>KZ505666.1:1423406-1517652 GCA_002844005.1 Limosa lapponica baueri | reverse complement strand
ATTCCATTCCATTCCATTCCATTCCATTCTAGTAGGAGACTTAGATTTTCAAGAGATGGAGCTGTGGAAGGGGATCATTCAATCTAGCAAATGTTAGCAGAGCACAATATGCCTGTTTTCATCCTGATACTTCTATGCCAGTCCCTTCTGAAAGAGTGTTATACTGGCTGTATATTTATGACAGGAGAATTCCCAAATCGCAAGGTGGCAGCTTTTAGTCTTTTTTATGCGGTAGCAGTGGTTGAAAAACCAAAGACTTAATAATGCTCATAGGTGGGCCTTAGACAAAACCAGGGAGACAAATAAGAGATTATGAAGCACAGGGATGTAAATCAAATAAATAAACTTACTTTCTGGTAACAACTGTGGCACACATGCAGTCAGCAACCCAATGAGATTCAAGGGGAATGAAGCTTAAAGTTGAACAGGGATATTTTTAGTAACTTAATGAGAAAATAATAAATTTCTACTACACTGAAACCAAAAGCTGAAAACTGGATGGTTATCACTCAATGTCATTTCTAACAGCATGCTACAGTAGTCTGGGTTCTTTGCAAAAAGAGCAACCTCATGTCACTTAGGTACCTACAGACTAATAGGTGCTATGACAAGTAAAGGAGTATCATGAAATTGAAGGAAGTAAGTGATGGCAGAGCAATCTCTAACTGAGGCTTCTTAGTTACTAAGTGTTAGATTTTATACCTCTGATATGTTCTCCTTGCTAACTGCAAGTGAGGAGAAGTTTTTGCTTTGCTCGTACAGTTGTATAATTTCCATGTAGAATTCTTGCGCCTCTGAAGCGTGTAATTGTGTTATGTTCATCTGATGGTCTGGGCTGCCTCAGCAATGGCATAAGGTCCTCCCAGAAGTTGTCTCCATTCAGTAGGAACCTTATTTATCCAACTGTTTGCATTAGGTTTTTAGGTTGCTCGTTTCCTGCCACCCCTTGTGCTTATTTTCTTTTCAGCTAAATTAATTTTGGCTAACTTTTCTCATGCCATTTAACCTAGGGATTCAAAGGAAGCGAACATCTGATAGAAGGTATTTTATGGCCTGTGTTGTTTGAGCACTTGAGTTGTGAGACTGTTGTCAGTGTTTTTCTTGGCACGGCCCAGCCTCCTGCAGTACAGTGGTAGCTGGGAGCAATACAGTGGTAAACCCACCAGCAGCAGAATGTGAGCCAGTCTTTGTTTTAATCTGGAGAGCAATCAGCCTTGCAATTAGTATCCAAAAACTCTCTAGGACGCATGCTTAACGGTTTGGCTTTGTGTTCTATTTTGTTTTTGTTGGGTTTTGTTCATGAATAAATCATGTGAGACCTCCAAATAGCAATTGGCACATGAAACACAAGGAAGCCTGTGGCCGGTGGAGTACTAATGTACCATGTACAGGGTCGGACCAGCCTGCTGCGGTGTGCTGACAAAGGGCACCCAGCTTGGAGGTAAAATCAGGAGCACTTGACTTCAGCTCCTTTTTGCCCCATTTGGATCTGAGCAATCCTGTCCTTTTCCACGGTCAGCCAAGGTAAAGGTCTCCCCCAGCGGCAAAACGCTACTGCAGTTGCCTCCCACACCTGAGAGAGGTTTTTGGTGGCCACCCCCCCCAGTCACTGAGCAGACAGCCTCAAGCAGTGCAGGGAACTAGTCCTCTCCCCTCCCACCTGTACGTGGGATGTTTGCCACCCAGGAATTGTATCATGTGCTCCATTTACAGAAAAATAAGAAGCAACATCTCAGGGTGTTGGGACATTTAGTTTGCCATTGATTTCTACCACTCTTCTTTTTCAACTTGATGCTGTAGAATTGAACAAAGTGCACCAAGAGTAAATCAGGGTGTTACTTTTGACCAGTTTTAATGGAAATCAGCTGGGGGCGTGAGGGGAGATGTTGCCCACAGGCCCCTGATGGCTGGAGCCTGCTTCCCGCAATGCCCACGTGCTTTTGCCTCTAAGCCACTGGGATTTTTAGGCAGGTGATGGTGGGGAGGGTTAGACATTGCCTTCTGTCATGTCCTCTGTGACACTGTGAAGAGAAAGATGGGCATGTTGAAAGCAGGCAAGGTAGACTGGGAGCTGTTTCATGTGGAAGAATTGAGGGTCCTGGTCACTGGTCCTATCCCTGCAAATGTGGCACTTGGATAGTTTTGAATCAGGAATGGGAGTGAGGGGGTATGGGGGGGGTCCCCTATACACTCACTGAAGCACAGTGGGCACTGCAGCTTGAACCGTGGCATTTCCTAGTGGTTGCATGCCTTTCCTCTGTATCAAGAGTAATCTGGCTTTGTAAAATGACAGTAATTTACAGTGTCGCTTGCTGTAATTGGGGGAAATATTATTCCCTCCTCAATCGGCAGCTGACTGGAAAATCTAGACGTGTCTTTTACTTTCTGTGATTATATTATATGCTGGCTATAGAACGAAATAAAAAATAGTTTGAAATTATGATCTGGTCATGCTCCAACCAGTGAAAGCTGAAGAGAGGGAGCAAATATATTTCAAAATAATCACTGAATTATTTCAGTGATTATTATTCAGGTCAGCCTGCTTCAGTCTTTTCAGCACTTTCTTTTAATCAGGAATATTGTGGAACATATGGATATCTGTATGCCTTTATATAAACACTTTGCTGTCAGTCACCAAGTATTTATGAGCATTATGGGCAGATTTAACTGTGAATGTTTAGCGGTGATCAATGAATACTGAATTAGTGCTTCAACCAAATCCCTATACAGTGTGTGTCTGAGTGAGAAACGTACATGCTCACAATGGAAAGTCTCGAAGATTTCAGACCAAAATGTACCTACAGCTGCGGTGTCCTCAGGTCTCTTCTGCTCACTTCAGCTCTGCCTCCATCTGGGCTCACATTCCCATTTTGACCTGAAATAATTTGTGCTGCGGATGGGCTTGTCATTTCCACAGCGCCGGGGGGGCTGGCGCGCGCAGCGCCCTGGGTGTGGAGGGGAATGTGCTCACTTCCCCTTGGCTGTGCAACATCACTCCTGCTCCACGCTTGGAGCTGCGGGACATGGGCAAAGCAAGCTGGAGGTTGCACTGTCACGAGTCTAGCAGGAGCAGAGCTGAGCGCTTTGCGTGATAGCTGCTAAATCCCAGCTAAATTTTATGTCTTCTGCATGCTGCCCTGGGCAGGCTGGAATTTGCCCTTTATTAGAAGATCAATGAACAATGAGAAACAGTGGCTGCTTTAAAAAAGAAAAATTGGCACGAACCAACATTTTACATATTGCACATATCCATAATTTCTTAATGTTGAATGTTTTATGCAAGCAATGAGGCACCAAAAACTTGGCAATGTGCATTTAGTTTCAAATAGCTGCTCTCTCTCTGCATAGCAGTGTTTGGAAAGCAAATGTTTGGTTAATACGTGGTTAAGCACTTTTGCAATACAGAAAGTGTTCTTCATTGCAAGGTATCTTTCCTGAGAAAACGAAGTGTACTTTTGGGTTTTGAATCTATGCAGACATAGTTTGTAAGCAGTGATCAAGATTTTAGAAATACTTCAGGAGCCCTTTGAACTTGTATGTTGGGTAGGTCAGTGCATGCTAAATATTTTTATAAGTAGTTTTCTATGCATTTTTGCTTCCCTCTTCCTCCCCCTCTTTCACTTTGCATTACCAAAATTCTCTCGAAGTGCAGCTTCAGATATTTTGGGTGAGACACATGGCAAGCTTTACATGGACTGAGAGGACAGTGACTTTAAGGCAGTGCAGGATTAAGAGTGATCGTGCCCAGTGGATATTAATATTAATAAGTTTTTATTTCATTTTTGTAACATAATTTATTTTCAATTTGCGGGTGAGCATGAGGTAAGGAAAGGACTAAAGGCAGACCTAGCAGTGCTCAGCAACTTGCCTACTTTACCCATAGTGGAGGCTTGCCCTGAGGGTCACATCAAGGTTGCCACGTGAACCGACATCATATCTAACTTGCCTTTTGAACCAGCAGGGACAAGTCATGCAAGCATGAAGATAAACTGTGAGACAAACTATGTTCGCTGAAGTGCTGGTTGTAGCTCAGACCGGGTCCACAGTCCTCAGACCCAAATAAGTTAAGTGTGGGTTTCCAGGCAGAGTAAATACAGAGGCAGACATTTCATCCTTAGCTCAAACTGAGAGAGAACAAGGGGCCTCCTTAACTTCTTTCCAGCTGCAACCATCCCCAAGACCCATTTCCAACAGCAAGGATCAGCAAGCACATCTCTAAGGCAATCCGATTTCCAGCCTTTGGTACCCTCAAAGTTTCCACTATTTTTGGATCACAGGGAGGATACTAGTGATAAATGAATCATTCACAGTACCACATAGCACCTGTGTGATACTACCAGTCCACATTTCCAGGGGACCACGCTTACAATTTCTGGGTCTGATTTGCCTCCAATCCAAGTGATTACAGTTGTAGATGAAGCCCATGGGAACTGTGCTGTAAACATCTACGGTGGTGCATAAATTGCTCTGAAATATTAGGTCCACTTGGAAATATCAGATGTTTCACAGTGACAAAACAAGATGATTGGAAAGTGTTAGCATCTGTGCATCTTTTCCTTAGTTTATTGCCTGTGAACTGTTAATACAATGTTATCTAATTGCAGTTTTATTAAATCAATTAATTAGAAAGTAAACAGGTGTTATAGAAAATCCCTGAGGGGAGAAATGTTAGTATAGTATGCAGTGAATAAGGCTTTTGAGAAATTTTTAAACGATAATAATCGTATGCAGTATGCAAGATAAAATCAGGCTTTTTACAGGGCTTTAATCTGGATGCATTGTTTGATTTATTGTTTAACATAAGCCTAACATTATGATATATTGCTGATGCTGAATTACTTTGGGTTCTGTTTAAGAATGACAGGTTGTTCTTTTTTCCCCATTTTTGTTTTATTTGTTTGTAGCAAAATATTAAATATTTAGAGTTTGAAGACTATTGTTTTTCATTCTGCACGTGGAGTATTTTCTATGATATTATGCATGTTGCTTTACACATGTGTTACTATATATTTTACTTTTTTTCTATTGAATCCATTGCAATTTGGATTCTAATAGCTCTGCTGCTTTTCTGGTTTTATTCTGTAAACCTGAAATAAAGAGGAAGGTAATGTGTCTGCCATTCTAAAGAAATTAAATCAGACAAGGTAAGGTAAGGCAGTTCACTGTTCAACAAAGCTTTGTGCATTCAGTAGAAGATGAATAATTCTAATTTGTGAGAAATGGTTATTCTAGAAAGGAAAAAAAATGAAAATTTTATTTTCAGAAAACTCAAATACTGATTTCTAGAGCACCGAGTAAGAATGTAATGTTTAAATTATGCTGGCTTTGCTTCTTCAAGGCTTTTGGGGTTTGTTTGACTGCTAGTGAGTGTACATAAAGTAAGAGAACAGTTTTAACTTATATGTCCACAGTTAACTATTATCCATGCAGATAAACTCAGAAATTTGGCCCAGTAATTTCTTTAGCACAAATCAACTTCAGACATGAAACAGGGTCACACCGTTCTAGAAAAATTATGTATAAACATAGAAGATGAAGATGATCTCTTTCTAAAGTAGTTTAAATTTAGAGTATATGGCTGAAAACAACAGGGGAACATAGGTGTCTGACAAGGAAACTGCTGTATTAGGGGCCTAATGATATGACAAACCTGTATCACATGTTGATGTGAAAATTTTAAAATCCTTTTTGCCCTAAAAAAATTATTTTTGTTACAGAGGAACTTTTGCAACCCTAACTGCAGTACTCACTTGACTTAAAAAAATGTTTGCAATGTTATTTACTTGGTCAAGGGAAAGTAGAAAAGCATTTCAAACCCCTAACTTTCCTTTTTTTGGGGGAGCGGGGATGGCGGTGACCTGTTTTCTTCTGCATCCTGTAAGAAAGAATGAGAGAGGGAAAAAATCCTTCTAAAGCTGCTGTTTACTGTAATTACATTTCAGAACATGTTTCTGGATGCTTTATAAACTTCAGTCAGAGGTATCTATTACAACTAAAATTGCCCTGTAGGTAAATTATTTAGTTTAGGTGAGTAGATGATGCTGTACTAGTTGTAGATCAAGGGCTATGACCAATTCATTGTACACTGTGATTCTTGCAGGGATTAAATAAAACTGGTTTTTTAGGAGACCTCTTGAATAGGTTTCCTTTGCTTCTGTTTCAACTTTTTCGTTAGAGAGCCTCTTTTGGAGTAAAGAGCACAATGCACAGACTGTTATCAAATGCAAAATATGACCATGTGTGAATGCGCAAATAAAGTGAGAAATGTTTGTGGAATGATTGCAGTATTTACCATTCTTTTTTGTACTGCCAGAAATAACAAGTGGGAATAACTGATTTTTGTTTCAGCTGTTGCTGTGAAAAACTGAGGAGCAAATTGCTTGGGGTCAAATGAGGCAGTTTATTATTCTGCTTTACAGAAGAATATACATTTCTCTATTTTCAAGTGATCTTTTGTTTCCTTTTTAATTATCACACTGAGGTCAATTTGTTTTCCTCTTCATGGGGAGGTGGGGACCGCATACATTTGTGACCGGTTTTGGTGAATAAACTATTAATGTGCAGAATTTTTCCCTGCTCTGTGGTTAAGTATCACTGTTCAGGCTCTCTACTGCTAGCCTGAACTGTACATTACATCTTTCACAACAACATGCTAAATGATTTATTTTGAAAGATCAGAAGCACTTGGTTTGGGTTAGTGGAAAGAAATGTGAGCCACGACAGAGGCACTGCTCCCGCAGGGGTCTCCCCTTGTTCTGGGAAGTGGGATACGCGAAGGAAGACCCAGCGTGGCTCCACGGGAGTACAATGTGAGGAAGGAGAACCTGGTGCGACTAAGAAACACTGGTATTTGAAGGCTGCCACCTTTTAATTTTCTCATGTGTGAGTGGTTGAATCTGATGGACTTGTGGTTTAAGTTAAGAAGTGAGGCAAAATTAATTTTAGATGGGACTCCATACCTGTGTAGGTAAAAAGCTTGCTTACAGAAGTATTACATGGAGGTAATCTGTTCAATATGAGACTAGCAAATTTATAGTATTCTTACACTAACAAATACTGGGCTGAGGGGTTTTTTCAACTGTTTCTAAAAAATGCCTGAGTGATACTTTCAGAATCAAGAATTCAGATTTTGCTGCCTCTTATTTAGTAAAACTGCTTTAACAGGGAGGTTTCAGCTTAACGGTCAGGATGAGTGAAACTAATTCATTGCTGTTATTGTGAATCCTGGGTACACTGTTGTTGGGAATTAGGTGGCAGTAGGAGCCACGGTACTGCAAAATGAACTGACATATGTCAAGCCTGGATTTTCTGTAATGTTAAACAGATCGGCTACGCTGTCTTACACCAGTTGACTCTACAGCATGCTTTGCTTGAAGCAGCGGCACAAGAAACATGCGAGCAATCCAGCAAGGACCTTGCCATCTAACTCTTTTTCAAGCCTTTCCATGACTTAGTTTTTTTCTCTGCTTCAGTACAACTTGAAGCCATTAGCAAAACATTTTCAAGCTACTTAGCTGCCTGTAGTGCTTGACCATTCAGGGTTAATCTATAACAGCAAAGAGCATCAGAAGAGAAAGTTTTCTGGTGGCATGACAGCAATTTCTTTCTTTTCCTTTTTCAAGAAGCTGAAATTTCAAATCCGAAATTGTTTTCCTTAGACAGCACCTTGTCAGTGTATTCTGTGTCTATGTCTGAGCATGGGAAGAAGAACTAGAGCTTGAATTTTCCCCCTCCTATTTTGAACGAATGCAGTAGTACTTCTGGGCCTGACAGTACTACTGTCCTGTGCTACAGGACAGTATCCCAAAGACCCGCACATTGCTCACTGCTTCCTGTGACACACTCATTTGTACCTGTTGAAACAAAAATTAAAGCTAGCTTTCCTGTCACTTACCTTGCTCTCACTTTGGGCATTTGTTACTTTGCAATATACAGGGCAGTGGAAAAGCTGGGTCAGTAGCAGTGATGGGAATGTAGGATTTGATCTTGGACACAGGAGCAGGCCAACAAGATTCCCAACAGTGGTTGTATTATAATCACATTAGAGACTCTTTAGGTACAGTGGATGTGCAGTTAATTGCAGCAGTTGCAGGTGACTCCTTCAAAAATAGCCTTTTTTGGGCTTCAAAGCTGCTAGTGTTATTATAACGAAAGGCCAGAGGTGATCTCTCCTTTTGCATCTATAAAACAACCTATTAAGGTTTTCTACCGGTTCAGGCTATGAAGAGCTAGTCTAGCGCACTCACCTATGCCCAAGGAGCTATACAGATGCCTCACCTGTCCTCAGAACTGGTTATGCTCATAAAGTCCTATAAAAAAGATAATTAAAATTAAAATTGTAGCTGCATATTTAAAAAGTGCTAACTTCAAGGTTGGCTGTACGCTATCAAATAATTAAGATTATATCCTCTCATTAATAGTTTAAAGTTCAGTAAGTCCATGCAGCAGCTTAATAAACTGTTCATTGTGCCACTAAATCTGAATCCAAGCCCTCCATTTTAACAGTGAACCAAATTTAGGCACTGCATCCAAAACCATAAAGTCATATTTCCCAGCCTAAACAATTAAATCTGCACAATGAAGCAGTGCGGGGTTTTTTTCTACATAAAATTCATCCAGCCTTACAAATCTTTTGGAGGAGAAGAAAGGTTCTCTTGGCGGGGACTTAACACTGTAATTAGTATTTAAATATTTGTACTTAAATATTAGTACTGAAATACCCAAAAAGGTATTTAAGAGATCTGGTTGAATAAAACGTATTAACAGTTAACATAATAAAACATATTAAAATATTACAGACTTCCTGGTTATTCCTCTGTGTGCCAGGAATGATTAGGGCACACTTAGGGGTGCCATGAATGCTATCTTCTCTTTGCTTGACCTCCCTGGTGGAGCTGGATGCTGTTGTCTGCAAAGGATGCCAGTAAAGGGATTGTGATTTATACACATGGATCTTTTAAGAACTCAGCTGAAATCTTTCGTGTTGAATTTGAAGGTTGGTCCTGTGTTTCTCTCCACAAGATGGATTCAGAATTGGATGAATCAAAATTCTAAGTATCACTAAAATATGAGTATGTGAACTCCCACTGAATAATCACATCACTTCTGGGGAGCAAAAATATCTGTCTGTCTAGAGTTCCTTGATCATCTTCGTATTTCCTATATTGTGAAGCTTTTTAATTATTGGGTTTTTGGGGTTTTTTCTTTGCCTTGAGCTAACTTTCTGTTCCAGTTGAAAATGTCATTAGAAGTAACAAATGTTTCTTTGTTTTGTTTTGTTTTGTTTTGTTTTGTTTTTTATCCCATACAGTGTGAAAGGAGCAGATGCTGGCAACGTGATCAGACTATTTGTACCAGATATTGGAATGTTCATTGCTAGTCTGACAATATGGCTCATCTGCCGCAACATGTTTCAGAAGCCAGTAACCGAGGATGCAGCACAGTGCAACATGCAATTTGAAAATGAGGAAATGGTATCAAATACACATTTCTATCTGTATGGCTTTTAGCTAATAGTGAGCTTTGGCATTCCTGTCGGAGATGTATTCTGAAATGGTTTCATGAGCACAGAGTATATTAAGGGGTGAACTTACTTTCAGGAAACTAAACAATAGTTTTTAAAGTGGAAAAGCTACAGTTGTTATTATGTTGAGAAAACAAAGCAGAATATGAAAAGTGGTAAATATGCTACTGAATTTTTCAAATCATTTTGAGTTAAGGAGTGATCATGATAGTTGAACACAAGTTCTTTCTACACCAGAGCTGCTGGTTAAGTCTGACAAAGTTGTTTTGCTACATACATTGCTCAGTTTCTTAGATAGCATCCATATTTCCAAACTTGTTATCCAAGAATAACAGCAGCGTCTGAGTGATGATCAGAAATGACCCTTAGGAGAAGAGGAAAGAGACTGTGTATTACGTTCATGGAAGGAGTTATCTAAAACTGCGGTCATACTGAGTGAGCTTGAGGATAATTTGGGGGAATGGTTTAGCTGGAAGTGTTGATGTGTTTGCTGTGTATTTTACTAGTGGGAAGAAGAAGGGCAGAGATACGGAATATAGAAAAATCCACAGAAAGAGGGGAATGATTTTATAATACAAAAAGCTGCAGTGGGAATTTAGCCCAGGGTGCAGAGAATTTCCTACTACTAATCTTAACATGTTTTTTATCAGACTGTCTAGCATGCCTTGGGTCTCATTTTCTGTCTTGTTTTCTGTATGGGTGGAATGTTTTTTTCCTTACTCTCAAAAATCCACTTTTAGGGGAGACAGTTGCAACTTGCTTCTTTCAAATAGAAATTGAACTTTGAAGTGGGTAAGGTATTTAGGGGGATCAGCTGCCCATTTTGGTGCCACTATTGAGAGGGAAAAAAGCCTCTCTGCGTGTTGCCATGTTGTCTGGATTGCGGTATTGCCAGAAGCTGGTCGAGTTTCTAGCATGTGAGAGATCAGTATCAGGACTGTGCTTTATACAAAGTTGCTTGTAATTCTTACGGGCTTTCCTGGCAGCTGAGGGCTGCCTGAAGGTTGCAGCTTTTAACTACATATTGGAGGATATATAGGTCTGGGTCTGATGAGCGTATACAAGGTTTTGCTGTGTCTCCTGGAAGCTGGTTTTATCAGCTTTAAATCTGCTTTATCGTTGGAGCTGTGCAAAATGGATTTAGCAGCAGGCTAGAATCTGGGGCTATACCCGTAAGGGGAGATGTTTGAAGTATTAAGAAGTGTGGCTAATTGGCATGTTCTATGTTCAACCCATCTCTCTTAAGAGTTGCATTTTACTAAAGTGGACTCTAATAGACTTTGAAGCATGGAGTGTAGCTTTAAATCGGGTTGGTCTTAGTCTAGCTACCACAAGGCAATCCACCAATGCAGCTAAATGGGCCAGAATATTCCACAAAGGAAGAGCGTGGGAGAGAAGAAAGAGAAAATTTTGACTGCAGAGAAATATTGATACTGGACAAATGGAAATCTGTGTAAATATATTTTCCTTCTTCACATCAAAACCCAGTAAATATTATTTATGTTCTGTAAATGGTATGTATTATAGATTATATAGTGAATTTAGCAGCTGTGTTTAGATTTAGTGACACCCAAAACTCACTGGAAGTTTTTCTAAAAGGGATAATAGTTACTGTCATGTGAGGTGAACCCCAGTGCTTTAAGGAATTGTGATCTTCACAGCTGAAATGATGAATTTGCATCAGAATAACCTGCTTGTTTTTTTAAAGATGGACTGAAATGGAGAGTGGAAAATTAAATACCTATTAAATATATTTTTCCAACTTCAGCTTTCTCTTTGTAGGTGTCTGCACATAACATCCTGGAATCATTTCTGCTAGTTAGGAGGAGGCTGCAGAAGCAGCTGAATCTGCTAGGAATATGTATTTGGCAGGACTGACTGTAAGGAACCTAATGAATATGCAAAGCATGCAGCTGAGTGTCTGAATTTTGGAGAATATTGGCATGATCTAAAATGAGTCCAAACTGTGGGTTTCACATGATAATATTCATTTCTTCCTTAGTAGAGTCCACTGGAAGAGGGAAAACTAAGTGATCAGTTCTTTGAATTCTGCATTAGCTGACTGCTGCCTGTGGCTGCGTGTTAGTGCGGCTCTCTACTGATGCTGTAACTCCGCTAATTAGAAAAAACAAAATGAGTTGCAGCAATAACTGCCCTACAAACAAACGCTTCAGGAGGAGTGTTGAGCTTGGGCCTGTGCCTCCAAAGAAAATAGCCCTAGGTTTGTTAGATCAGCCCCAGAGCCAATTCCAGAGTCGAAGAGCTTTTGCTGAGAGTCCCTGCCACCAGTCATCAGAGATTCATGGTACGAGATGTTGTTAAGAATGCATCAGCTGATTTGAACAGGCTCAAAAGAGCCATAAGAGAGGTGACTTTTCAGATTGCTAGATGCCTAGCCACAGGTGGCTCTATAAATCAAGAAGTCAGCACTGTGACTTCCAGGCAAAAACAGAGGATTTGTCTTGCAGCTTTAACTTTTTTCATGAAATTATTTACATAGAGCTTTGCTTTGAGAAAGAGTGAAATACTATGGAAATATGCTTTATTAAAAAAAGAAAAGTTAATCTATCTACTCCTTCCAAAATTTATGTGTAAGAAAACCTGTTAAGTAATTGGTTTAATATTTCTAAAAGTGACCTTTTCAAAGCTCTGTGTGAATCCATCACATTTCAGTTGTTATATGGGCATGCTGAAAAATTGCCTGGAGTTGAGTAACAGTTTGTGATACTCAATTTTGTGCTGTACTGTGTCACGGCAGTAGCCTCCAGAAACCAGCTGTAGAGTACAACGGATCATATTGCCCGTGGATTGAGATGCAATTCAAAATAAGAAAAAGTATCAGAATCCAAATTAAGGACAACAAGGATTCATTGAAAAATGGATGTCCTTCTTCATTACGCTGCATTTAACTTTAAGGGAAACAGATCTCCATCAGAAAAGTGTATTCTACAGAACAGAACTGGGGGAGGAGGCTATAAGGTAGTGAGAGACTCAATTATTTGTAAGTAACGCTATCCCAGGAATAAGCAAAGAGTGTGGTTTTAATTAACAGTGAGTCATGAAATAGGAAGGTCTGCCAGATACCAGGCTGCAGTCCAACTCATTACCACCCCTAAATGGTTGCACACTTGGAGCAAACGTGTCTGCAGGCCTTTTTTATTAGGGCTCAGAAAATTTAAAGCAGGTGAATTCAGCTGGAGACAGGCCCGGATTGCAAATGCCGAAAAGCACAATGCAAGTCACAAGGTGTAAAAGGTGGAAGAAAATAACAAAGAACAGTTAACTCCCAGCTGGAGCTGCAAGTACAGCATTTGTGATTTGGTGCAGATGGTGGTTTATATGCCAAAATGCAGATACAGTATATGCAGTCTGATAGGTATTAGAAAGGAAGTAGCTTTTTCTTGAGACTGTGAGTGAATTGCCTAATATTGTAAGTGACGGGGGGAGGAAAATCCTTCTGAGATTGCACAACCCAAATTTTATAAGAGGTGTTGATCTTAATTGAAATACACAATTGTAGTCTTCAATGCAACTTCCTCCCATGGCAGTTGCTGCCTTGCCCGTTCAAGCTTGTTTCTCATCTGCGCTCTTCTAGAAAGCAAATGGGACCACTGGGTCTGTTCTTCGTCCCATAACCTGAGGCAAGCTTGATCCCAGAGCCTCCACCCCTCCTCTGTTCTGCGGAAGGCAGAGATTTGTTTGGGATCTTAAAAAGGAAAAAAAAAATTGGAAAAAGGGGAAATTATTTTAAAATAAACTAAGGTTTGGGAAGAATATGAGGAGAGCTTGGCTTGGAGTCAAGATATTGGACTGGAGTCAGGAGGACCAGCATGGTTCTTACTTTGGCCACAAACTTGGTTTGTGTCCTTGAGCCTATTACTTCATCTGTCTCTCGGCTTCTGTGTCCCTTGGCAAATAGCAACAGTCATAATGCTCAGTTTCCTAGCTTTGTCTTTCTAAAAAGTGACAGGGCTGTTTGTCCTATGCCTACATTGGGCACGTAGTACATTGAGAGCTCTCTTTTGGTTTAGGCCTCCAAGTGGATCTGCAAAACATACGGGACAGAGTAGATAGGCTCTGAGAGCTACACGTGTCTTGTGCCTTGTCCAAGGGCTTCCTAGTCTAGAAATTGCCTGTTTAGACAAATGTCCTCATCCTAAAAGTGGTTGGTGCCTGCTGGATAAGGACAATAAGCAAGTAAGGGAATACCCTTTTTCCTCATTTCCAACATTACAATTTATCCCGATTTCTCCTAGTGAGAGACTGGCTTTAATCCTAAAACATGTGGTTTCAGATCCCTTCCAAAAAATGTTGTTGTTAATTATAGCTACTCTGAATAATCTTGTTAAACATATAATTATCCAGATACTTTTAAAACCTCATTAATTTCTCGGCTTTGGTGGCGTCATGAAGCAAGGACTTCCACAATTTAATAAGTGCTCTCTGATTTTATTTTAAATTTAACACCCTTTAATTTTATGGAAGGTCCCTTGTATTACATGTTATAAACCAGAGCAAGATGGTATAAGGGAAATCAAATGCATTTATTATCTTACATATTTGTCCTTTTAAAGGTAAGCAATCCCTGTTCTTTTTTCCATTTCTTTTGTTTCCATTACTTTTTTCTGAACCAGCTATAGTTCTTCAATATTCTCTTGAGCTACAGGGATTATCAATGCCTCCGCATTTCAGGCAAGATCTTATTGTTGATTTGAGTGACAGCATTATGACATTTATTGTTAGATTCAGAGATTTTTGGGTTGGACAATTCTACTAGTGTATCACCTACCTGGACATCCTGTAAAATACACTGAATTAATTCAGCTTAGAGCCCAGCTCTGAGAAAGATCTGATGTCCCAGTCCTTGTAGTTGCTAACACCTTGCCAATTTTCTTGTCTTCAGATGCGGAGATCTCCTTTGAGCTGTTTACAGTGGTGCCCATGACCCTGTGTAGATGGCCATCCCATTTTTCTTGAATGGGTGTATTTTTCCTGAGATTATTTATTCATTTGTGTTTATCTTCATTTAGTTTTCTTTTACCAGTATCAAACATTCACCTGGCTTCATTAGCTGTCACGGACATGGGACCCTGACTTCTCTAAACATCTTCCCATATGCAACTTCTGCTCCTTCAATATTTGCTTCTCTTCAGAGATAGCGAATGATGGCTATTGTGTAAAATATTGTGGAAAATACTACAGGTGATGAAGAGAGAAAAAGAACTTCTTAGAGAGGCTTGGAACTTCTTGGCTTCTTTTTGCTTCTTGATGACACCTATTTTTTTTCCTCTTCTTTTTTCTTTTCATTGGCATCACTATTTTGCATGGCATTTGCCTACCTTTTCTCATTGGTTGTAAATATTTCTTTGGTTTTGATCTCTGGAGAACTGATCCAAACCCAGGTGGTCTCAGAGTGCTTTGAATGTGGTGTAAGTAGGATTTAATACTTTCTTTCTGTGGTTTAAAGAGAGTAGGTGAGGCTCCCTTATCGCTTCGCTTGCAATGCTTGTAGTGGTGAAGTTTGCCAGACCTTACCCAGCTGCCTCCCTCAGTAACAATTCTAATGCATCTCATCTTAACAAGGGTCAAAAGTTTACAAGTTACATTAGCTTCTTGGTTTGATGCACATGTCTTTGGATAAGTCTTAACACAAATACGTAATTATACTACAACAGTCCCTCAGCTACATAATGTTGCATAGTGCAATACATTATGCGTTACGAAGTGCCGTTAACCTGTTCAGCATGAAACTTTAGCATGCACCTGTCCTCCTTTGGCTAGAAATATAACAGATGTATAATGAAATTCTTGTCTTCACTGGGCTTACTGGTTTGCTCGTCTAACAGTCCTCAGTTCCAAATTTTGACATACAGAGTTGATAATCAGGAGATCAAAATACTGGAATATTACTGCCTTTGGACAGCCTAAGTGATGAATAACACAGTACAGGATGGAATCTCTTGGGTCACGGCATTCAATCTGCTGCTGTATCACATAATTCCCTCTGGAAGGTAGGAAGCACCATCTTGAAAAGAGGGCAATTTTTCTTTATCCCATTGCTCCTAGCAGGATGCTGTTCTGTAATTTTGCTTTTCTGGTGATTAGAAAACCTATAATTTATATTGTACATGTATTCATAACTGCATTATAACCCTTTTAGTTCTTCTGCTCTTTTGATTTAATATACTGTTTCCTTCTCTAGCATTTATTTCTCTGATATTTTGGGAGAAAAACTCCATATTTATTCAAAGTCTGTTCTGCAAGACAAAAGATGTCGAGTAATTTTGAATCCTCCTGTAGATTAGATTTCGCATTCTCCTGTTCATCCCAGTAATCTGTGGCTCTTAAGGGTGATACTGGAGAAGTACTCAAGCCACTTCTGTAGGAGCTGAGGCAATACTGCAAATAAGCACAGCACTCCTGTTGGGCTATTTATCGTGCTTCTTAGCAAGATGGGTAACGGTACAATGTGTGTATGTCTTGGTCCAGGAATTACTCCATATGGGTGCTGTGCTATTTCACATACCTGCACTAACTCATTTAGAGTTCGTACTGAATTGTGCCTTGTAGTCATAACCCAAGTCTTCCTATTTCTAAAAAAACGTGTTTAATCATCTCTGGCCAAACCACCAAACTTTGCCTGTGAGTTTCCCTCTCTTTTGCATTTGGCTTATATACCTGACAGCTTTTTGAAGTTAAAATCTGAAACTGTATTTCCATATTAGCCAAGTGAGTCTTTTGCTGAAATCACTTGGTGTTTGCTCAGGTGCTCTAGGTACATTGGGAAGTTAAATAATCTTTGGCCCTCTCAGTACAATATCTATTGTATACAGGATTTAATGAGTTGCCTTCCTGTTATCCTGCTTCAGA
Source organism: Limosa lapponica baueri (assembly GCA_002844005.1). Lineage (NCBI taxonomy): Eukaryota > Metazoa > Chordata > Aves > Charadriiformes > Scolopacidae > Limosa > Limosa lapponica. The sequence goes on along the minus strand of KZ505666.1, from coordinate 1,501,259 downwards.
GCTGTGCTTGTCTTTATTCATTTTTTTTTCATTTCCTCTGAATAGCTAAATGCCTCTATCCCGATGTGCTTCCAGAAAATAGCTGATACTTTTTTGTAACGAATTACTCTTTCCCACAGGAGATTTTGCTGTGGAAGTATATGTCACTCTTTACTATCAGACACTGCAAACACAATGAAAGTTATTTCTGATGGTACATCCCTGATTAGTTTATCTAATACTGTGTAGGCATTTAACCCAAGCTTTAGCACACTTCAGATCTATCAGTGATAAAATTTTTCATTGAAATCTATGGGACTTCAAGTTAATTTAGAATTTTTCTTTTCAGTAGTTCAGTTATGTAGTAAAAATTTTAGAATACATTAATTTCAAACCTACCAAAATGTTGATTGCAATTGTCTCACACTCAATTAGTTCGGCTCATTTAGCAGGGTCTTCCCCCAAGTCACCCAATGCCTGCGAGTATGGAGTGCTGAGCTCTGAGAGTGCTTTTATTTTTCTGTCTTGGCTGGCAGTCTGCAGTACCCATTCCATGTGCATATAGAGCGATGTTTCCCTTTGGCTTTCTGCAGACCCACCTGAGCTCCCTTTCAGTACATGTATCTCACACAAGATGACCTTAAAGGTGATCCTTTTGCTAGGCAGCCCCATTTCTGTAGAGATTTCTGTAGAGCTCAACTGGAATGACACGGGGGAATTGTTGCTGTGGAAGTTTTTGTAGCTTTTCTATGTCAGAAGCAGCAGGGAAATCCACTCCTCACATGCTGACACTTTCAGAAGAACTGTGGAGTTCTTCAGTTTCTTGCAAAATTGGTAATTCCATAAATTATTACCTTAATGTGGTTTAGTATTGACTGCAGGTTAAAACTGCAGTCATTTATATCCCATTAAGGGCTTGCAGTTCCTTTGATGGTAAAAGAAGTAGCAGGTAAATTTCTTTTCCAGCTTTTGTAGTTACAGCTGGGTCTGTCTAAAGAATATTGTGGTTTTTTGATTTATTTTTCTATATGCATTTTTATGGTATGTGCTGCTCCTAAAGGCAGGTAGGTAATTAATTCTTCCTATACCTGTAACTATCTCATTTCTAAAGAAATGAGGGGGGGGACGGACGCTTTTTGAGCAAGCTTGAAAATAGGAACTCAGTCATGTTACGATATGTTCCATCTAGATTGAATGCACTAGCTTAGGCACTATGGAGGAAATTTAAGTAAAACAATGTGATGGTCGTGAGAGAGAGTCTATTTCTATAGTTCTGGCACTAATACAGTTGAGTCAAATAGCTTGTCTCAGATGATTCCTAAACCCAGCTGTTCAATGTAAGCTTTAGGGTTTTTAAAATGAAAAGAAAGTCCAGAAATTTGGACATACTAATGGCTTGAAAAGACTTATTAAAGATGTCTAATAAATTGCATCTCTGCACCTTCAAGCTATTCTAGATCTTGAATCTAGCACTTCTCTGGTATCACCAGCCATAAACAGCAGGGTCTGCCGCAATGTAGAGCTCTACCCTCATGCCGAACCTGTGTTCCTGCAGCTGCTGCAGGGCTTCCCAGGAGGGACCAGGTTCTGGGAAGCAGCTGGATGCTGGAGTGAGCCCTCCAGCCCCCCTGGCAATTCAGAGGCAATAAGGATGTGTTTAAATCAGTGAACTCACGCAATGCTCCTCAGGAGGTTGTTTCAGACTCTCCTTCACAGAGGTACTTTGCAGAGCATAACCACACAATAAGCAGGTTGCCAGTGCTGCCGTGCAATCTAACTGCAGGTTGCATTTCTGCCACCTGCAATCCAAACCCTTGGAAAACACAAAGTGTCATCGCAACATTAAGTTTGATAATGAGGCTCATCACTGCATCTCTATAACTTTTAAAATGCCCCCAGAATACATAGATAAATTGATAAATTGAGCTGACACCACAGGATCTGTTTAACCTTTGATAAAAGTTCTAGAAGCAACATCTTAAAAACGTTTGGTGAACTTCACCTAACTGTATGTTTTTCTCAGGCTTATTTTTCATTTTCTCACTCCTCTCTGTTTGTTTCCTGGTTCTGCCTGAGAGGAAATGTCAAAATACTGCAAAAGAGGCTATTTGTACAGCATTTATGAGCAAACTGGAAGGAGGAAGCACCTGAACTCTCATGAGAACTTATTCTTGTGAGCTTAGCGGTACACACTTGAGAGGTCTCGATAATTAATGCAATGCATTCGTAGGGATGGGATTTGTGTCCATTCTTAGACTTGTATATCCTTAGATCTAACAATTCTGGTTACTTAAATTTAGTTGCTCTCATTATTTGAATTTTTGAAGAGTTTCACTCATGTCCTCTCTAGAATCAAAAAGTCAATAAATGAGCAAGTTTGTGTTTATAGACACAATACCATTAAATGTAGGTACAAAGAAAGGAGTGTTCTGAAGCAAGAGCAGGTTTTAGGTTGGAGTTAAGGCTTCCTGTTAGTAAATACATCTCTGGGACTAGAGGATATCTTTGTGCAGTTGTGTTTATACTGTACCAGATGAAACATTTAAAAGTTGGATGTTAATAAAGCAGCCCCCAAAGTAGCTAATGGACATTCTGGCCCTGGCTACAATAGTAGCTGCCATAGCTGCCACAGAGGCTGTACTGTTTCCTTGCCTGTTCTCTATCTCAATTTGGCAGTTTAAAAAAGTGTTGTAGAATAAATACTCCTGGGACTTCCACATGATTACTGAAAAACCTAAACTGCATTTAGTTTGTTTATAAAAAGTCCTGGAGCCCTGCTCTACAGAGCAAAGGTCATGGAAACACATGTTTATGGCTTCACAAATGCTCTATACTCCTTGAATGGAGAAGTTTATTTGATTTAATCAGCATCCACAGGGATCCTGTAATTGCATAATAAGTAATTTATTATGGAACTAAAAGTATTTTTCTAACTGTAGACTATGTAGCATGGGTTTGTAGCTTTATACTAATCCATGTAGTAAAAAGAGCTTTGCAAAACAGTCTGACTGGAGTACTGGTGTTCTGTGATGAACGTGTACTTGCATGGCTATTTAATCATCAGAAAGTGTTAAAACAACAGGCACATTATCACCACGTTGCATGTAAAAACTGTTCACTGTTTGCTTGCTTTCAGCAATTTGAAGTGCGCAATGTGAGAAACTGGAAAGCCGTCCCAGATAATCCGGTTGGTGGGAGGTGAATATGAGAGTGGAGTAATCCAAAGTTTGCCTTGTTGACATATACTGCAACATGGCCTCTCAGCTACTTCAGGAAAGGAACATGGCCTTTCAGCTACTTGACTTCCCCTTGGATACTGAATTACAAACAGATATCTTTGTATACAAAAAAATATCAAACCTATAGTTGTTTAGCTGTCATAGTCTTTTCATTGAAACAGTCATTGACTGGGTCACGAATGACACCACTGGGAAGTAAGCAGAGTAAGGCTAAGGTATCATCCTTAAAAGCACTTGAAGATAGGGAACAGAGATGTGGAAGCTAACCTAACTCTTCTAGGGAGCATGCTGGTGTGAAGCCCTGGTCTCTGAAACCAGGCAATCCTTGCACAGCCATGTCATTGATAATTCAGGCTGTGCTGAAAAGTTGCCAGACAGTATGGGTCTGTTCTAGAAAAGCTTCCAGATCTGTAGGTTATGGTTGTTGTTGATGATCAGGTTTTCCCATTTGCTAGCTTGTCTTAAACTGAGGAGAGCAGTTGAAGAACCCAAACTCCAAACACAGATTTGTAGTTTTAGAAGGAAAACTTGGGAAATCAGTTTGGTATTTGCTGAGGTTCAGAATGCTGAAGTTTTCTTTCCAACAGCTGATGACCTTGGTAACACCAGAAGTGGGTTGTTCTGCATTTCCTGTGAGTGTTAGTGTCCTAACTTTTTTGTAGAACTTTGAATTCATATTTTCATATCTAAATAAAAGTGAAAATATGAGGAAAGTTAACTTCTTTGCTAACTCATCAACTTGCAAGCTTTTAGGTATGCTTAAAATGTGTAAGCCTCAGTCCATGGAAATTTGGGACCATCATCATCTTTTCAGTGGTATCCTGGTCCAGTGAAATACCCTCTTTCCTACTGATTCTCCCTGGGCATGCCATGTCATACATGTCAGTAACTAGATTATTAATACTGAACTCTTGAGACAGAAGGTAGCCTAAAGGTCCCTCAAATCAATGAAGCAAGAGTGATTAGCCTGGTCAAGTTAAAAAATTATTGTCCTAGTTACCATGATACAAAAATCCAAAGACTCATTTTGAGGAGATCAGTGGTGAAATTGGGCATGAGATGAGGGAGGCAGGTAGGGGGAAGAGACAGAAAAGGATATCAAGGCCCACTTTTCACTGGGTTGTTTTTATGTGATTTTCTTACTTCTGTGTCCTCTTTTTTATTTTGCTGTTTCAAGGTATTTTGTATTTTCCTCCAATTTATACTTAAAAATATTTTCATTTTGTTCATTTTTACATCAAGAACATTTCTGCTTCTGCATGGTAACATTTTATTATTTCTTTTTGTGACTCTTCAGACTTTTATTTCCTGTCCTGCAGATGTATAATTAAGTGCTGTCTCAGCAATTTAGACAGGACTCCCATTCAGCTTAAGCTTTAATAAATGTATGAATCCTGTCTTCATGTTCAGCATACATTAGTGGTATTCATAGAGATATGAGTCTTGTCAGTCTCACATGGAATAACTTGCCTAGTTTGAAATTATTCCTATACATTTTTTGTAAGTAATTTCACATTTTAATGCATATTGTCTTCAACAAATTGAAAGCACTAGCTGAAGAAACAAAGGTCTCCTTCAGACAGATCCATGTGTAGTAGGTGTGCCATTTACCATTTCATAACCTTTAAGTGTCCAGCAGTCTCTCTTATTCTCTTTTGTTAGGGATAAGAACACTATTGAAGGTTTCAGTGTTCACTGGTCGTATTAAGCTCAAGGCACAGAGCACTAGAGCCAGTCCAGGAGGAGCAGGATTGGGCCCAAAAAGGCCTAGATGAGGAGCAGGTTCATCTAGCAATTACAGCACAAGCAGAAGTGACCATAGCTTTTGCCCTTTGTATGGCTTTCTTGCTAAAACAGCTGTGGCAGAAGTTAGAGCATGACGTTATCATTCAGCCTACTGTCAGCATTGTTTCTGAATATTTAAGTAGCTCCTGTTTAGGTAGGAGCTCAGATATGAGCAGCAGTGATGAACAGACAGAATGCCTCTTTGTGCTGTGTGGCCCGAAATGTGATGACTGCATGTTTGGGCTGCCATCTCCTCTGCATTATTTCGCATCAGTATCTGATAATGCGTGTGTTGAGAGCTCTGTAAATGAATGGTGACAATAGCAAAGCAATTGAAATGCTAGCATACTCCATTTATAATGAGTATAGCCAGTGAAATAGCCAGATATGTCCAAAAGAAAGGTACATTTCCCGTATCAGCCCTACTGTATTTAATACATATTTCATTGTCTGTAAAAGATATACTCTTGAGAATAAGCAGGCTTTTTCTAGGCATTCACAACATTGTTAATGCTCCAAAGTAAGAGGAGAAAGTTGGCATAAAGCTTAGAGGTGAAATGAAGGAGCCCACAGGGAATTTTGTTCCCTTTGGGAATCCACATAACAAAATGGTATGGAAGAATTTGGTTAAGTAGGTTGAGACTTCAGCTGTTCCTACAGCAGTCTTATCAGTCAGTGTGGAATTTTTTGCTGCCAAAGGTCACCAATAAATATAAACCTGCTATTCTGATGAAAAATACCAATAGTCTCTCTTTCTCGCTTTGACACACAGAGATACTGCTTGGCCAGAACGTTAGCTAATACAAGTTCAGATTAGTGCCAAAGAAGCTATGCCTTAATACACCAAGTGAGAACCTGGCTTAAAACTATTACTTTTTTTTTTTTTTTAATATGCCCCTATATGTCTGTGAATGACTAATTTTTCCATAAATTGTATCTCTGGGTGGGCCTCCTGCTAATCCTGCAGATTCTCTACCATGGGTTGATGATTTAGTCTGCATCACTCAATAGCTTTGTATGTCTTCTGGTCTCCAAGATACGATGGAGACTTGATGGTGAAGGCCACTGCCAAATCCTAACAAACTGCTCAAGTATGAGGAGCCTGTACACGTTTCCTTCTTTTCCTTTTTCCACTGTGTAGTTCTAAGCCGCTAGTCTCATTTCCCCTGCTAAATTGTTGCAGACCACTCAAGCTTTCACTGCTTCTCTCTTGCTTACTTTTTCTCCTTTTCTTTCACAATCAGCCGATCTCACAATTTTGCATTCTCTCCCTGAGCCTCTTAGTGTATTTTTTTACCTGCCAAGCTACCCTTCAGTCACCAATGAACTACCTTTCCATTTATTTCAGACCTTGTTACCGTGTCTCAGTTCACTCATGCCTGCCCCATTCTAGGTTTTGCTTTTAAAGTCCAAGAAATATTTCATGGGGAAGGGTTTGAAAAGTGAGGTTTGTTGGGGAACTTCCACCAGGAAGGCACTTGTCCTTATAGGCTGGAGCTTATACCTGAAGCTATCAAACCAAAGAGGAGTTTTAACAGATAATAGATTACAAGATGGAAAGAATGCTGAGCAAACCAAACAAAATTTCATATAAAAATGAACATGCAGCCTGTTGGGAACATGTAGGAGGAATGCAGTCTTTCTCAAAGACAAACTTTAATATCCTTGTTTCCTGAGGCAGATTTGAAGTGGGAACCGTTAATGTACAACTCTAGCTTTAGTACATCTTTTGTAACTCTCTTGTAACTTGCACATAGTCAAAAATTATAAGAAAACTTCATTGTTAAGTAATATATGCATGGTTTTTAGTTTCAAATTCCTTTGTGTGTGTGTGTCTCTCTCTCTTCTTTGCATTGTCTTTTTATTTCCCCTGTCCTCCTTTAGGCTGTAAGAGAAAAGTTAGAGCCAGATGATGCTTTGATGTACGAAGAAGATCTGGATGATGAAGACTGTGATGAAGGAGAATTTGAGGAAACCATGAAATTAAAACTGCTGCGTAGAATTGCCTCCATAGCATCCAAACTGAGGGACTTTATTGGCAACATGATAATCACCACTGGAAAAGTTGTTGTTACAATTTTACTTGGTTCAGCAGGTTGGTGCATTTGAAAAATTTCCTCCAGAGCCCGTTAGATTGTGCATTTAACAAATCAGTTTTCAGCGCTTTGGCACCTGCGGGAGTAACAATGGAAATTTTTCGGGGAAAAGAAATTGCTGCTGATTTTATTTAAATTAACTTTTTGGCAGGCATTAGAATATGCTGAGTTGCTTATTTTTTTGTACTATGTGGCCCTATCATTAACTATATGACTTTTACAGCCACTGTTACAATCAAATGGTGAATGGTTGCATATTACAAGTGCCTCTATTATGATTTCATAGATTTGATTCCATCACTTCCAGGTGTAAAAAGAAACTGTACTCACATAGTGTTCAAAAAAAAAGGAAAGATTAATAGGTTGACTGTGCAGTCTGTAAAAAGAGTGATAAGCAGACTTCATGCTGGTTTTTGATGTGACTTTTATGTTCATTGGTAAAAGTAGCTGTTTTGATATATGACCAACCTTTTATAATACATTTGATTTAGTACTACATAATCAGCTACAGACAGAATGGAAGTGTACAAAATCACTGTAGGTTGTAATGTATGAATTTAAAATTGGATCATGCAATTGTATATTTGCATTTATCTGCCTACTCACATGTTTGAATGGAGTCCTTACATATAAAGTATAAGTGTATACTTAACATATAAATATACTAGTATATGAAGTATGAAATGATAGTACAAAAAATACTTGGTATTGAATGACGAGGACTGGTCAGGTGTAGCTCTTTTAGTAAGGCAGGCTCTTAAAGTAAGGGAAGATTATCTGACAGCCTTACATGTAGCCAAAGGCAAAGTAATAAATCTAAAAAGAGGGAAAAAATACCTTACATGGATCACCATAGTGCCTGACATCAGGGAAGAGAGATGCCATAATAAAAAAAAAGGCATGATAAGTATATGCAAATAAACATGGTTTCAGTGCCATTCCGAAGTTGCATGGGTGAACATCACCCACGGAGGATAGAGCAGAAGGATCATGCAGCCCTGGCAGGGACAATTTCTTCTGAGTGGCATTGGGCAGCTTGTCTTGGGACTCCAACACACGGTGAGACCTGGGAGGTGTTTGGAGCAGAATTATAAAAAGGACGTGAGGTCTGGGAAGCCTGTATTCCAGAGAGAAACTTCGAGCTTAACTAGTTAAATACTTCCTTACTTACCATGCCAAGAAAAAAAAAAAGATTGCGATTTGACTGTAGCCCTAAAGTACTGACAAAGGTACAAAGTGCCTACATTTTTTTTAGCCGACATCTCATCTAGTGGAAATTATAATACAAGCCAATAGTTAAGTGGTAATCTTAGGCAATTTCAGACCAGAAATAAATTTTGAATTTTTCACAGCCAGAGTAATTGGCCATAATAAACAACTTTTTTATGGATGTAGTGCATTCTCCTTCTACTAAAGTGTTTAAATAAAGATAAAGTATCTTTCTGAAAGAAGAAAGGAAATAGTTACGGCCTTGAGGCAGACATTGCCAGGTGAAGCTTTACAGCCTCCATCACAAAGGCAGTTGGTAGAGAAGATCCCTGTGGTCCTATCAGGCTTTTAAATCTGTAAGCCTATGGAAACACCAGCAGGTTATACACTGGAGCAGAGACAAAGCACCCTGGTCTAAAGGCTTCATCTAAAGCATGATGTGAAAGGAAGGATGCGATGATGAAGCTCAGGCAAAATGACCATGGACAAGAGTCCTTACATATTTTGCCCATGGTTGTGACCACCCCAGCTTTTGATGCCAATAAAGTCCAGCATGAAGCCCCCTGTCTCCTAAGACTCTCTCTCTCCTTCCCCCGCAAGGACTCTGCTCTGTGAAGGCAGAGGGTGGAAATGCAGAGGTCCACCATTTGAGCATGTCCCAAATCTGTCTGGGTAGTGTCTGGACTCAGTCCAATTGGGGACTGACCCTCAGAGTGCTGCCCCCCCCGCAAAAAAAACAAGCTGACCATGTCAAGGCACAGGTCCTCCTGCAGAGTGGCCAGCCCAGAAGCAGGGCTAGTGGGTGTACAGGAGCCATGAGCCACCAGAAGCCTGCAGATCTGTCCTGAAGGAAGGTGGGTTTTAGACATGCACTAGTGAAAAACTTTAAAACAAATTGAAGCAGGCATTGCTATTAGCTTTCCTCACTTGTTTTTTGTAGGCTATCCGCAGAGCGCTGGCTCTCATTCACCACAAGTGAAATACTCTGCTACATGTGCAAGAACAAAACCAATATACATATGTAAGACAGCAGAGTCTTTTTCATATGCAAATTACAAGTGTCTATGAGTTAAAAAATCAGAAAAAATTAAACATTTACTGAATATCCTCTAGGTGCCTTTTATTTTCAGTATATGCGTCATGTTTTTTTCATTTTGAATCACTCAGTGTATCTCAAGATTTATATGAGAAGGCTTTTCACTGTTCATCCATCATGCCATTTTAGCATCTCGTAATTCAGATTCATGTTAAGATCATCAGTGCTCTCAGGCATAGTGTCTGTTGGCTGGCCTTGCCGCCACATTTCTGGTTTTCTCCATGCTTTGTGAAGCATCCTTACAAAGAGAAGATTTCATCTCAGAGGAAGGTCTGGAGAGTGGTCATGTACTAAGTGCTAAGGTATGCCATAAGTCAATTGAAAAAAAAAAAAAAGAGGACCCCTTTCTTCTAGTCTTAAAGATAATAGTTTTAAGAGCATAAACACTAATGGAATTAAATTGTTTAATACACTTCTTGTCAGACTTAAGGTTTAAGAAATGCTGATATTCCCACACCTTTCCAACCCTCGTGGTTTTTTTTTCACAGGTATGATGGTGCCATCTTTGACTTCAGCTGTGTATTTCTTTGTATTTTTGGGCCTGTGCACATGGTGGTCCTGTTGCCAAGCATTTGATCCGCTGATATTCAGCTGTCTTTGTGTATTAATGGCTATATTCAGTGCGGGACACTTGATTGGACTTTATCTGTACCAGCTACAGTTCTTTCAAGAGGTCATTCCACCAAAAGATTTCTATGCCAGGTGAGAGAAATTTGTTTACTGTTTTATTGTGGGTGTACAGTGCAAAGATTTTTTATCACATGGTGATGCAAATGGTCTTCCACATAATACTTTGACAAATTTTATGCATAGCTTCATATTCACTCTTGCAAGAGTCACAGCATTTCAGACTGAATGGTTTTGGATGACAGAGAGAAGTCCTGTCCAGGCAATTGTGTACAGAGGGCTAGGGCAGGTGAGGAGGGGAAGGTGATTTTTGTTTTGTTCAGAGTGGTCCTCAGATGTGAGTGAGAAAGATTTGGCTAAGACAGGAGATAAAGGAAATCTGTGGCAGCATTGAGGCAAAGGCAGTGTACGCACGCATATTCTTGATAGAGGAAAATAAATGTTCTGAGGTCTAAAGTCATCGTGTCATAACTGGGCAAAATGCATGTGTGGTGCCATCCTTGAGTGCAGAGACTGAGGGCTGCTGTGGCACTTCTGCTGTATATACTGCTAGTCTGTTAATGCAAAAATTCTCTTTGGTCATGCAGAACGTGCCAGTCTCATGTTTATACTGACAGATGCATCACTTAAGTCAAAAAGCAGCATTTCTAGTTACTGCTGCAGTAAACAGTGATAAGATTGATTGGATGGATTTATTTCACCGACCCTTTAATCTTTTTACATGCTTTTATACTGTAATCTAAAATAAGATGAAGTAATTGATGTATTTTACTCATGACTACTTTTTTTTTCTACTGCATTATGATTGCAAATTGTATTTATGCTATGTATTTGTAGTGTCATAGTAATCCTTACATTAAACTAAATATAAACCTTAACTTTATTTCTAGTAAGACTACTGTTCCTTTTAAGTACTGTAAGTTGAAGGTGAAAGGTGTACTGGGGAGAATCAATTAACAATTTATATTTCAATGCACCATAAAAAGCAGTAAAAAATGAGCTGCCTAGCTACAGTACCTGGTACTTTAATATTTGTTTTGACATTTTATTTAGTACAGGTTAATAGAGGTGGGTTTTGTGATGTTGGAATTGCTAACTTGAAGAGGCTGATTGGGAGGGAATAACATTACCTGAAAAATGGGAAAAGGTCTGTTAGTTTAGGTTCTTTTGTGCCACCTAGAGGTCATGGTAGGAGAATGGGTGATTTCTAGTCTGAAGTAGCTCAAATGCTCCCAACTTCCCTAAAGACTTTATATTGCTTTATATTGCTTTCTCTGGGTATTAAGAAAAGAAAGAAAAAATGGCTTCAAAATTCTCAACTATTTGGCTACGAGGATATAATCTCACAGTATTTTACCACAAGACAGCAATAATATTTTCTCAAAGAGAGGAACTATGTGTTTCATAACATTTTGCTAGAATCATAGAATAGTTTGGGTCGAAGGGACCTTTAAAGATCATCTACTCCAAACCCCCTGCAATGAGCAGGGACATCTTCAACTAGATCAGGTTTCTCAGAGCCCCATCCAACCTGACCTTGAATGTTTCCAGGGATGGGGCAACCTGGGCCAGTGTTTCACCACCCTCATGGTAAAAAATTTCTCCCTTATATCTAGTCTAAATATTCCCTCTTTTAGTTTAAAGCCATTAGCCCTTGTCCTATCACAACAGGCTCCACTAAAAGTTTGTCCCCGTCTTTGCTGTAGGCTCCCTTCAAGTACTGAAAAGCTGTGATAATTATATGCAGTCTTTGTAAAAGGTGTCATTTGTAAAAGTTCCTTTTTTTCTTCTTAATAGTTTTATTATTAATTTTCAGTTACTTTAATTTTAATTTACTTTAATTGTCAATTAATTTAGTCTTAAACTTATTTCCTGCATTAAGTTATTTTTTTGGTAAATAGTGTAATTCTGCATTTTATGATAAAATTTTATTCAGTACAAATATGACAGTTTAACTTAGTCACTAATTTTTGAAATTAAAAAATCTGATTGCAAATAAGTTGCCTCTGCCTCACTGTAGAATGAAAAAGCACCTTCAGAGTCTGGATTAGAAAAAGTCCCAGTGTTGGACTTTGGAGTATGTACTGACCTTATTGTAAGCAGAAAATTATGTTCTTGCAGACTTTGACATCTCTTGAACTGGTACTATTGGATACTCTGCCTTTTACACATGATATCACGTGAGGGATTCATGTTCTAAATTACATAGGAAATTAAGTTTGTACAAAACACGGATGACAACTCAACAGAAGGTGCAGTAAATACATCTTCCTTGTTTCTTTAGTCGCAGTTCTTTCTGCTGTGGATTTACTTTGATCTACTTTCAGGGAGGTGTGTTTGAATAGCATCAAGACAGGTGTTATCGGTGCTTGGAAGTGCAAATCTGAATGTAAGAAAAAGCCACTATAGGATTTTTAATAATTGGGATAGGAATGGTGTATAAGCAGTGGCTAGAGGAGGAAAATGAGAGACACATGTATTGGAATGGTGCAGAAAAAATATTTTAGCATTTTTCATCCTAGAAGAAATTTGAGACCTTGCTATTTTATGTACCATCTTGGTTTGAAGCAGAACTAAATATGCAGAGTTCCCATTAATACTAGTGGATGGCTTGTACGGGTAAATTATATACTGAGAAAAGAATCTGATTCCCCAAATTCTTCTCTGCTATTGTCACCCAGAATATGCTGTTTAATGTCTTTTTACAAGAGGAGAAAGGCAGATCATTCTCATACTTAGTCGTCTGAACTCTTCTTACTTAGTTGTAATAAACTCACTGTATGAAAAAGATACAGCAGGTCCAAGTATTTGCATGTGTTAGCTTTAGTGCCATTACAAACAGATCTTTATCCATATATGAAGGGGAGCTGAAACATAAGGAAGAAAGGGCTTTTATTTCTCTGTAAAGTTTTGAGGGCTCAATCCCCAGGTTAAGCTCTCTTCAGATGCAAGGGACAGATGTGACAACTACTCCTGTTGGACTGTTGATGGATACTACTAGTCTCTGCAGAACCTAAAGGTGTCATTTTTAAAAGCTGCTAACATTGGTATTTCTGAGTTTGAAGTCGACAAGAAATGTACAAGCTGTTTCTGATCAATAAAAAATGTGTTGTCTCTGAATAGCAACGCGTTCAGCTTGCCACCGTATTGATTGATTTCAGACTAAATGAAGTTAAACTATACCCAAGCAAGCTGGAAAGTTCTCAAGTTTACAGTATCTTTCAGCTAAGACTCGCATCATCTCTGTGCTGCTCCTTCCTTTTAAGAACTTTCAACTCAAAATTCAGCATTTATGATTGTAAGAAGTGACTGAACAGTGTCACCAGAAGAAAGCCCTTTTCCTGAAAAGGATAGTCTGAAATCTGGTGAATTTACGAATTTTGTCCTTACGGCATTCTGCAAACAAAGTCTGAAGTACAGCTGATGTGGCAGGGGTAGGCACGCTAGCGGCAGAGCTTGCATGAAGCTTCCTCTGCCACCAACAGCTTTTCTTCTCTAGACCAGCCCACAGTGGAGAAGTGAGCAGCAGTCATTTAGGACAGTGCTCTAATTGCCCTAGAGGCTCTAATTGCTTCTAAATGGCACAGGAGGAGCAGTGTAAATAAGGCTGAATCTACCCTTCAGTTAGGAGTTACCTAGTTGCATAAATTAACACTGTTTAATTACCAACTGATCTTTGACAAATAAAATACCCACTCTTATTTATAACTTCACTTAAAATAGGTATCCTCTATGCTGACTTGCTGCTGTAGTGTAAAATTGGTGATTTACAGAGATGGGAAAACAATAGCAAGAACTACCCATTTAAAGCAGAATTTGGAAAGTATCATATTTCTGCCATAAAATTCTTTTCACCTGAGTTAACAAAAACAAGTCAATGAACTAAAATTATTTTAGAAATTATGTACACAGTGCCACAGCCTGAAAAAACATGCAATAATATGTTTGCCATTTTTCAGATTGCTGCCTCCTTTCTTCCTGATGTTGTTTATTTTGGCAAAAGCATGTAATTGGGGCAATGATAAGGTCTTGCCAACATGAAGAAATAGGATCAGTGCAGCGGTATGAAGTTTATCCTGAGTCAGTAAAGTTATTCCTGTCCAAAACTGTGCTTATAAGCATATTCATTTAAAGATCCAGTAATCTGATGTAAATGAAAACCTATGGGCTTTTTTAGAGTTTTAGGTCTGTCTTGTATTGCTTGTAGTTTTCAGGCACCCAATGTTCAAAATAGTTTAAATACAAATGGTTTAGTCTCTGGAAAGGCATCACCCTTATAAAGTGAGGCAAACCTAGGTGTCCAGTGATTGTCAGCCACTTCATAGTGGTAGGTTATTTCACATTTGATTGGTTTGTTGCAATCTGAGTGAGAAATTCTAATCTAAGGTTGTATCTTCAACAGGAAATCTTCATCTGAAAGATGCCTATAAATCTCTTTAAGCAGGACTTGTAAAATAGGTTTTACACTGATTAGTAATAAGTTTGCTTAAATGACTCTTTTTTTTTTGGAGGAAGTGTTATATTGGTATTTGCTACAGATGGTAGATTCAGAATATCCAGTTTGTTTTCAGGTCTATCTGAGATGAGTCCAGTCCAAAATCCTCCATTTGGATTTCCCTGAAAGCTTTGATCTACATTCAGAATTTGTAGCCCAAATGCTCTGTTTATCCAGGGTAATAAATTAATAAATGGTTAAGCACAGTCTCGAAAATATTCCTGGAGTTGTCAGAACAGGGTGGGACATCCAGCTACAATTTTTTTTCTAAATTAGAGGCTAAGTGTGCTATTAAAATCTCAACAGGAGAGCAGATATTGCCAAAATAGCAAGATGTAGCTGATCATTTACCTTGTTGGCAGTGTCTTGTCTCTCTCCAGGGCAAGACACTGATCTCCTGCTGCTTTTGTAGCTGCACTGCAGCCAAGACCTGGGCAACATGTTTCACTTGAGCAGCATCCACTGTTAGTCCTTGCTGCAGACCAGCTTTGTCACCTAACTCAAAGGTACCTCACCTCTGAGGGGCAGAATATTCTTACACCCCATATGAATTTCTGAGGTTTTGAATTGCCTTTAACCTGGTCATAAGCCAGTGTTTAACAAGACCGAGTGTTTGAAATTCATTTATGTATCCTGTATTGAGCTGCCCTTGGGCTGCAACAAAGGTTTCATGCCTTCTGCCTGATTTTTTTAGCCACTTACCACCATGGTACTGCAGCACCCACTGCCAGGGCAGAGACCCCTGAATACATGCCGTGTAGAGACACTACGTTGCCCTCCTTCTGTTTCCATCACCCTCTGTCAGCAAAAGCACACTTTGTAGTCACAGAGCATGCTCCAAACCATGCTGGCCTAGCCACACATTTGTCACAATGGCCAGATGAGGTTTGAGAGCCGGGATTTCTCTCTTGCAGAGGAGAGAATAGAAGTTAACTAATTGACCTTATTATTACAGAAGTTTTTCAGCTGAGTTTCATCATATTAGCTCTATCACGTTTTAGGAGACTATTAATTCTACTTAGAACACTTCAGCCTATGTGCTTTCTTAGAACTTTACCTTCAGTTTTATTTTAATTTTTTAAGTTATTTTGCAAAGGAAGTGAATTATTCTGTTAACAGCTTAGAAATGCAAATTCAGACTCCCATTGACAAAAGACAGTGGTCATCTTTCTATTATCATAATCTCTTTCTAAACTGTGCAGTAGCCCAGGGCAGGTGGGCTCATCTGGGCTCCCTTTCCAATGAAAGGTTGGATGACATGATCTTTTGAGGACCCTTCCAACCTGGGATGTGCTATGATTCTGTCATTCTATGTGCTTGTCTGAATTACATGATTCTGCAAAAGGCGTTTTGCCCAGGATTTTGTGCATCATACAAAGTCAGTTGTTCAGTATTATGCTAGGAAATGTTTCTGCACTACACAGTAAACAGTCCATTTCCTATCAGCTGATCCATCAGAGTCTGTGTGGTCTTCATTTTTTATTAACTACTTAATAATGTCTATCTGATGACCAAAAAGATTCACACCTATAGCTGTGACCAGTGAGCAGACAGTTACCAGAATTCATGACAGTGTGGCAGAAGGCGTGTAAATATAGGTGAACCAAGGATACTGGAAAATTCATAGCAAATCTTCTATACTTCCCCATTATGTTTTTTTCTCCTTCCTAAGAGGAAGGTCTACTAGTTCTTAACAAACCTTGCACATTCTTTAGTTTCCTTTTAGTGTCTTCACTGGAACAAGATGGTGTGGTTTGTACCAGAAACTGCTCAAGATGACTGACAAAGAAAGAGTCCTATTTTGTGAACCCCACTCAGAATTTCATTACAAATTGAACTTTTTACATGACTGAAAAAGAGTAATATCACTTTTTTACTGTTTTGAGTTTTTCACTTTTAACCATCCTGATAGCATTCTCTGGAATATCTA
The DNA here is from genome assembly GCA_002844005.1 of Limosa lapponica baueri. Taxonomy (NCBI): domain Eukaryota; kingdom Metazoa; phylum Chordata; class Aves; order Charadriiformes; family Scolopacidae; genus Limosa; species Limosa lapponica. The sequence continues at coordinate 1,484,803 of KZ505666.1, read as the reverse complement.
AATCCGATAGGAGAACCAGTGGTGGAGTTTCCAGTCAGTTGTAGCATGAAAGCCTTGGAAATGTTGCAAAACTACTTGCTGTTGTGAGAATTCCAACTCAGTGTCTGCCACATGGGCATTTGGAGATTCATCCAAAATGAATTCACCTCTTTCAACGCTTATTCAGAGGGATTCCTAGGAGATTCACTCATCAGCGGGCATGTAATAAATGTCCATGCTGTGCTCACTTTATAGGAGAGTTGTACTCAACACTGATTTAAAATGGTTAGCTCAGGTTTTGGTGGAAGTCCAGTGGTGACAACAGAGAAGTCAGTGCAGACTAACCTAGCTTTACTAGGGAGAATTTGTAGCCCTTGCTGGTCTTTACATGGTTATTAATGCTCACCTCTTTTACTACATACTGCAGTTCTTTAAAATCAACAAATTCTTGTTTGTGCCAGGATTTACAGCAAGTTTGAAACTTTTGAAAAAAGCAGCAGACAAACTAGTAAGTAAATGGCAGCAATTTCTCTGGCAGAGCAGCCCTTCCCAGACTCCCTGGCAACCTACATGGTGGTGGCTCTCCATCCCCACAGCGGAGCCATCGGCATCCACCATAACTACCGCCCTGCGCAAAGTGCCAAATTCAGCCTTGGCAGAGGCAGGCACAACTTTATTCGTGTTACTGGCCTTGCATCACAGGTGATTTATGTCCCTCTATCTTTCCCTGGACTTGAAAGGCATGTAAACCGAGAGACGTGCTAAGACCTTTTAAAAACAGATTCTAAGCTGTGTTTTGCTGCAGCAGCGAGCCTGCGACCAGTGAGCAATCTGGCAGCCTGATGGGGCCTGGCCCTGGCCACAGGTGGTTCTCATTAGTGGAGAGAGGGGAGCCTTGGCGCTCCCAACAACGTGTGTGCCGTGTCCGGAAACTGAGCATAAGCTGCAAACATAAAAATCAGTCACCATCGCGTGACATAATGTTGGCGAATTGCCACTTCCTTGCTGTCTCCTGCTCCCAAATAGCCATGTGTTACCATAAGAACAGCCAAAGGTGCCTCTTTCTTGGGATGCTTTGAAATGCTGGGATGAGCAGGACAGAGGGAAATGGCAAAGATTTTACAAGTGCTGATGTATACTGATAAAATTCCTGCTGATTCTGGCTTGAAATGGGTGTGCAGTTGCTCTCGTAACAGAGCCTTCCCACTTTCATGTCCATGGACCCATCTGACTGGTGTGGGACCAGCACACCTCTCCGCTAACAGAAGCTCTGCTCATGGTCAGGGAGAGCTGGATGACTCCGCTCCCCCATACACACCCAGTGTCTGCTTCCATGTATCTGATTCCCACACTGACGCTTGAATACAGACTCCCTGCCCGTCACAGGCTGTCCTGTGTGGACATGCAGAGGATGACTGTGAAGAAGTGACCCTTTACTTTTCTTTTCATATTTTTTAAAGAACACAGATCTGCATGCTATGATCATTGAGCAAGTGTCTGGAAAAAAAGACAGAGAAGGGGTAGACAGACACCAACCCCTCTCCTTCTGCCTGATTTGGATGGCAATTGCTTCTGGTATTGGGAGATGTGGATTATAATTAGCAAACTTCTTGTGGCATTACAAACTTGTCTACTGTTTTCCTGAGGTCTGCTCACCAGCCTTTATTTTCATACTGTGGCATGCCCAGAATTTGTGATGATAAATATTTAGCACTTATGTAGCTCTTTGTGTTTTCAGCTCAGTATATAAACATTGACAAATGAATCATCCCACATTCCTCGGAGGTAGTAAAAAAGACAGTCCTGACTAACCTCGGTTGAGCACACACCAGGGAGTTAGTCCTTGTCTGTACGAGAGCCGGTCTCTATCAGTTTCTCTAAACACTCAGAGTGGATGTGCTTAATCTCTTGTTTATGTTCATTTAATTGAAGTTGGGAACTTACTGATAAAACCTGAGCCAACCAGGTACAGTTTATGACCGATTTAAAATCAACTGTGTTATACAGCTTTGGTTTTGCAATTAGTTAATTAGGTATTTTCCCCACATTTCCCAAACCTTATTGTTCATTATCCCATTATCTTCTTTCCCATATCTTGGTATTTTATTTTCTTTTTCTGTTTAAAAACAAATGGGAATCCTAACTTGCATTTCTGCCTTAGAGCACTCTCTGCTAAAAAACAATATCTTCTTTGCTCATATTTTCTACTGCAGAATCTCTTAATTTGGGTATCAGTCACTCTTGCTTTTATTTCAATCTGTTTCACCACCAGCTGAATAATTGGAAAATCTCTTTATCCTCTGCATGCATCACTGAACCTAGAAGACTATCCCAGTGTGACTGAAAAGTATCATCATCCCCTTTCAGAGGTGGAAAAATTCCCTAACAGAAAAATTAGATGAATTGCATCACCCACCCAAGATAGCCAGAACTTGGAAAAAAACCCTAAGTTTTGGCTGCAGTCTGTGTCCTTAGGTTCCTAGATCACAGACCAAGTTACCTCAAAGTAAAAATGAGTATGAAGACACACTTTAAAACAATTTCTGTTCTTCTGCATGTTATTCTAAGAGGTAACAGTAAATCTCTTAAGCTGGCAGGCAGTTGCATGGCTAGTTGGTGTAAGGGTCACTTGCATGTTCTGGTCACGTAGCACGACCCCAATAAATGGTGACGCTCACCAGGGTTATTTGAGCATGGTCTCCTTTTCTGAAATGATTTCTCCTGAAGCTTTATACTCAGTGGACTAGCTGTGTAAACCATCCGTCCTTCTCCCAGCACCTGAGCTTAGGACAGGAAGACTGTCTGTGGGCTGCACTACCTGTTTGAGTTTTGGGAGCAGGCTGTCCTCCCTTCACATTCCCCGCTCAGCTTGTGTGAGCCTTTCTGAGGTGGGACTGTTGGCTCCTTTCCTTTCAGCAGCTCTGCCAACTCACTTTGAAAAACCAATAACCTCAGTTACTAATTGGTGCAGAAAGACATCGTTAAGCTGTGCCTCCTGCTGTGTGCTGAGGTGTCCAAGCTCACCCTCTGGCAGGGTGACACCTTTGTGGCCATGGATGTTTCTGAACATGCCTTCGGTCTTTCTTCTCCCACTTTCCACATGGTTCCTTAGAAATCTGGACCTGCTTTCTCATTACTTTCATCTCTGAGTAGAAAATGCAACTAAACGTTAAAAATTTCTAATTTTGTTGGCACCATTTGGGTGGTGTCCTTCCCCAGGCAGTGCTGTTCAGTATAAGTTGCTTTTCGATGCCACATACAGTCACAGGGAACTTGCATGTACGTGAGGAATGGGAGTGGGTGGCAAACCACTGCACCTGGAGCCAATCAGCCTCCTCCGCTGTGGTGGCTTTTCTTTCTCCACACTCTCATCTCAGCAGCACTGCCTCAGCTCCTGTAGCCTCTGTGCTCCCTGAGTTCCTTCTGTTTTGTAGCTGAAACTGTTTGAATTTTAGTTTTATTTTAGTGACAGAACAAATGACTATCCACCTAACTACCTAGCATGTGAGGCAGGGTGCTGCTGTCAAAGCAGTGACACTGCTGGTCCTCATGATAAAGGATCATGTTGGAGGAGACACTATAGCTAAGGTATCAGGCCCTAACACAATTTCTTCTTCAGCTTTATCCCCATTGCCATCCCTTCTTGCCATCTTGTCTGGTGGTCCTCCCTCTGCCATATGCTTAGCTGTCTGATTGAGATCAAAAGATACTGGAGTCGCTGCTTCAACACATTCATTCATCAGATGATCACTTCTGGAAGTGATCATCCAAAGGCTACAGCAACATCGCTGCTTTTGTAGCTCACTGATGTGCTGAAAAGAGCAATATCAGTATCAGTGCTCACCAGAAATTCAGAGAACAGCTGAGTTGTGTCATGGGTAATGAAACAGTGTGGGGATCTAGAGAGGAAACCCACTGATAGGATAGATCTCCTTCATGCCAGGCTTTTGAAGATAGGGGTTTTTTCTTAGTAAGCAAGAGCTTAATAGACCCATATCTACTATTAGTGATAACAGTGGGGAATTACTGCCTCTTAGGCAATGAAAGCGTACTACAAGCTTTTGGAATAGAAAGTCAGTACAAAGCTCAATTATTGAATGAAATGTGGTATATATCTCACAAATCTTTATGTTCAGACTTAAATTCCGCTCAGGGTAGCTGCTTTATTTCAGGTATATGAAGTATTTGAATGTCTGAAGTTGGTCATTTTTAATGGATGTCCAATCCTTAACAGCTTCCAGTCACATAGTGTCAGACAAAATTCCATTATCTGGTTACTTTAAAAAAACAGGTTATATAGCAGATACTATTTAACATCCTGTTTTAAAGTTGTTAATTCAGTTGAGAGCCAAGTGATTTTATTGTGGCTGTTATATGGTTGTTTTGTTCTCCCTGAATTAAGATTTGTGTTGTATTTACAGTTTTTGCAAGCTTTTCTGTAATTCAGAACTCTTAAAGCTATCCTTTCTGCTTTACAGCTTCCTGGATTCATGGCTCATAATTTCTCTCTGTCCTCATTATGTGGATGATATTAGCATACAAGTTTTAAATTACTTTTTTTTTTTTCATGATGTTTCTCATGCAATAGATGTGCGTTTGAAATTAGTTTTCCTTTAAAAGAAAAGCCACTGATGTTCAGAAGAGGGTGGGAGATATACCAGGTCTGGTTTTGTCATTGCCAGAAAAGCTTTGATCCAATAGAAGCTATGGAAACCAAGACTTGGTAGAAAAAAAAGTACATCTGCTAAAGAGCTATAGAAATATGATGACATTAAAACAAAAGTTAGAATGATCTACTTACCCACCAAGCTTATATTCACTGTGTGTATGCCTGTATTACAGCGTTGTGATAGCAACACTCTGAAGGAAAGCACTTCCAGTCTTAGTCTATATTTTCAGGTATTTCCAAAAAAGTTATTAACTGTTAAGCTGAAATTTATCATAATACTTCTCAACCCAAACAATCAAATTTTTGTGTTATTGTTAATATGGCACAGTTCCACTTAACCAGTTCTGAATTATCCAAGTCTGAACCAAAGCAAGGTCTAGGGCTTTTAAGTGCTAAAAATACTTGCAATGCTTTTTAAAGCTTGTATCATTCCGAAATGGATAAATTTAATAACTTTAGTCCAGCTGTTGACTGAGTTTTGTGTCTGCAGTATCTCCCTACACAGTTGTCCTGCTGATCTGAGGAGCAGGCATGAAGGATCAGCTCCTTCTCTATGGAATCTTATAAATAATGTGATTTGGAAGGGCAAATGCCAATTTTGCCATCCATACTTTTTTTCCCTTAAAAAGCCATGTGAAACCAAATATGTCCTGCTCATCTTATCCCTAATTCTTTGGGACGCTTAATGCATTTCAGCCAATTTTCCCACCTCTTTTCTCCTTGTGTTTTGCTATTTGTGTAAAAATGTTGTGTCAGTTCAGTGTACCCTGGAGCATTAGCCCTGATATGGTCTGAATTCCCAGCCTATAGTCTAGAGAATAACAGCCTCCTGGATGGCAAGGATGGGCCTGGAGGTACCATGGGGCTGGCTGAGTCCTTTCCAATGGCATGTATTTCTTTGGGCATATAGCCAAATGATGTACTAGGGGGAGTGGGGTGGCTCACAGGTTTACCTTGGAAAAGACTTTACGGATATAATTTTATGGATCATAACTTGTGTGTAGCTCTGCCATCCAAGGACAGAAAACTCAACAGGATGGCTCATGTGAATGAGGGACTCCTAACTTTTAGGAGGAATGTGTAGAAATTATATTTTCTGTTTGCTTATTTATTTTTTAGTTTTTTCCACTCCTCTCTTTTCCCCAGGGCATTTTCCAATTCAACAAGGGTATGTACCTCCTTTAAGTCAATGTTTGAAAAAAGTTTCACTCTTCAAGCAATGCTTAGAGTTTGGGACATAGCCCTTTCAGTATTTGAAGTACTCTTCTTCATGAATCTTGATCTTTGGGGCTTGTCTTCTGAAACCTGAAGTTTTGCCTTTTCTCCCTGTATGTCAGCCCGTTTTTCCCCATGAAAAGATTTCTAACACCGTCATCACCAGCCTGCCCCTCAAAAAGGCTACACTTTCTTTTGGCTTTTCTGGGGATTTACTGTGTTAAATTTCTGGTTTTGTAAATAAACTCTGTTGTTCCTTTCTCTGCCCTCTCCTCTCCTCTCCTCTCCTCTCCTCTCCTCTCCTCTCCTCTCCTCTCCTCTCTTCTTCTCTTCTTTCCTTTTCTTTTCCTCTCCTCTTCTTTCCTTTTCTTTTCCTCTCTTGTTCGGCCACTTTTAGTATCTCCATTTAGGGCTCAGCCATTCAAATGTCAATCAATCTTGATAGTCTTCTACCGCAGACATGTAGGCACCACTCCCCTCCACTTCCATGTGAGGAAAGTGGATTAAATATACACTAGAAGATATCCAGATGACATGAAGATTCAGTTCATAAAATCCAACAAAAATTGAGAAGTTGTACAAAGATGGATTCCCCAATCCAGCCCAGCACAGTGGAAGTCTCTGATGCTATTGCTGTGAATAACCATCCAATGTGTACTGGCCCCAGCAAAAAATTCCTGTAATCATAAATACTAAATCAGGAAATGCAGCTTCTGAAGTGGCTTGATGCAGACATTTCTTCAAACTGTAATCCTCATTGCCCTGTTCTGGATTTAATTTCCAGCCTGCTACCATGTCAGGGAGTTGCAGACTTGCATCATTGTTTTATTTTATTTTATTAGTCTATGGTAAATCTTTTCCTGAAACAGGAAGCAAGTCCTGTGAAATAATCTTTCCTGCTTAAATCTGTCAGTATTTGTAATGTACATCCAACTTATTGCGAATAAAGAGCAAATGTTACATGCAATAACAGGAATATTTGCATGAAGTAGGCTTGAAATAGCTGTAAAAAAATCTTGGAAATTATAAGATACTATCTGTGATTTGATAATTTTCCACAAAACCCTGTGTGTGTTTGTGTTCTAAGTACATTACTAAAACTATAGTTTATTTTGAGTTCTCCATTCCCAAAGCCCATCTTGATTTTGTATTATGGTACAATATAGATTTTATATTGCAGTATACATAACTCATGGTGCCATATACATACTCGTAATAGCAGCTATGTGTGAGAAAGTTAAAAAAAGGATTGCTCTTCCAAACCAGCAGATCTCCGTACCTTTCTGTTGCTCATTGTCAAAGCAACTGTGGAGGTGACGTCATAAATTGCAAGTATTCTCAGTGTTGTAATTACCCATTAAAATCAGTGATGCAGTGCTGCTAGAATATGAGATCTTCAATTTCCAAATCAATGCCACTTAAACACCCCCACCAACCTCTAAAACTACATTTAGTAACCTTAAAGAAATTAGCGTGGTTGTCCTGAAAAAAAGAGAAGCATTACAACACGCATTACTCTCGTGCCTAAAAATCTCCATATTATCCCTTCTGTTATGGTTATATTTTCTTTCTAGTTAGACCAGATACATAATTCTCAATAAAGATGCACATTGTTATTGCTTCCCTTGATAAAAGATAGCACAATCAACTTGGTCTGAGATTTCAAACATCCTGCTTTACATCCTACGGAAACAGTAGCTTCTGGCTTCTAACAAATGATTTAGCATTACATTGAATGCAACAGATTTCCTTTCTTCCATTTTCCACCCAGTTAGCTGGTTTCACTCCATTTCTTGGTCCTATCACCTTGAAAAACTATGCTTAAGAATATAAACCAGAAAATTGAGTGTATTAGGAGAACTCTTGCTTCCTTTCTTTCTTTCTTATCTCTAGTCCTTTACTATTTCTTAGGGTAGCTGAAATTATCTTTCTTTTCCTTATTTTTTATGTATGAAGAATATTTAAAGCTATGTCATTATATTAACATACTCAGTTATTGTATTGACATAGTTTAATACCTCTGACCAGAATGATTTGCAATAAGTGGTGTTTAGGAAAATGTTTGACAAATCTGCATGTAGTTTTCAGCTTTTATATGTTTGCCAGTGAAGCAAAACCAGACAATTTGAGTCATCACACATTGAAACCTGGCTAGAATATGTGAGAATAAAACAAGGCAGCATGCAAATTCATGAGCATTTGTAATTAGTCTACTGAGGTTGAGACTCAGAATCCACTGCACTCTCAGACCCTTCAGAGGAAATGTAATCAATAGGACATATAACAGACATTTTCCTGCCACTGTGAATCACTTCACGTCTTCTTTGATCGAAAGCATCAATGAATTTTTTATGTGTGGTTTGCACATTGTCAGGAGTTAGGTCGGCCTCATGAGAAAAGCTGTTGTGTCTTCTGCTTCCACGTAGTGAGTCAGAAGTGAGCCTGTAAAACATTGTAAGCTATTACCTTGGAGGCTTTCTCCAGAAAACGTGAATGTTTTTGTTATATTAATGTATTCTGATGCATATTCATAAGTGCTGTATGCAAGGCAATTGCTTCTGTTGCTAAAGTGACACTATTTATATAATTTTTGTTCCCAGTCCTTAAATAAATGAAACAGCTCTCAAACTTGGTCTGAATTTCAGCACAGTCTCACCTCAAGTTCATTCAGACAAGTTAAGTCAAAGAAGACCTCTAAGATATTAAGTTCACTTCCATTCAAGTTGGATTTTCTAAATCTCAAAATAGTTGTGGTGAACATTGGTAGTCATGAATTCAGGATTTCTCTCACTGCCTCCATAGCCTGTCACATAGTGGGACTATTTTCTCCTCTCTCCACCTCCATCTCCATCTCTACCTCTACCTCCACCTCCATCTCCTCCTCTTACCAGTTATACAGTTTCAGGCACCTTTAGGAATTTAGTGCCATTTTTATGTCATACTCCTCTGCTAATAATTTTTGGAACTGACCAGCATGCTCACTCAGTGCTGGGAAGACAAAAGAGATGAAACAGTTCCTTGGGAAGACAAAAGTAGCAGGTATTACTTGGGAGAACAAAAAAGGAAGCTTAATTGTCCTTGAATATTTTTTTCCCCTTGGTTTTGTGTATTATTGTATCAAGATTCTGCACTGACCAGTTTAGAAATTGTAGCAATTGCAATAAAAAGCACTGTAGCAATAAAATATCTTTCATCTGTTTCCTAACTGTCCACAGAAGCCCAAATGTATTTGGATAAACATGTAAATGTAGGCTTCCACTCTGATATTTTGAGTGGTGTCCAATGTGTTCCCTAGGCTGTAGAAAGAGGGGAAAGCTGCGCAGTGCAGTGGAGGTGGACTGTAGGTGCTGGTTCTGGATCATTGAATGAGGTTACTATAAATTGTGAAGCTCAAAGAAGGTACAGGAAAATGACTCCTGCTCTGTCATGTAGTGAAAAGTCTATGTAAAGTGGTACACAGACTTGTAGAAAGATGCAGCAACTGGAAATCTCATCTAGACAAAACTATTATAGAAGTGAAATGTGGTAGAAAATAATAAGGCGGTAGAAGATTTGCTATCATTTGAAATCAAGCTTGGATGCCTTTCTAAACTATAAACTGTAACTCAACCACAAGTTATTTGTTTGATACAAGACTTATCGCATGTCCTACATTGTGCAGGAAGTCAGAATTATTACTGCCCTTCCTGGCCTTGGAAATCACGAGGCAAATCCTGGTCTGAAATCAGCTCCTAAAACATCAGTACATGCAGGATCTGAACTGACATATTTTTACAATGAAAAATGTTCCAGATCATTTTTACTGGAGGCAAAATTCACAGACCTACAGATCTGTAACTGCTGTGTTTATCATTCTGTATATGAAACATACATTTATTTGGGGGGGGGGGGTTGTAACCATTTTTGTTCATATTTAATACCATGACTAATTACTAACACCAACTGTTATGCTATAATTAATGTAATAATTATTGTGTATATTGTGTAATATAATGCATGCCGGAGAAATTTTAGCGATGTGCATAATGCAGTTATAAAACTTGGTACTTCAGCAGCTCCTTAGGCCAAAGATCTGTGGGTTCAAAAGGAATTTGTTTTTCTGTTTCTGATTAAAATGGAAATTGCTTTTCTGATTTTCAATGCTGGACTGATATAACAAGTTTTGGGTTTTTAATGGTCACAGCTTACAGCTTTGTCAGGGAGTCACAAAAGATGAAAATGCATCTGCCAGGAGGGTGATTCACAGATTCAGTAGGAAGCTTTGCTGGGAAAACAAGCTTGTAGAGTAGGAACTGGACAAAAGGATATGACCTTTATTTTAAGAAGTGTTTTTCACTGTGTTATTTCAGAGCATTCCTCAGTCAGACATTCAAGTTCCTCTTGGCCCTTTGTAATTTCTAAAATTTTCCAAATGATTTCTACTATACTATTTTTTTTTTTAATGAAATGCATTTTGCGGAATGTTGATGAGGACTTTTAAAAAACGCAATTTACTTCTTTGCAAGAAGAGAAAGATTAATATACATCTTAGAAACCTCCAGTTGTTTTTGACATTACATGCAGTCTTTTGAAAAGCAAAGTATTTCCATTAGTGAATGGTTGCTCAGTATTTTTTTTATTTGTGTTCTATATCCAGACATGTATATGCTTGTCTTGTTTGGCATTTGGTTTCCCCCACTTAGGACTTATTCTGACTTTACTGATGGTGTACATGTAAGTTGTCTAAGACAAAGTCACACTAAGACCAGACTTGGGCACAAATATAGCTGATCATGATCAATACTGAATATAAAAACATCTTGGTGGAATGAAGTATGCAGAACTGAATAATACCCTAATATATGCTGCTTACTGTAAATGTTTATACGTTTTATGGCAGTCATTCCTGTGTATTTAAAAGCTTTGAATAAGAGAGGATGTCTCTACGTCTCTGAAAAATGTTCTGCCCCAGCAGCTCTCACTGAAGATAATGATGAAGCATAAATATTGAATGAATAGCAACTTGTAGCCTTATTGGAGGCCAGAACAGACAGAATGAGCATTCCCAAGATGTCAGTGCATTTTGAATTGATAGATGGGGAATGTTGTGTTGAGTACCTTTGTGACTAACAAGTCTCAAAAACCAAGGAGAATTCAGAAATGAGGAGCAGTTCCTCCAGATTCATGATTTATAAGACAAAGTGAAATGGGTAAAATAAATACATGGTTGGTCAGGTGGCAACTAAGAGGGAAGAGTTACGTTGTAACATGTATATTTGGTGAATGCAAGACCAGAAGGAAGCAGAATTAATTCCCATAGTATAATGTATGGGTAATGTGAAGCAAGCAAATGAAACTAACAGAATGAGGAGTTAACTGAAACACAACAAAAATTTCGAAACTGGTAGGATTATGTGGAATGTTTCTTCAGTGAAGATAAAAGTAAAACACAAGGTTTTGAGACTTTATAGTACATAATGCTATGTACTGTAGCAATGGAATATGTGATATGAAGATCATGTCTGCTTGGCAGAAACGCCCAAGGATCTCCAGAAACTGGCCTTTCCCGTATTTCTGTAGGAAATATTCATCACTCACTGTCAATGGAAAGACTTTTTACTTTAGTAAGAATTGGATTTCATTCTGATTCTGTTACGTTTGTGAAACAGAAATAGGGTGATTTGTTCAGTGCTTACATATAAAAGCTTAAAATGAACTAAAGATGGAGGGATGTGTTGAGAAACTGAGGTAGAAGATGAAACTAATAGGAACTCAACAACCCAGATCATTGACGGGCAAAAATTACAGTTGGCAGAGAGGAAAGCAGACAAAACAAGATGTTCCCCTTTGCTGATAGAAGTATGAACAGAATACAATCCAGTGCGAATTTCAGTCAGATGGAGCCAAACCGTAGCACTAGCCCTGAATGTGCTTGGACGCTACGGAAGTTTGAATCTGGGTCAACTCCAAACACAGCTCTGTCAGCTCCTTTAATTTACAACAATTTATTTCGTATGCAGGATGGCTTTGTACTTTTTTTTTTCTTTTCCAACTTTGGATCCATGCAAAAGCTCTAAGAAGTCTTAAAGTTTATACCCTTTGGCATATGTTGAAAATGAGAATGAGAAGTGAGTGCTGATAAATCATTTAATAAAATGCTATAGAGCTCTAGTTCTGGCAGTTAATGATATTATACCCATGCCACAAAACCCCAGTGAATGAACAGGTATAACCTCTCCTTTGTCATATTCTTTTCACTCCATACCATCTAAAGGGCAGATTTCAGGCAGTACATCTCTGTTGACTGTCATTCTTTGTATTCATTCACCCTTTCATGTTGGATCTTGCTAGGTAAAGGAAGAAGTAATTTTTTAGACATTTACTATTTATGATTAAATCCCCCAGCAGAAATTTATTTTTTTTTTTAATATATTTGGTTTACTCTTTCAGAGTACCAATAATTTGGTTTGTTTGGTTTTTTTTTTCTATCAAGAAATAGTTCTCCTTAAACTTTTTTTAGAATCAAATCTGTTTCTTGTAAAAACTGAAAATTTTTACTTCGTGGAAGAAAAAGCTTTGTCTATAAAACAAAACTGTTTATAATGAATACTGACATATGCTACTGGAAACATATACTACTCCATGCACTATCTTGGAACTCCACAAAGTATTTTACACTGAAAGAACCACATCAATTTTGACTTCTTACTAGTTCCGTTTCAGCATCTAATACATCTACAAAGCATCTAACATCTTGTCTTAGATTTAAAACATTGGTGGGTTTTTTATACTTAAGTGTTTTTTCCAACATAAGTTTCTTACTTGATAGAAATACTGTGAGATCCCAGTTTTTCCAGAAATAGTCAAGTACCTCATCTCATTGATATTAATGCTGCAACTACATTTAAACTAATTAAGGAATTAATTTTTCTTCTTTTTTTTTTTGTCTTAATGATTTGAAAGTCCAAAATTATTGCTTTTTTGAATGTTTTTTGTTCACAGCAGCTATGAATTCAGTGGAGTATGTTTATAAGTATTTGGATAATTAGATAGCAAATTATTAGTAGTACTAGCTTTTTAAAAAATTGCTAAGCTGTTCCATGTGCTGAGGAGATGTACTTCACAGCTCTGTCCTGGCAGAATGAGTGGAATGGTGTTATATGTCAGTTTACTAAATCTGAAATGTCATGTTGCTGTGATTTGCCAAATGGTCTTGCAGCCAGATTTTCTCTCCCTTTTTTCTGTAGCTCTGGATTTACAGGATGCAGGTCATTTAAAGTTTTCACATTGGACGTGGTAAATGTAATAATATTATACTCCCATTTTTTATGTTGAAAATCAAGTGCAAAACCCATTCCATTTCATTAAATATTTTGGGATGAAAATAATCACTGCATTTTAGGTAAGATGGCAAATACTGTTTTTGAAAAGAGCAATCAGTATTATAGGTAAGCAAAAATTACTGAAAATTTTTTTTAAACATTGTAAGATTTGGTGTTTATTCTCTAACTCTGTTGTTTTTTTATATTCACAGGTTGTTCGGTGTGACTTCTCTTACTCAGACAAACTGCTCAAGCACTTGGATGATCATCAAGAATCAAGAGTTACATTGGTATCACCATGCTAATCCAATCTTACTGCTGGTGATGTACTACACTCTTGCAACTCTTATCCGTCTTTGGCTACAAGAGCCCATTGTAAGGATAACTTCCTTCTCTTTTTTAGCGCTAAGGACTGAGAGACTGGCCAAGGCAGATACTTGCCAACAGAGGTGTAAACATTTGAAAAAGTTAAGGGAAATAGACAGCAAGTGCAAAATGGCACCTTGAATTTTGGTCTTTTTGATAAGTGTCTTCAAGCGTCTAATCTTGCAGCAGTTACGTGGGTATTCTTCTTAAAGTCAGTAGGACTATTATGTAGGGACTACAATGGCAGAGCATTAACACTCTAATTTGGAAAGTCAATATTGATATGCACTAGTACAGGTGCTATTGAATAGAAGGCAAACATCCAGGGCTTGTCTAGTAGGACTGAAATAGGATACAGGCTGGCACAGGATACTGCAAGACAAGACAGAGATTTGTTATTGTATCATGGATAGAGAATTTTTTTCTTAAAACCTTTCCTCCTGAATCTGTGCCCCTGAGTGAAAATCCCAGCTTTCAATTAAGAGCAAGAGAAAAAGGAGACAAATAATAATTTTTTTCTTCTTCCAGTTTCAGAGAAAAAAGGGAATAGAAGAACCCAAAGGCATCTTAAAAGTTTAGAAACTGGAAGTATAAAAAGGATGATCCTAAGTATTATTTATTTTAATCTCCTGATCGTCTAAGGCTTGACATGAGTTTTAGAGTCCAGGTTTATCAGTGTTGTAAACCACAATGAAAATACTCATGAATGAGCTGTGAATTAGTGGAGTTTGTAGTAGCAAGTAAAAACGTCAAAGTTTTTCTTATTTTAGGGGTTTTTCTTCATATAATGGATAATGTAAAAGTTTAACATTTAAAAAGACAGACAAAATGTATCACCTCTGGATTGAGGTGTCTGATATTTGGGGGTTACATATATTGGGCTTCATAATAAAAAGTGAATGATGCCAGAACTGTCAGCTTGAGTTATTAAAAAATCATGTCTTATGTTTCCAGAAATCTTAAGACTGGATTTTCTGAAGTCACAAAGTTTAAAAGATTGTGGTCCGGTGCCCTCTGGCATTGGGCTCTTTTAGGGGTTTTTTCCTATTTTTTTTTTTTTTTCTGCAGCTGCATCAGCTGGAAACTTGCCTTTTTTTTTTTTTTTTTTCTTTTTTAAGTGAAAACTGAGATATCCAAATAATAATATGATTTTAGCATTGGAGCTGTAACTAAAACTTCACATCTCACAAACTGCATAGTGAAATCATGAGAACTACTCGCAGAGGAGTAACCACATGTGAAATGCAGTTAGTGGGAGCTGTGTGATCTCAGCATCTCTGGGAATTCATTTACAGCACCTGGGTTGTTTTCATCCAGCTTTCACCATCTTAAACTTTGGTGCTGGGTCTAAGTTAGTTACTGTGCTTTTTCAGTGGAGCTTTTTCGTCTCAGTATCGAGTGAATCCTGCAAGTTTCCTACAGAGACTAGAGAGGAACTAGAGAGGAACTAGAGTGGACTTGCCTGCACTTCCTTCTTTTAGACCACTTCTGTTGTCTGATATTGATATTTCCATAAGGCACTAAAATCAGTCTCTGAGAACTGGAAACAAGTCAAATTAGGAAAGCTTTCTAAGCATTGAGCTAGAGCAAGTAAGTCTTAAAAGAGATTAACATAAGAAAAGTTGATGTCTCTCAAACCCTTGGCTACATGAGCGACAATACAAAGTCTTGGCACTTCCATGGGAACTTCAGATGCCCGGGGAATGATGCTTCCCTCTGAAGAGAAATGGACACTTTGAAAAAGAGAACATTGTAAAGAAAATGATACCCATGCATTAATACATTTGTTTTGATGCACGGGATGCAGTGATGCAAGTATTTGTCATTAGAAAGAGATGCTGAGATTTGCAAAATTTACCCTCTTTTACGTGCTTTTTCCTTATGGCCTTTTTTTGTTAATATGTTGTTTGTTTTTTTTTCCCTTTAGTGCTGCCATAGATCAGGAATTAATCTTTCTCTTATTAGCTTTCTTCTGGTAGACTCCGTTCTCAATTATTTAAATTCAAAAATAATTGTATTCCAGTTTTAATTGAAATGTTTTTTGACTTGTGAATTTGTGGTGCATTTGATTCATTATGGAACTAAGTATATAACCTGCCTTTGCAATCCCCAGATTTCCAAGTTACACTGTATTTAGGATCTCTTAAGATTTCTTTCTTCTGTGAATGGCATCTTGGGATCCTCTTGTGGACAAAATTCCTGCTGGATTGCAGCAGGAGTTGTCTCTGAGACAGATGCTCTTGAAATTGTCTCTGAATACTGAAGCTGATGAACAATTTTACAAGAACAATGCCCACATTGAATCTTCAGTTTCAGGGTGGAGCTTTTGTGTGCGTGCCACAGCCTGTCAAAGTACAGCATGTATGAGATTTCAGTGTATGGTCTCTGTGTGGGATTCTGTGTGGATCTTAATCATGCAAAACACCCTTGGCAGTCAGTGGAAGTTTTGTTTTTCTTATGCCGGCTATTTTGGATCCTGATTTGCTCTAACATTGAGTCTTGTGAAATTCTACCTCTGCAAGTAAGAAGAGGCAATCTGACTCTGGAGATTTCAGCTCATAGTTGTAACTGCTGGTAATGAATATATGAATAGGGCCCATTCATTCTGTCCAGTGAGTGGGAAGGAATAGTACAGGAGTCAACAGAGTTATAGCAATTTAATGTAGGGTCCTCTTATAGATTTTTTAGCGTGTTTTGAATTAAGAGGCATTTGAGAGTTGCTTAGGTAGCCTAAGAACTGGAAGAATTAGACAAGTCAAAGGACTTCCACAAGTCTTACTCATAGTACTGTGTTTTCTGACTTTTCTTCCTTGTCTGAGAAAGAGAAAACAAGGTTTCTCATCCTCCCTTATAGCCACTTAGGCTAAAAATATATTACTAAAATCATTGTCTACATTTCAGGTCTTTTGCTATTGGTTTGGTCACCCTGGTTCCAAACTAAATACTGTTGATAAACACTTTGTTATGGTCCACATGTATATTAAAATTTCAAATGGCAGTGACAAGTATTTTAAGCACAGAATCAGTTTATTTCATCTTACAGTTTTGCTAGGAATGCCCTTTTACAATCAAATATAAATACACGATCATATGTGAAATATGCTACCATTGCCTCTGAGAAGTAAAACTAAATTAATAACCATTGTTTATCTAAGTCAAGATTCAAAAAATAGGACCTTACTGTTAGGATTGGAAAGGAGAGAGTTTCAGAACCAGCTAGGATGTTTGGATGTCCTGTTCCCATGGGTAGCTTTGCAGACCTCTGCCCAGCATCCTGATTTATTTTTATTTTGCATAAGCAATGAGAACACCTACCACCAGCTAGTTCCCATTAAAAGCCTAATTTGGGATCCTGCCTTTGAAACGCCTCAAGTTCAGACAAAAAACTAGCTTTTACACCATAAGTTATCTCTTTGTTGGCAGTAGAGTTCAAGTAAAACAGCAAGCACCAGAGCAGATGGATATTTCTTTTGCAAACTAAAGGTGAACTTAGTAAGATTTCATTTGAAGCAGAAATACAAGTTGGTTGACATGATGCTGGGGGACATGGTTTAGTGATGTTTTTTTTGTCAGAGTTAGGTTGATGGTTGGACTAGATAACCTTGAAGGTCCCTTCCAACCTAGATGATTCTGTGATTCTATGATTCTACCTTCTAAGTAGAAAGTACAAAATAGGCAAGAGGAAAATCTTAAGTCCTTACAAACAGACCATTCAGATTGAAATAAAATATGACAATTACTTGACCTGACTAGTTGTTTTGTAGTTAGTAACAGGATCAATATAGGATAATGCTACTAGAGCTGGTGTGTGATCTGTATTTTGGCAGCAGCTCAGCAAAGTTCCTCAACCTCCACTTAAGTCTGACTGAAGTCAGTAACCCCAGGTTCCAGGTTCTACAAGTACTTGTGTACTTTGTTGAACAGGGGTGGTATTATGAAGCAAGGTTTATGTACACCTACCCGGGTCTCCCACTTGTAACTGTGATATAGCAACATCCATGTTCAGTCTATCTGAGAGGTACCATACCCCTGCTGGGCTATGGAATTGAGATGGAGTTAAGTCCTCTGTGTTAGCAGTCCTCTGCAATTTAGTGGTAATAGTTCCTGTCACAGATGAAGAAATAGAGCATGCGGATCATAGACAATCACAGAGTCACAGAACAGTCTGGGCTGGAAGGCACCTCTGGAGACCATCTGATCCAACTTCTTGTGAAAGCAGGGCCTCAGATTAGGTTGCCCAGGACCAAGTCTTGGATGTTTCCAGCAAAAGCAGCCAACCCCTGTGATTAATTGTTCTCATGGTGAATTTTATTTTTTTTACATCCAGAAGGCATTTCCCTGAAGGAAATTATGCCCTTAGCCTCTTGTCCTATAACCATTTATGCCCTTAGCCTCTTGTCCTATAACCATGCCTTGCTGTGAGAAAAGTACTTCTCTCTCCTCTAAAATGACAATTTAGGTATTAGAAGACTGAAAAAAACCCAAAACCAATTCCTGCACCCTTCAGCTTCTCCAACCCTCAATCATCTAGGCAATTTTCTGGTGGACCCTCTCCGGATTTTCTGTGTCTCTCTTGAACTTGGGAATGTCAGAACTGTATTCCAGGTATGGCCTGACACTGGCCAGGTACAGTGGAATAATCACATCCCTTGATCTCCTGGCAGTACTCTTGCTGATGCAGCCCAGGATGTGTTTGCCTTAATTGCTGACAGAGTTCACTGCTGGCTCATGTTCAGCTTGCAGTGCACCAGGACCCTCTGGGCCTATTCCACAGAGCTGCTTCCCACACAGCCTGCCCACACTCTTTACTGTTTTGTGGGTTTATTCCAGATGCAGGACTTTATATTGACCTTTGTAAACCTTGTGCATTTTTTTTCTGGCCTATCTCTAGCCTGTCTCTGTATGGTGGCTCTTCCTTCTGGCCCATCTACCTCATCTTCTAGTTCAGTGTCATTCACAACCTTTGTGTGGGTGCATTCCAGATAGTTTTGATCTTTTCAGTTCTTCAGTTGTTTAGTGAAGCAGAATTGGCTTTTCACATATATAGGCAGATGAGAAGAGTGAATTTTCTTTCAATACATTGCTTTGAAATTTACTGTACACTAGCTTATGGTATGACCATATATATGGTAAGGTAGGTTGTGGAGGTCCATGTAATTCTGGTGTCTTGTAACTATCAGGAAAACATCTTGGCATTGACAGACTACCAGTTACAGAAAAGTTTTGTCATCATTTCTGAAAATGTCATCTCAGTAAGAGTTATCTATCATAGATAGAATGCATTAGACACTAAAAGATGTTTCAAAGACGTACTTTGGAGAGGGAGTGTCAATTAGGGGAAAATTTAAATTACTCTTGTGAGATTGTTATTTAGAGAGCTATAACTAGTCTTGTCATTTATATTGTTTAGCAGATTCCTGACGAAGAGAAATCTGTTAGCGGGGAAGATGACAAAGAAATAGCCTGCAGCCCAGTTTCGATGACAGCAGAGAGAAGACGCAGTCTGTGGTATGCAAGCCACTATACAACTGATGAGAGAAAAGTAAGGCTGGAGGGGGAAGGGTCTCTGCATTAAATGTATTTCAATCACTCAATTAATTTTATCACAGTTACTTTGAAATTAAGGGGAGCAGCATTATATAGGCTGCAAGTAAGAAGATCTTCACGGTGATTATATAAATCAGATATAATATCAAGGCTGTATGTCAGATAGGAATATATTTTGTAAAAATTAATAAAACAAAAAGAAGAACCAATGTAAGGAAGTAGAAGAAGAGCATGCTCTATGTTTTTGGCTTCCACATGTAAGAAGTTTAGGGCCAGGGTTTTGGCATGAGGACATTATCTTTGTGCAAAACAGCTATAAAGTCTGTCAGGGAGCTAAATCCTGATGTAAAGATCTGATCTGCCTTCTAACTACTAATTAGGACTGCGATTGGTATGGGGGTACTGCCAGCTTATCTTCCTCCAAGCATACTGGTGCCCTTGTTGGACATTTATAGCAGGACAGGTAAGGTAGTTGGTGTAAAAGCCTCTGGAAAGGATTTCTACCATCTGTCCTTACCAGCCGCAGTGCAAAATTTCATTTGATGAGTTGCAGTCAAATTTGGGATAATGAACACTCTGTTGAGCCATATATACTCAAGCCCCAAGAACTCCACCATAATAATAGTAATGGTAAAGGAGCTGGCAAATGAATGAAATATCACATTTTATGTTAGTATAAACATTTTATTGGAAGTATTCTTATAATTACGGTAATTCTAATGATCATTTAAAAACTTAGTTTTTAAGCATTGAATCATTAGAAAAACATTAGAAAGCAGATAATCAGTATAATGCCATACTGATTAATTCTTTGACCTAGTATCTAAAATTTCAATGCAACATTCTCAGTTTTGGTTTAGAATTCACAGGAACACACAGTAAAGTTATGTCAATAGTATGACACACTAAATATCATTTTATGGAGCATAGTGTACAATTCTGCTGGCTTTTTAAGAATTCTTTCTGGATTTCTTAGTGCAAATCTGAAAAAGTCAGCAAATACGCATGCATGTATTCAAAAAGTTAGACTTATTAATGCTTGAGCCATGCTTCTTTAATAATTTGTCCTTGCATTGCTTTTTGCAGCTTCTGTCAATGACCCAAGATGAATACAAGCCATCGGATGTTAGTATACTACTAGTCTTTGTAATTTTGTAATTCTTCTTAATGTGTGTCAATACGGATTACACTGATATATAGAGATAAAAGCTTAGATGACATTTTTTAAACTTCTTTATTTTGGTTAGCCTGCCATTTACCCTACAACCTTAACTATCCTAAATATAATTGTCTTTTGCTTCCTTAATAATTACACTGAGAAACCACTGATTAGCCCTAAAATTGATCATTTGAAATTAGACTGCTTGTAGTAGTACCAACTGGCAAATGATCTTTGCTATTTCACTGGGTTTAAATAAGATATCAAAATATGCTTTCTAATGCAAGCCATCTTTAAACTTAATTTAGCTTCTTTGCTCTATTTTTTCTTTCATTCGTGTTGAAATGCTGAGGCCCTTAAAGCACGACTGACAACACACATGAGTTCAATTTGCAGATTACAGAAAATCCAAGTCTTTGCTTGAAAAGATGGCAAATGATCAATTTATCTTGACTGCTAGAGACCCTAGCAGACTCCGAAAGCACAAACATCCCCTCTGTTGGGCATACGCAGAAGAATGGAAATGCAGATGAACTTTGGGAGCAGCTATAACCAAATCAAAATTTGCTCTACAGCCTCTGCTTGGTGTAGCTGCTGAATATAACTGAACATATCCCAGATACTCTTCTGAAACAGCCCACATGTGCCTGTGCATAGTTTCAACAGGCAAAATACACTCCTATCTGACAGCCTAAACAGAAGTCAGTCTTCAGCATTTACTACCATCAGTAACCCATTGCATATGAATTTCTGCCAATATGAGAGTTATTTATGATTATGGTTGCTGGAACCTTAATCCAAACAAGCACAAGGGCTGAAATTTAATTCACAATAACAAAACAATGAAAGAGTGTTGAATTAGTACAACCAAGTGGCATAAATGTGGCATCAATAACAAAAATTACCACAACTAGTTTTATTAACGACAGCAAATGTAGATCTCACCAGTAATAACTTAAAATTGAAAGTAATTTATAACCATCATTTTCATAACTACTGGAAATAATGAGATGTGAACTGAAGTCTGGAAATCTCAATGTATTAGTTTGCCTAAAAAGGCAGTTGAATTTTTGGTTACAGGTTTAACTTAAATGCAGGAGATATAATGATACTTTCCTATCTTGGCTGTAAAAACTCAATTTAACCTGGGAAAGGCAGGATTTCTGAAGATGGGCTTACTGAGTTACTGTTTGTGTGCTGAGCCATGTGGTCAGCCTTAGCCTTCCCCGTCTGTGGATGTGTGAACTTAGTCCACCTTTACACTGCTTTTTCTTTCTATTTAATTTCATAGGTAGGATAGGCCAAGAGCATGCAAATAGTCATTTACCATGGCTCAGCTGACTGCAGTAACTTAATTGCTTTTGCTTCTGTATCCACACTTTTATTCCTTTTCAGACTGCTTGCATGTCAATTGAAGTGTTACCTAATGCAATGTGACATTCTGGGAATTTGAAAAAAATCTTGCAATCTTTTATAGAAAATATTTATAGAAATTCAAAGATGCAACAGCATTTTTTCTGTTGCTAAAGAACTTCACTGAAATCAATTTGTAATCCTATTGATATTGCATACAAAACTAACAGCAATTAATTTTGGAAGCTGTTATGTGCTACTTTTGCATGCAACATGACGTACCAATTTCTTTGGAAGGAAGTAACTGTCGTTACTTGTTAAGTTCCTTTAACTGCCAATCCAGCAGTAGTGAAGCACAGAAGTAGGAATCTCATTGTCCAAAGAGCCACCCCAAATGCAGTGCTTCTCTCCATTGTCCTGGCAGGTGCTGCTGGTAACAGTGAACGGGAACCCTGCTGACTATCACACCATCCACCCCACACTGCCATTAGAAAATGGTCCGGCCAAAGCAGACATGTACTCAACACCACAGTACAAATGGGAGCCTTCGGATGACATGTCAGGTAGTGAATTGTCTGGAAATTACCCTTAGTTCCATATTTTTTCTTATTCTGTATCTCCGTTCACTGCCGCTAGCATTTATTTTCATTTTGGTAAGCTCTTTGGCTTGTTGAAGTTAAATAATTGCTGTCACCTTATGATGATGGCTGACTGCACGGCAGTTCTGTAAACTGGGCTGTAGGCACATAGTATCCAAAATACTTTGCTTAACAACACAGCAATTGCAGGTTTTGTGTTGCTTTACTGTGCTCAAATGTACTTTTTCTTTGGCTCCCATCTTGAGCTTGCTGATTGCAGTAGAAGTAGCCGTCAGAGTGATTAGAAGTGAAATCATTCCAGGAGAGAGTGCATATATTGCTTTTAGACCAGCATGAATTGCAAGTAAGAATTTCTTTTTCTACTTAGAAAAGGAAGAGGAGGAGGAAGAGGAGGAAGAGGAAGAGGAAGTTACTCAGGAGGAAAAAGAGAATGTTAAATTACATGCCCTGGTCTCTGTGTTCCAATTTATCATGAAACAAAGTTATATTTGTGCTCTAATAGCAATGATGGTAAGTACTGGCAGCAAAAAATTAATGCTGTTAATTTTACAAATAAACGTGTCTTCTCAATGTTTTCCTGAAAGTAATCTCATTGGTTGGTTTTCAGTAAGTGTTTGCATCAGAGTTAGAAAATATCAATATAGTGTCTGCATCATTTTGGGTCCGTTTTATGTTACTGATGCAGAATTCCCAGGCCTGTTATAGACCTATAAATAGGGCAACACGTGGGGTTCTGGGTAAAGCATCACATTTCCAGGACTGGGAGCCCTGGGTTTTGTTGTCTGTTGAATGTCAGAAAACCACTGGGGCTCAGTTTTCTGTTGATTCCAAAGCTTCTGCATAAGCAGGCTTGTCATGCTTTCGCTCCACTCAAAAATTTGTCTGCAAAATTAAAGATTTCGTAGTGATATAGTACATTTAAAAAATATAGTTCCTATTTCACGTTGAAGCATGCATCCAGTTACACTCTGAGAAGTAAAGATCTGTAAAGCCTGATTTCCTATATTGACACAGAAAGGTCTCAAGGAAAATACAACTTCGTGCCAAGCAAGATTTTTCTACTGTTTTACTTACCACCCTTATTTCTCTTTCTCCTGTTGTTGCTTGCTTTTAAGCCCACGATGCAAATACCTTGAGCTGCACTGTAGCAAGTTTTCAGCAAAATGATTAGATCTCGCTACATATTCCCAATGCAAGCTTTGGTTTTACTGTTTTGGAAAGGTTTCAACTGTGATGAAATTAACCGTAAAGCTTCTTGGCCCAATTTTGCATTAAAAATGGTAAAACAAATTAGCTTGGCTGCTTCTTGTTTGCATAAAGTTTCAAACTTTATTTGCTGTCCTTTAACGGGAAAAGTTTCTCAACTAAATAAAGCAGAATCCTTGTGCAGAGTCTGGATCTGGCTTGATGCATTCTGGGACATTAGCAAGTAGTTGTTTTTCATATCGATACAATGCCTCTTTTTCCTGTTTTTCAAACTCTAATGCTTCATATGATCTGCATTTCCTTTTTGATTAATTTCTAGGGTGATATTTCTTGATATCAAAGGAGAAGATATATTTGAAGAGCTTTCTTGTGGTTTAATATTGAGACACTAGTAGCTTTTTTCTTAGTGGTATATCCCTATTTTATATGACCCAAATTCATTTATGAATTTATTTATGGTGCAATATGATGAAAATTCCACTTAAACCATAGCCAAAGACATCTCAGTATAAGTTATTTTCCTATATGGAGACAAAGAAGTAGCATATTAGCGTTTTTCACATACGACATAATTTCCAGGGGGGCTGAGCTAAACTGATTGAAATAGTCTTAATGTTTCATACTTTTCTATTTAAATTGAAAAGGAATCCAAAATGTTTTATTGACAGTTATTCCACAGTTATACCAGCATATAGTTGAATTTAGTCCTAAGTCGGTAACACAGTGTTAATAAAAAACACTCAAAACCCTAATCCTTTTCCCTGAGTGTTTAATAGAGCAGTTTTTAGTAAGTGATTTATGCAAGCTCTAGAAAACTTTCTGTATCTGTGAGTATTTCAGGTAATCTCACATGGTTAGTGTAGACTAAATGTTCTTTAGGTTAGGTGTGTGCACTGCATGCATACCATAGCTTTCCATTTTAAATTGTTTCCACAAAAGCTAAAACAGTATGGAGTTAGTGTGGTTTTGTAAGTCTGTCAAAGGCCTTGACTGTAGTAGCTATTAAACATGTTCCAATATTCCTACTCTGAATTGTTTGCTGCTTGTTTTGCAAGAAGATCTTGTACATGCAAAAGTTAGTCTGTATTTAGTTTGGTGTAATGAGAAGCAACGAGTCTGGTTACAAACCTTATCAAGGTGCAATTAGTGTACAAAGAAGGATTCGCCCTCAGCTGTGGGGTTCTTAAGAATCCATGTTCTGCACGTTCTCCAAGGGGTCTGTTGTAGCTGGCCCTATAGCTGATTAATATGGATGAGAGTCTCATCATAATGATAATGTGTGCTAATTAGAGAAGTGTAAATTGAGTGTAACTGGAAATACGCATCAATGTTGTTCCTGAATGTAGCTGTGAACATTTTTTCCTCTCTCTCCTCCTTCCACAAGGCATGGAGTATCACATATCACAGCTGGTTGACTTTTGTGTTACTGATCTGGTCTTGCACATTGTGGATGATTCGGGACCGAAGGAAATACGCCATGATCAGTTCACCGTTCATGGTTTTCTATGGAAATTTACTGCTAACGTTACAGTATATATGGAGTATTGAGCTCAAGAATGATGAGCTTCCTCAAGTGTCTGGTTTTTTAGAAAGAAAGGAACCTGGAGAGTTGGCGTCAAAGGTAGGTGTTCCAAAGAGCTGATATTTGTTTATAAAACCACAACAGATATTGTGATAAAAAATGTGACTCTCTTGGCATTTAAGAGTGAATCCTCAGTATTCAGTATAACCATGTTCAGTAGCAGTTCTACAATGAAGCATAACTCATTAAAAAATAGTGTTTGGAAGATGGCTTCTTGCTTGTTAAGCTAATACCAAAACAAATGTTTCAGACATCTTTGTGGATTTTCATGATAATTCTGTAGAAAATTCAGAATTTCTGTAGAAAATCCAGTCTTATAAACTGGACGCAAAGCTAGATGTGATTTGATTTGTTAGATTAACACCCATGGGATGTCAGGGCTGTCTCTGAATATAATGGCAACTGGAACAGTGGTGTCATTGCCATTACCGATACTACTCACACCTGTATGATTTGGCACATGCAGCAGTACAGGGCTGTGACTGGGCTTTAATTCTTAACCCTTATACCTGAAGCAGCATGAGTTGGAATCCATTTCAGGTCACAAAGAGCTCTCTCGACAAGAGAGTTTGTTGACCTCAGTTCATGATAGATTTTTTTTCTTTGATGTCTTGAAAGCACTACAAAATGCATGTTGTTTGGCAGGTTTGCTTCTCAGGGAGAGTATGAGCATAAATAGGAAGTTGCTTCCTAGAGCTCCCAAGAGGGGTGTCTCAGAGAGTGCATGTAGTTGGCGCTGCTCCCCTTGCGCTAAGTGAATCACTTCCCTTGTGACTTCCAGTTACCGTTTGTATTTGAAAATGAGTGAGTGCTGTATTATTTCTCTCATAAAGGTAGGGCTAGTTTAGTAAGAGAGCTAAAGCTCAAGGAGTTCAGCAAGAGAAGTTCTACTGTTTCTCTCAACAACTTTGTAAATCTCTAAGTAGTTTTAATTGTCTTAATACTTCAGCACTTTTGACATTGTTTCTTATTAGCTATATCATCAAATATCTTACCTAAAACTAGCTGGTGTCAAGAAAGGAAACTTGGGTATATATGATGATTTGGCCACATCCATGAAATGAATAGAAGATGTCTAGTGGGGTTTGTTAGGCTGAATATACTGCACTCTGTAAATTTCACAGAATCACAGACTAGTTGAAGTTGAAAGAGCCTTCTGGAGGTCGTGTAGTCCAACTCCCCTGCTCAAGCAGGGATGTCTAGAGCTTATTGCCCAGATGGCTTTTGAATATCCCCAGAAATGGAGACTCCACAACCTCCACAACCTCCCAGTGCTAGTGCTCAGTCACTCTCACAGGAAAAAAGTGTTTCCTGATGTTCAAAGGGAACCTCCTGTGTTTCAGGTTGTGCCCATTGCCTCTGGTCCTGTCACTGGGCACCACTGAAAAGAGCCTGGCTCTGTCCTCTTTCCACCCTCCCCTCAGGTATTTATATAGACATTGGATGAAATTCTCCCTGAGCTTTCCTTTCTTCAGGCTGAACAGTCCCAGCTCTCTGAGACTTTCCTTAGAAGAGAGGTGCTGCAGTCTTCATAGCCATCCAACTGGACTCTCTCTAGTACGCCCATGTCTTTCTTGTACTCAGGTGCCAGAATGGGACACAACACTCAAATTGTGGCCACCTCTACATCTTCCTGGCCTGGGCTTCCTAAAGAGCCTGTATGTCTCCATTGTAGCTACACAAGCCGTCACACTCTGTCTCTGTGGTCCCAACAAGATCATAGCCCTGCACAGAGGTGTCTAATTCCTTGTGTTTTTTTCCCTATGCTGCATGCATTAGTGTACAGGCACTTCAGAGAGGTGCCTGGCAAGCTGATTTCCCACAAAGGATCTGGAAGGTTTCCCTATAATGGTGCCTTGAAAGTATTTCCTTGTTTACATAGAAATGCTTGAGGTGACCCTACATAAGCCCTGTTTTGTTGATTATGTGTTTCCTTTTGTTCATATCACCCCAGGCACCCTTCGCTTGTCAGCCCTGTCCTTCACTCCCTTTCAAGGCTGATAGTAACTCTGTCCCTCCCCATTATTCCTACTTTAAAGCCCTTTGAATAGAGATTGAAATTAAAAAGATTGGATACTGTGTTCTGCAAAAAGAGGACAATAGAAATAAATGTACTGTAATTCTTTCTGAATAGCTTTCTGCATGCTATGTGTTTCCTGCTCCAAAAAAGAAGTAAATGGATACTGTAAAAGGTGGACTAAAAGCATTTCTTTGATCTGCAATCCTACAGGACTTTTCATAGAGGCAGCTCTGGCACTGGAAATGCCACAGAGAACAAGGTGTAAATGCAGCAGGGAGATGGAGTTAATCACTGCAGAACAAATCCGTGTTTTACAATATCAGTGGTTTCTGTTGCAAAAGCCAGAGCTCCAGGAGGTATCTGGAGAAGCTGTGACAATTCACACAGGCTGACAATCTTCTGCTGCAGCTCAGTGTTAACCACAGTCAGTGAAAACAGCTGTCGCTAGCCAGGGACCTCTCCTTTCCCCCATGAAGTTTTTGCACCGTAGATGAAAAACAGCAGAGTCCTTTACATTCTACTACTAGCCTTGTCATTCTATTGTATGCAAAATACTTGGCTCTTACGTGTTCCCTACTTGAGATTTTATTGTTCTCGCTTATAAAGTAGTGAAATAACCCTTGTTCTGCACCACTGAAATTGGTAGAAACTTTGCAGAACATAAACATAAAGTCAAGTGTGTGATGAATATGGATCATGCTGTTTTCTGAATTTTGGCCATTCAGTATTGCAAGCGGCTGAATTTAGCTTTTTGCTAAACACAGAAATGCAGTCTTCATTAAAGAGATTTATTTATTTCTAAGCTATCCTGCTGTTACGGAATTATCATCTCTCAAAGGTCTTCAAAGAATTAAGAGCCAGCTTAAATCTTGTAACTGCTCCAAATGCAAGGCACATTCAGTTGACTGTGTCTTTTGTAACTTAAAGACATACAAAGAAATTGTTGATTTTTAAATTAATTATGTTTAAGCACCTGAAGTACCAAATCTCCTAAATTAAAAGACATAGGATATATACCAAACCCTAACAATGACAATACACTCACCTGCCTGTGCTTTTTCCTTGCAAAAAAGGGAAAAATGAACAAAAAATGACAGATGGATGTTATACAAATTGATATATAATGAAAAGATCCTTAAAAACTGAATAGAACAGGGGAGAATAGAACCATATAGGTAAATACCTTTAAGAAAAGATGCAAAGTGGAAAGTTATTAGTCAATGGAAAAGTCCAAATGAAATAAAGTTGATTTAATGCAGCATGTTTCCTAAATGACTTAACTTCCACAAAGATATATTTTTACATTGATGCCATCATTGCCATTTTCTGATGGACGGAGAAAACAAAGGCTTGCAAAATTTATGAAAACATACGTTTGTATTAGCAGGATATAGGACATACAATTAGTCTGTTGTTTTTGTTTTGATTTTTGTTTGCAGATTCTTTTCACAATTACTTTCTGGCTACTGCTTAGGCAACACCTCACTGAACAAAAAGCACTTCAGCTAAAAGAAGCTACTTTATCTGAGGTCAAAGTTGGAAATGAAGAAAGTGAAGAGAAAGGTAAAGCAATGTCCAATTCAGTCCTTCAGTCATGGTAGAAGTTCAGTTACTGCATTTCTGTAATGCTGAAAGCAATTAGCAAGATACATGTTATTAGCTAAGGAAGATTGCAAAATCTATGTGCAGCTCTCTCTCTGGATATAAAAATAAAGCACCTTTGAATTTCAGAAATGCAAATAAATTGATAATTGTCTTTACTGTTGCACTGCAAATGGAAGCTAGTTAAAATGACTCATTTGACAAATGTCATAGAACTTTAAAATAATCAGTTTACTCCTGTGTCCCGGACTCAAATTAGCAGATTAATTGCTACAGGAGTTTAACCACAGGAGAAGAAGAGTTTACATAGGAACAGTCAGCTGCTAAATTCCTTGAAATTTGTTTTTGCACATAAACACTTCTGCAAAACCTGACTTCAATGGGAAAATAAGCATGTATATTTTCAGTGCAGGGGCTCATTCTCTCAGAAGCATACCTGAGAGCAAAGTTTACTGCTATAGTTTCAGCTCATCTGACAGCTCAGTGGCCTGTTCTCTCTTTTGCTACTGGGCACATGTTCCACCAAACCTTTCTTTCCCCTTTCCATCTCTCTGGATGTTGATCTGAACAAGGTCAACTCACTGAAATGGTAGAAAGCCAGCCTGGAAAGGAGTGATGTAGCTCCCTGTTTGAGTTTGTCTCAGTAAAACATCTCATCAGTGTCAGAGCTGAGCACTGCAAGGATTTGCAAGGCAAGAGCAAGGAAGGAGTCTGAGAAGAGGGATGGTGAGTGGGACAAAAGGAACGGGCAAGCCTTTTTGTGGTGAAGTATTGATATTGTTCTCAATGTGAAGAAGAAAAGCATGACAGCTACGTGCTGTGCGTTTGACAAGCCCTGTTATCTGGATATTTGCTTATGTGTACTTGCTATTGGGAGGACACTTACCCTGGCCTCCACAAGCCTCACAAGGTTAATAACTGGGGAATCCTGACCTCCTCATGGGGCTAAAGCAGCTTGTCTTTTCTGCAATGCTCAGGTACAGCAGAAGAAGTTGGAAAAGTGGTACTTTCTTTGAAAAAAACAGCAGTGTTAGTGCAGCATTTATATTTTTTAAGCTTGTTTGGTTTTATGTTAATGTTTTCTCCTGCTTGTGGTTTTTGGAGGTAACTCCAATATTCTCTAAAGGACAAAACTCAAGATGAGAGATTCAAACTCAAGATGTGAGTTTAAACTCAAGATGAGAGGTTTCTGGTGGTGCTGGTGGTTTCTTTGTTTTCCAGTTTAAAAGACAATTCTGGGAGTATAGGTTTTGCTATGGAAAGTGTTTTGACTGTTGTCCATTATACAACCCTTAGGCTCTAAATTTCCACTACAGCTGCCTGCATTGCAGACAAAGTGAAGACGGGTGTCTGGTAAGGACATATAGCTATGCACTGTATGACTCCAGGAGCACGTTGAAGCTCGTATGAAGTTAAAACTCTTTTCCCTGCTCCGGAGGCATGTAATTCAGAATTACAGTCTCTTGTGGATATTGTGTTTTAAATTTCTGTGTTGTGTGCAGAGATTTTACTTTCCACCCATTTCAATTCTCACTAAAAGTGCCCAAAACAGACAGAGGCCAAATGTGACTCTGTATTTGCAGAAGAGGAGTTGCAAGAGGGAGAAGTGGCAGAAGAACAGGAGGAGGAGAAGGAGAAAGAGAAGGAGAAGGAGGAGGAGGAGGAGGAGGAAGAGGATGATGAGGATGAACAGGATATTATGAAAGTCCTGGGGAAGCTGGTGATGGCTATGTTCATCAAGTACTGGATTTACGTCTGTGGGGGCATGTTCTTCTTTGTCAGCTTTGAGGGTAGAATTGTCATGTACAAAATCATCTATATGGTACTGTTCCTCTTCTGTGTGGCCCTCTATCAGGTAAGTGAGACCTGTTTAACTAAATTTTGTCCTTAAATACAGTGTTTCATACCTTTAACTGGCAATAAAGTAGCTCCGAACAGAATTAATAAATGGCACATTTGTTCTTTAGTTAGATGCAACATAATAACATAATTTGAAGGGGTTAAGACCAATTCTTGTTTGGTTTTTGATTATAGTGACAGGCAAAGTGCACATAAATTAGATGCAAACCACTTTTAGATACACACCACTTTTTGGGACTCCACCCCACATCACTGCGAGCTTTGGAACCTGTGTGGGAAAATTCTGTGCCTGTGCATGTCCTACATAGCCACCAGTTTTTGTGGCAGCTGGTCCACACAGCCTCCATACCCCAATGAGCAGAGAGTCCCTCTCTTCCTCAACTGTCATCACCTAATGGTGATGAACCTGAGGGACTGAAGCTGTCCCTGGCTTTTATATCTGTGGGCATGTCCCCAACAGACATTTTTACACAAAAGTCCATATCTGGGTGCATGTGTATCAGGAATAAAAGCTGTTTCTCAAGGAGCTGTGGCTGCTGTTGAGTAAGTGTTGTTTACTTCAGGCCAGCTAGGAAAAATTGCATTCTTAGTCTTTGTTTGCCAATGCAGTGTTATCAGGATTTTTGTCAGTATCTTTGCCGTCAACTTGTTTCAACATCTTTAGTGTGTGGTTTTCAGGTGCACTATGAATGGTGGAGAAAGATTTTAAAATACTTTTGGATGTCAGTGGTTGTTTATACAATGTTGGTACTTATCTTCATCTATACATACCAGTTTGAGTCATTCCCTGGGTTGTGGAAGAACATGACAGGCCTGGATGAAAAAAAGTAAGTGTTTTTAATTAATTTCATTTTTTCTTTCGACTTTTGAGTTCAGTGTGGTGGAACGCCCTGAGAGCAGTCTTCCATCTTGTGTGAGAAAAACATCATGAGACCATCCCCAGGCATAGCTGACTTTGCTCAGCTCTGAAGACATGGATTTACTGGTGTAAAAATAGAGATGAGCAAAGGCATGAGAGGTGCTCAAAGAGTCATATTTCTTCTGCTGCCAAGGCCTTGGCACTGCTCCTGTTCCCAATACAGTGCCAATACTCCACTCTACCTCTGACTATAACAGCAAGATAAGGGAAGAGATTAAGGGTAGATTTACAGAATGTCTGGTGTTGGTGAAGGTGGACATGCCTTCCTGCTAATAAGGGTGGCTGTGTTTCTTCTTTCTCATGATGTGTTGGGCATTTGTCAACAGGAGCTTACATGAGAAAGTATGTGCAATGTGAGTGGATCTCCAGTACAGGACTTTCAATCAGAGCCAACTCATCTGGTTCAAGAGATCTATGGCGGGGTTGGTTCATTTGACTCTGTACATTTACAAAATCTCTGTACATTACTGAGTCCCAATGCAAGATACTTGCATTGTAAAACTTGCTGATTTGGAAGAATTTTTAAAACTAAACCCACATAACAAGTACCAATCCCTTATTTCCTATTGCAAATGATTTCTAATAATGTCCTATGGCAAGAAAAAGATTTTGGTGTGAAAAGGTGGCTTACTGGTTTACTTTTTTTTTCCAGACTAGCGGACCTTGGCTTAAAACAGTTTTCTGTGGCTGAGCTATTCACACGCATCTTTATTCCCACCTCCTTCCTACTGGCGTGTATCTTACACCTTCACTATTTCCATGACCGGTTTCTCCAGCTCACTGATTTAAAAGCTGTAACCAGCAAACAGGACAACACTATTTACAGGTAAAGAAACAAAATAAATGGAGCTATTGATTATCTGTATGAAAATACTGTTTCTGACTGTCTTTAAATGCTCACTTTTCATTAGATATTATTTTCCTTTGCTATGAGTACCTGGCTTAAAAAGAAGGTGCTCAGTATCCAGCACCCTGCTAAACAAACAACTAAAGTATCTGTCTTCCCACACACACTGAAATGTTTCATTTTGGGGTACAGTTTCAAAGGTACTAATAGTATTTATATATTTATCTCACTGGCCTTGACCTTTAATGGGAGGTAGATTCTTAATTGCTATGCATGCCTTTTTGTAAGTCCTATCAATAATAGGAAACATGGCATTTAATTTGGGTCACTTCTGTTTTCAAAGTCCGTTTTGAGGGCCAAATGACTATTGGGATATCATTGGCAAATACCACATTTGCATTGGACAATTAGGCCTTTTTGTAAAGTTGAACTTCAGAAATGGAAAAATCCCAAACCTGTGGTCACTCTTAAGAGTACTGAGCTTGGTTGTGCTATCTCTTTGAGACATTTAGCAGTCTCATCAAGAAGTTCGTTACCATTTTTTTGTGATTCTGGGGCCTCACTTTTCCTGTGTTTAACTCTTCCATATTCTCCTGCGTAAAAACTCCTAGGATTCAGGAGTATAAGAGAGAGAAGTGGTTTCATAGTACAAAGTGTCACATTATGTGAAGACATTTACTCTACTTCTTTGAGGAAACCAATTCATTTAGACACTATTTCTGGAGTGTTTACCTGTCCACTGATAAGTGTAACTCAGCTGTACTTCTATGAATGGGGGCTAGCTGCATAACATCATGTACACCACAGTGTGTTGTGGAATAATGACAGTTTGTCTTAACAGAGAATTTTGCTTTAGGATTTGCTAGATTTACAAAAGCATTTCAGATATTTTTGATGCATTCAATTTAATATGAAGCTACTTTACAGTGTATGGTAAAAGTATGTTTGTGTTCCCTATTATTAGTGCATTGGAATAAACTCTACATTTAAAGAATGCTTCCAGTTTCTGTATGTAGGTAATTGCTAAAACCAGGACAAAACAAATGTGACAAAATTTCCTAACAATGTTGTGGGTTTGTTTTAACTTAGTCTTTTTAATGGTTGTTTGCATAATACCCTTTCCTTTGTCTTTTCTTGAATTGCTGAATGTGATGGTAGATTCAAGGGTCCTTTGAAATGGCCTGTGAGCAAACTTTCTTTGCCTATAGCAGACTTCTTGTGCAGTAGCAAGTGCACATTAACATCTCCAAACTGGCAGCCAAGCCCTGAAACCAGAGCCCTGATAGGTGCCTGAGCTGAAATGGGGGCTGTTCCTGGGCTGAGGCATTTGGGGAAACACATTACGGCTTGCAGTAACTGCACAAGCTCTTTTGTAGCCCAAACACTTTGCACTTGTCCTGAGTAACATAGAAACAGCTTCCACCTCCCTCTTAGTGCAATACAGTAGGCACAAAATTGGAAAAAGCAAACACGTGGCACTCCCGGGACTTAGGTGGGTTCATGGTACAGTAGACTCTGCCTGTGAAACCACTACTCGCAAATCTTTCTATTATACATGAAAGATTTCAAAATATTACACAGGTCTCCAAAGATTGGCATGAAGAGAATCAGTGTGACTAAAGTCACGTCATTCCCAAAGGATGGAACTACTGATACTGAAGACACAAAATGTTTTCAGTGTCTTGTCGAGAGCAAAAATTTTTGCCAGGACTAAGTATCCTTGAGATACGGTGCTGAAAGTAGACATTAGTTGTCGCACCATGCTTTTTACTGAAGTAAAATGGCAGGTAAAGAGGATCATGTGATATCATTAGCTTTTCTGTCTTGCTGCTATAACGCTTTTTTTTTTAGTCTAAATGTGTACTAGATTATATTTAGCTGTCAGATAAGTATGTAGATATTTTTAACTCTTAAATATAGAATCTATGCTTCATTGGCCATTTTGCAGCATTTCAAAATCACAATTATCACATATATCATTTGTTCCTTCTTGGAAACTTACACGAGTATGTCCAATACCCAAATCAGAACACTTTTTCTGCTTTGAACCACCATTAACACTGCCTGACATAAGAAGATCCAGCTGTTTCTTGCCTTGATGCAATAAATCAGTATTGAGCATCAGCCAACTTCTTAGTTCAAAGCTCAGCTTTTTTTTTTTCAGACATTTTTACTGATGATGCATAAAGCTGGGTAAGAATTAGCACAACAACCAGCTCCAGCTTAACCGTAATGCTTGCAATAGAAATAAGTTGCAGAGACAATTAAAACACAAATTGAAGACTCATATGTATATGTACAGTTTTCTTACAAAGCCACTAAAACTTAATTTGCTTTGAAAACACTGGCATTCACTCAACAGCTAGTTTACCTTTAAAAACTGCTTTTATGCTACTGCTTCTGTAGCAAACAAGAAATTTTACATAAGGAAACTGAACCTTAATTTTGAGTAAGCAGACAGAACTCAATCCTTTTAATAGTGAGCTCGTTAAAACAGCTGCAGCAGGTGAGAGCTAGTCATGAAAGTTACAGGGAAAGCAGCTCCAGTTCCTCCCTCTGCCCCTGAACTACCATGTATGATTATGGCATTGTGTTTGTGTCTAACTGAAAAGCCCTGATAAAATTGCTGGAACTGTTCATGTATTAAGATGCTGTTTCACATGAGCAAAGTTTGCAGAGTGAGTTCAAGGGTAAGGCTCTGCCAGCTGCAAATAGAGGGGACAGAGACTGGCACACTGGAACTGGCAGAGTAAGGCACTTCTCACTATTTATAAAGGTCAATTTTACATCTGCAAGAGAAAGAAAAACCCTCTGATTAGGACTTCCCAAACCCATTTTCTTGCTGCGCCATGAATTATGATACGGCAGAGATAAAGGCTGTGAGGCAGGTAATTTCTGTGGTATGATGCTCCATTATAATCACCTTTAAATAAAAAAAAGGAGGAAAGTAGTTCTTTTTACAAATATGCAGAATATTCTGTGCCTTACTTGAGATAAAGCAGTAGAGGGTGTTCTCACATTTTGAGGTCTATGAGAAGACCCTGCAGTTCTAACTGAGGCTGCATACCATCTAAACTTTGAAATGCTACATTTATCAGCTTCCTAGACTTTTCACTGCATGGTGTATGTTAAGCTTTCAGATTGTGCTTTGTTATGACAATGTGTCTCTCTTGGTAGACAGGGAAGTGCATTCGTTCCTATTTAATGATTTCCTTTTCTCTCTCTCTAATTCATTTCCCATTTTCATCTCATGCATTCTTGTGCTTTCATCTCCCACCTCATAGCCATGCCAAAGTCAATGGCCGTGTTTATCTAATAATTAATAGGTGGGTACTTCAATTCTTCCTTTCCTTTAAAACAAATATACCTTAACTTTTTTGTTACTTCTTAATTGCCTTAAAACAAAGTATGTTTTTGCTGCACAGTACTGTGAAGTAAGCAGGCAGAGAATGTTGTACAGGTATTGTAGTCGCCTAAAGCTGGTGAAGCAGTTAATACATCTCTCCTGCATATGTATACAGTGTGAGTTCATCTCCCAGCTGGGAATTCTTCTCTTAAACTTTGCCCATGCCTCAATACAAGAATAATTGGTGCTATTTGTAATTGGCTGCAGACAAAAGACTTGGTTGAGGAGGCTCGTTTATCTACCCCTTGTTTGTGCATGGAAAGATGCATGCTTGCATGTGCACACGTACACACAGACGCACGTCCCTGTCTTCCTCACAAGTACCTAAGAAAGGGAATTTGAGGGCCAGGTCAATTAAATGTGCGGTATGTATTATGAGTTTGAACAGACTGAGATTTCTCAATTCAGAGACAGAAATGGAACATTCAGCACACTGAACCACTGCATGCTGAGGGTATTAATTCATAGGCTGAGTTGGGTGCTGCAGTATCCAAACTACAAAAGCCCATATTGCCGTCATCGTCATCCCTTTATAAATGGTATCTTAAAAACATTTTCATAAATTAGATTTCTTTCAAAATACTTGATTGCAGTAAATGTGGGCTTTCATTTAATCAGCTCCAAGAATAGAAGGACTTCTGAGTATGTTGTCACTACTGAATATAAATAGAAAAGCCAAGAAAACCTCTTGTTTTGATATTTGTGACTACCTGCTCTAACAAGAAGTTAATTTATATGTCATGTTCATGCTCCTTTTTCAAATATGAACACATAGTTTAGGCCAGGGTTCTTAAAAGTTCACCAGAGCTGGAAACCTGGTCTGTAGGAAGCCTGTGTGTCAGGGAGCAGCATGGACAGGCGGCTCGGCAAAGGCCGGCAAGCCGGTGCTCTCTCCCACAAGGAGTCAAGAGCAGGAAGCATCATCTGAGGATGAGGATCTGGTCCACAGATGGTAACGAGGGTCAGCCACAGCCTGGGAAGCTCCCAGCTCATAGGAGCGAGCCAGGTCAGATGTGAAGGCAGGGAATCAGTCTGTGTGTCAGGCTTAGGGGCAGGGAAGTATGGGAACTGGTGCAGACACAGCTGCAATGCAGCCACAATGTAGGAGCAAGTTCCTCTGTGTGAAAGCAGCTCCCAAAGGAAGGAGAGGGACACCTTGCCTTGAGGTTTATTGGCTTGCACACACCCCAACACATATCAATGTGGCCTTGGATGCAGGCAGCAAAACCCCCTGCAAGGGCAGAGGAAGCTCTCAGGGCCCTGCCGATAGAGGTATGGCACCATGTGCTTGGTTTGAATCTTGCATGCCAGATATTTAGGAGATGGATCACTAATGTTCTGCAGAGCAGAAAGCGTTGTTATTAAGGCTGTACATGACAAATACTCTAAAAAATTGTTTTGAGCCAGAAGGTTTCAAGCAATTCATAAACTTCAAAAAAAATTATCAAAGCTAAAGATGTTTCATAATGCATCCAGTAAGTTGTTATTAATTAATCTTCTGCTCTAGCAAATTACAAATAGATGAAAGTACTAGGAGTCCAGGAAGGACATGGGACACATGCCTGATTTTAGTGTCTCTAAAATTCTTTTGATGCCTAAAACTAACTCTGCTAGTATATTTGTTATTGATACCGTGTTTAATGAATTTGAGGATAGGAAGTGCTCTCGTTTCAAAGCATTAGTGGCTGTACCTTCAAGGCTTATTGTCTGCATTATTATTTAGTTATTCCTCTTCCTAAGTCCTACTGTCTCCTAAGTACCAGAGACAATACCTTTGTGTTATTCCTGATAGTTTCCCACCAGTATGTGCTTTCCAACTTGAAGTTACACCTGACTAGCAATGAAGCCTGTATGACTGGCTTGTCTTAGGTATTCTAAACTAGTCCAGTTTTTAGATCCTAATGTCCAAGTGTTGTCTGTTACACTATATCATATGATCTTGTAGTAAAAAAAAAAAGAAGAGGAACAAGAACCCTAGCAATAAATGAGGAAGTTTAGGAAGAAAGATTTCAAGTACACTAACTTTTTAAATAATGGGCCTTGGGTCTCCTGAGCACATGGTCCCGTGCTCAAGCCTACTGATGCCTAAGCGCCAACATACTGAAAACTAAGCTCATCCTGAGGCTTTATCAGGTATATATATTGCATGTATGCATCCTCATAATTCCATCACCTTCTGGACCTCCCAGATAGGGATGGGGGTTATATGAGCAAGAGAAAGATGAGTCCTTTCATACAAAGTCCTATAGGGTTACTGTGTTTACACTCAGGTAAGTCAGTAAGTTCTCAATTTACACCAGTGTGAATGTAGGTTTTTCCATTATAAGTCAGCTGGGAAGATACCTCATTAAAATCAATGCAATGGCACGTGTGCAGAGCCTGTCTGATTGCATGGGTACTTTAGTTTCATTGGGCATTGCCTTTTAAATGGGCTCTGATGATTTATTGTAACTGAGAATCTCCACGACATTTGAACTGAACTGAAAATTCATTCTCTCTTCTTTATGCGTGACCCTCCTGTTGGTACATTATTAGAGTTTTAGATAGACGTGCAAAGTTAGATTATGTCATTTTAGGCACTATTATTGTTTTTTCATTTTATAAATATTTGAATATACTTTTAGTAAATATGCTAGCTTAAATATGAAAATAAAGTGTATGGGACAAAAAGCCGAATATTTAGTCCAAAGCTACTGAATGTATTGGTGAGTATAAGAGATTTTCAAATTACTGGACACTCAGCTTCATATCACAATCCATGATGAAGAACTTTCGTAGCCATTGTCATGAATGTATTTATTCATTGAGATTATTTGGTGCTTGACTGTCTTCTTAAACTTCTACTTTTAAACTACCTTTTCTGCTTTTTGGTAATTGGTATAGTATTTCTACATCAGCATTGTTTAGACAAATTTCTGTAGTTTTTCCCTCCTTTGAGCCACCAAAGTTTCCATCTTGAAGAAACTGTAATTCCCAAGTATTTGAAAAATAATTCTGCTTGTTTGACTTTCTCATTAACTGCTTAGCCTATGATTTTATTTTTTAATGAATGACAGGTAAATCTAGATTTTTAGTTTCTTGAACTATAAAAATCCTTGTTAAAATTGGCACAATTTCCTGTCTAAAAGGCAGTATGCCAGAATTTCACATCATGAAAAATAAATCCCTGAGATGGTACTGTAGCATACTAAAGCTGCTTGCATTAGTCCAGAAACAGATTGGACTGAAATTATGCTGAGTGTAGTAATTTCAATATCATAACTAAATATTTAGTGGCCTGATCATATAAATATGCACTTGACAAAGGGAGACTTTATTGCAGGAAGTCGTATTCAAAGGGACTGCAGCAGTAAGTGCTGTGCTCAGCAAAGCACAAAGGATCAGAGATTTAGGAAAAACGAATTTTGTGCAAATATGGGAGGTGAGTCCCAACAGCACAGCTGGGGTAAAAAAAAAAGAAACATCTGAAGCCATAAGAGAATGTCTCTTTTCTCAGTAAAGATGCATCCTGAATATATTTCAGAAAAAAATGGCACCATGACAATAGAGAAATGCCATTTCTGTGTTAAATCAGTTGTGTTCAGTTTTGGTAGTATGAAAATTACTAATAGATTTAGTAAGAGACAGTTAGAAATCTAGGAAGAATTCTGCATGGGATGTAGAAAAGAGAGAGAGAATGAATGACACTATCAAAGACAGGCATGGTAAAATATACTGAAGCCACTGGAATTTTTGCTGTCATTTGTTCCTAAACTTACAGCTGGAGGAAAATTTGCAAATTCCTTGGCTTCCCAGCTGTACCTTTGAATTGGAAGAAGGTGGAAATGCATTTACAGTCAGTATCAGTCAGATACTTGCAACCATTCAGCTGCATTACTGACAGCATGGTACGGCACTGACCATGTTTGGCACTGGTGTAAATAGGTTGTCCCTTTCCATCTGTGCTGCAATTCCATGTTTCTTTATAGAAGCGCCCTGTGAATGTCATGATGGCATGCTCTTGGCATCAGAAGGCTTCTGCAGATGGAGTAGAAGAATGCTTTATGACTTGTGACGTAGCATGACATATTTGTCGATTACCTTCTTCTGTAACCCCTCTGTTCTCATCTCCCTTTTTCTTTCTGTTCCAATTACTTTGAGCAGCCTCAAGAAAAAAATACCAAACCACCAAAATGAGTAAGTCCCCTATGAAGTCATGAAATGTTTCCTCTTAAACAATGTCATTTCATGCTTCTACATCTTAAACTCTGACCATTTTCTCCAGTGGGGAAAATGTCAAGTTTAAGTGTCAATACCACTCATTACTAACTAACCATTAGTATCTGAGTGAGAAGTAGCTACTAATACATTCCAACTCAATTTGCAGTGTGTGTTTGGAGAAAGTACCAGAATCATTAACTTTTCCACCTCTAAGGCATTTTCCATGAATGGTTTTTTTTTTTCTAATTATACATCTTGAAAAAGACTGCAATGTCATTATTGCTCAGTTTGCTGACGTGCTACTATTTACCAACAGACTGGTGCACCAAGACGGAAGCCTGCCTGACATAACTATGATGAATTTAACAGCCAGCAGAGAAAAGGAAGAGGATAAAATGCTGGAAGAGGCTGGTGAGAAAAGAATGGAAGAGCCAGAGGGGGAGGGAGGGAAAGGGAGGATCGAAAAAGGAAAAGAAGAAGAAAAGGAAGATGAGGACAAGGAAGATGATGATGGTGAAGACAATGAATCCCAGGAAGAAGAAACTACAGGTAAGCTCTGCAGATTGCAAAATTTGCCTTCCTCAGCCTTACTTAACAGTGGAAACACATGGTTCATTCTTGGTCATCCCTGCTTACTTCAGTCATCAGTTTTTCCTTCTAATTTTACATACAGTCTTTGCCAAAAGAGCCTGAATTGAGCAGATGTCTACTTGTCAATTATTCAACAGGGTGCAGTCTCTTCTAGGGAAAAATCATACTGTTTCTGTAGTTTGTTGAGAGGATGAAAACAAAAGAAACCCCATCTCTTTCTTCTAGGTGGTTTGGGTAGGATTAATAGGAGGTTACTCCAAATCCTAAGAACTCCTTTAGAGTGAAATCTCTTTATAACAAAGAAAATACACATACATATTTAATCTCTGATACTGCACGCTTTCAAGGCACTCCACTCCAGAAGTCCCAATGGCTTTGCTTCATTATTCATGTGCACATTAGTGTCATACTTTTCACTTCTGAATATGGAATGTGTAATTGATGCCAGATGAACATAAAAATGATTAAGGGCAGACATGGGTAAGGCTGATGTTGTCATCCTTGATATTGCTAGGATGAACTCCTAACATCAATTATTTCCGTAACTTGGTTTGTAATACAAGCCATGAGTGAAATGCAGGGAAGAGCATTTAACACCCAAGGAAGCTGTATTGTTTGGAAATGGCCTTACCACAGATTTAGTTGCTCATGCCAATATTCACAGGACTGTGACACATAAATTGGGACAGGGTCTTTGTCAAGGCAAAATGGCAGCGCTTTTTTCGTTGCTGCCTCAGGGAAGCTGAGCTGAAACTATTTACCTTTCCTGGCTTAGATATCTTCCTTCACAGGGGTGTTCATGGGCCATGGAAACCTTTCCTGTCCAGCTCTCACGTGGTCTATGAGGGATGATGAGTTTGTTGCACTCTAGCCATCCCTGCATGCTGGAAGGGCTTGGGGACAGAGGCCAGCTGGTGGAGGCTACCCTGTCCAGTGACACGTGCAAGCAGGGAAGTGGGGAACTGCAGTCTTCTCCCTGGGCCCCCTTCTGCACTGCATCGAGTGGGGCTTTGCAGTAGCATGAGATGCTGCTTGCCATGTGCGATCCACCTTTAAGCTGTACATGCATTTATTTCTACCAAAGAGGTGTATCATTTTTATGTAGCCATGTGGCTGGAGTTTTGACATTATTTTAACATGTTCAAGTGTGCAGACTTTATTACACAATGATGTACAATTTTTCAATGAATGCAGTCAGGTTTATATTTTATCCTCTGTGCATGTGGTGCCTCAACCTGCTAGACAGAGCTGGCTACAGTACCTTACTTGCCGGCTCCACGTAACGGGCACTGTCTCCATATATCTTGCATGGTGGCAACACTACAAATTAAAATAAGTGCGATGAAAGAAAGAGTGAGAACATCTACTTCTATAAATACAGACTTTCCTTAAATACACTCATTACACCTATAAAACCGCATGTGTAAGATTAGAGCTCTATAGCTTAAATAATTTGTCAGTTTAATTATGTACTCATGGAATTTACATCACAGAATTTTCATTAGGATTTTCTAAGTTGTGGTTGGAGAAAAAGGGCAGAAGAGAAAAATAAAATTGAATTTGGTTGTCAGGTATTCAAAAAGTCTGCTTTTTCATACAAGTGTGCATGTATTCTTCACACAAATAAGCACAGGATAACCATCTTGGTTTGCTTTATATATAAAATAACCAGATAAGTCAAAATAATTATATACAGAATTATATATACATAACATATTTACAATTTTTACTTAAAAATATATATTACAATATATATAATATGTATGTAATATATAATAATATATTACAGTATATTTATAATTTATACATAATTATACATGCATAATTATATACAGAAACTGATAACTCCTTTACATTTTTACCAGCTTAGACAGAGATTTGTTTTGGTGTCACTTGCAAATGTTTCCATCTCTGATGTTAACTGTAAAAATGTTCTCACAGCATGCAATATCCTTCCTAATCTCTGCAGTGCTTCTAAAACCCCTAATACAGTGTGAAGACTTTATACTAATATATACCAGCCTGGTGAAACAGTTTTATAGCCAGCTCACAAGCAAAGATGGCACTTAGAGAGCACTGTTCAGCATATGTACTGTCATATATACTCATATGTAATAGATGTTGCCATATGCTTGCTC
This sequence comes from Limosa lapponica baueri, assembly GCA_002844005.1. Taxonomy (NCBI): domain Eukaryota; kingdom Metazoa; phylum Chordata; class Aves; order Charadriiformes; family Scolopacidae; genus Limosa; species Limosa lapponica. The sequence goes on along the minus strand of KZ505666.1, from coordinate 1,442,244 downwards.
ACTGGGGTATTACTTGGGAGGATGGCTTTTTTAGCAAAATACTGTCTGTGAAGGGATACTTTCACTCAGCTTCAAGATCTGAACTTGCTAAAGCTCCTTTTTCACTCCCTTTTCAACTAAGAGAAATATTCAACTGGACTACAGTTTGCCTTGCCTGTTTTAGATGTCTGTCCTGGGATGGCACAAATCACACTCTAGGAGTGTGTGCTGTTTGCGAGCAGTTTAGATAACTCTGACCTGTGAAGACATCTATAGTATAGCTGTCTAAAGCCATGTGACAAGAGTCCTACTTCTAGTGTGCATGGATCTCTTCCAGGTTGGCTGAAAAGCTTTCTAAATAGTAGTAGTCTGTGCTTTCTGAAAACAGATTAGTTCCATAGCTTCCAAACATCAAATAAAATCCTATTCTTTCTGAGCCAGGGCTCAGAAAGAATAGGCTCAGAAAGGGCCAGGGCTGCAGCGTCTCAGATCTAGTCCCTGAATGGGATCCCTAAGCTTAGGTTCAAAGACACTGGAGGAAAATGAAGTCCAAGAAGAGCTCTGCTAGAGATGAATAAAAGCAGAATTGGCAAGGGAAGCCACCACCACTTTTGAAGTGGGGAATCCTTTTAGTGAATGTGGGTCAAAATGGAGAACACCATAGCTAAGTGGGCCTCAACCCCGTTTTGTCTTAGTTAACCACTGAGTCATACCATTGACTTCCTTCTTGTCTTAATCTAAGACCTGGAAGAGAAGTAGAAAACTCATTGTTGTCTGTTAGAGCATTCCTTTTTACAGAGACCTTCTGCTTTTCTCCTCCCAATGGTTCTGCTCGAACATCTCTGCAGACTTAAGGAACAAGTGGCATCTGGTGATTGACCGCCTTACAGTGCTGTTTTTGAAATTCCTGGAGTATTTTCATAAGATGCAAGTCTTTGTGTGGTGGCTGTTGGAGCTGCATATCATCAAAATTGTTTCCTCTTACATCATCTGGGTCACAGTGAAAGAGGCAAGTAAACACCCTCTGTCAAAATCTCACCCATGGTAGAGGCTTGTCAGCATCTGCTGTGCAGTGGCATACCCAAGTGTAGGGAGATGCCTTCCTCATGTCAGACCTCACTGAAATTGCAGGATCCAGCTGGACTTGTCAGCTGCTGGGGACCTGCCTTGGCTTCTTTCACAGTGATAGTCTATCTATCTGCCTAGATATTCTCAGCCCTCCCCTTTTCTCCAGCTATTAAGGTTTTATTAGTCTTTAATCTTTGGACTTAAGAGACATAATCCTTCCCCTGCTCAAGCTGGCTGTGGGCATCATCCAGGGATGGAGGATGTAGAAAAGGGTTGGGAAGGAACATCTAGGAAGATTACTTAAACTGGGTCTGGTGCTGAAGAAGCAGGAACATGGAACTATACCTAAAGAAAAAGGGAGCAACACCTTTAGCTGTGCCTTTGATGTGGGCAGTGTGAGTTCTCTATCTGACATAGCCATTCCTCGAACAGGATAGTAGGGCAAGATTGACTGAAAAAAAAACAAAATAAAAAATTATTTTCTCACATCTTTTGGGGGGAAACGGCCAAGAGGACGAAGGTGTGTTCCACAGACACAAATCTGTATCATCTCTTCTTTGTTTCATGTTTACTAAAGCAGCAGAACCAGAATGTGGTCCTTTGTATTTCATGTCTGCTTGTAGGGTGGGTATCCAGTTTTGTGGGTCTAATAGTATTAATATTATGTAGGAGACAAAGTTCTTCTGAAACTGACTATTAAGTTTTTCCTGCCTCACTTACCACTTTGTGTTTTTGTGAATATTGTTGTAAATGTTTTTCAGTATTTTTCTCACAGTTGCCCTATGTCCCTTTCTTTTGAATGATTTTTTTTAAATTACTATGGAAAAGGTCAGACTTTCTCAGTTCTCTTGTTACTCCATGTAATTTCCATACTGTTTTTGTGTTTTCAGGTGTCTCTGTTTAACTTTGTGTTTTTAATTGCCTGGGCTCTTGCTTTGCCATATGCTCAGTTTCGCCCATTGGCATCAAGTATCTGCACTGTTTGGACATGTGTGATTATTGTCTGCAAAATGTTGTACCAGCTCACATCTATTGATCCCAGCACTTTTTCCAGTAACTGTACATTGGTGAGTACAAGTGCATATTAAAAGGATTTGACTGCTGCCTTCTTCAATGAAGAAGAGCAAAAGGAAGCATATCAAGTACTGAAAACTACAGTTCACCTGATGTATTATCGTTGATCATCATTCCCACCCCAAGCAGCCTTAAACTTATGTTTATAAACTGTTGCATTTTCTTTTTAGCCAGGAGAGAATGAAACTAAGGTCAATTTAGAAGAACTCAAAACCTCGATCCTCTATAGTGGGCCAGTTGATCCTGCAGAGTGGGTTGGATTGCGGAAGTCTTATCCCCTGCTTGTGTACTTAAGGGTAACTTCTTTAATTATCTGTATTGAGTTATTTTCTTATTTGTAATGAAATTAGCAATTTCTTTGAAATAAATCATCTGCCACACAAAAAAAAATGTAATGCAAGCCATTGATAATAGGGAAGTACAGAGGGGTAGAGACAGCAGAAAGCCATATCTGTTACATAGGACTTTTCCAGAAGGGATTCAGTATCAATTAAGATAATCTGCTTATAGAAGTATGGCTTTCTAACTCTACCATCTGTTAAAAACACTCTCAGAAATGTGATATTTAAGAACTCTAAGTAATTAAGAGGTACATAGCTTTCAGGTACCAAAAGACTGATGGGTCTAATTGGAGTAATTCCCTTGAATGACAGTATATGCTAGAAGCAGTTAATTTTTTTAAGTGCTTATTCCTTAGCCACAGCTTAGAAAATATAATGAGTTAAGGGAATAATTCATTCAGACATGAGTAAATGGATGTCTTTTGTTTTTCTTCTTGTTTTTGGTTGACGCCTGTGAGCAATATTTTATTGTTCATGTCCTGATTAAAAAACCCTACTTACAATAAAAACATGCCAACTCCTGGGGCAAACCTTGCATGTCTCTTCTTAATTTAAAGAATCTCCAAAATTTTATATACACAGTTTAAGGTTGTCAGAAATTTGTTGACTGAACAACAGCAAGTTTTGGTTTAACCAGATTTATTCCTCATTTCTTTGCTGAGAGCTTACCTCTGTGTGCTACGTGTAGGGAAGACCTGCCAAGCTCTGGTGGTCAACATATCAGGCCCTGGAAGTGCTTCTGCCTCTCAGTCTATTAGCCGGGCACCTCCCACAGTTAAGAATATATGTAGGGAGGAGCAATTACTGACCCAAGAATTCTGCATGGAAAGTGAAGTTGCTTAGTCGTGTCTGGCTTGACGCTATGAGCTTTACGGCTATAAATACTGTCTATAAATACAGATAAATTGTACTAGAAGGGTTTTCACTGAGTTAGCAAATAAAATGTCTCCTCTACATAGAGGAATTCAGGTCAGTGCTAGACCTGAAGGTCCCAAGCTTCGAGTCTTGGTGTAATGCTGTTATGCCCCTTCAATAACAGATATTCAAAATGTCTACAGTGTTGAAGTTAGGAGCCTATCTATAGTACATTGTGTAAAAATCTCCCCAACAAGAATAGGAAGCCCAAAGAAAGCAAGAAAAAATAACTTGTCAAAAAAAATCACCAAACCCAAACCAAAAAAAAAAAAAAGCAACAGTGGTGCCTGTGTCAGGACATTCTTGTTGCAAATATTTCTCCGTGAACCGAGATCTAGAAATTGCCTCTTCATCTTCAGTTGTGGCTTCCTTAAGGGACTTTATCTGAGCTGGTCTTTTTAACCAACTTTTGTAGTTAGTTAATACCTTTCTTCTATTGAACACAGGGCAGATCTCCCTTCTGAGAGAAAAAAACCAAAACACTTCAGAGCCACTCAAGACTGCATCCCAGTCAGCCTGGCTTTGAGACAGAAGGAGCTGTGCCTGAATGAAGAGTGGCACATAGACTGTTCATTTAAAAGAGTATCCAGGATATATTTGCACTACCCAGCATCCTTGAAGTTTTAGGAAGTTAGTGCTTGCCAGATGAACCCCTGCAGATGACTTTGTGTACCTTTATATCCTCTGTCTCCTGCAAAGCAAAGCATGATATCTTAAGAGAAGCCATGAAATATGAGAGGGCACATGGATGGGTCAATGCATTTTTTCTCCCCTTCCTTTCCACAACTAGTGTTCGCTATAGTATTTTTTAATTAATGTCTTTAAATGTATCTTCTGGATGTCTCTATGTTTCATCAAAATCCAAGAAGTAGTAGAAACCTTACTTTGCTTCAATGACAGTATCTGGGAATAGGTGCCAGTTCATCCTGGAGTATGGAAGTGCTCAGTGGTAACATCCGTTTGAGTATTCATGGGTTTATATTTATTGGAAAATTTTATAGTTTCTTGTGGTATTTGATTTTTATTCATATCCTTCTGATTGTGTCTCCCATAGAATAACTTACTGATGCTGGCTATTCTGGCTTTTGAAGTTACAATCTATCGTCATCAAGAGTACTACAGATGTCGAAATAACCTTACCACACCTGTGACTAAAACCATTTTCCATGATATTACAAGAGCACATCTGGATGATGGACTGGTAAACTGTGTCAAGTATTTCATAAACTATTTCTTCTACAAGTTTGGTTTGGAGGTAAATCACCATATATTAATTTTCTTTAGACTATCATTCCAGTCCTTTTGATTGTGTCATTTTTAAATAGTAGCTTGAACTATGTTTGACAGCTGGATGCTTCTTAGTCATCACTCATGTTAGGTCTTGCCACAGTTGCTATCTATCTGCTAGTGGTGGTTTTCCTCTTGCTTTTCTGTGTATGTCTTATTTGTAACTCAACAAAAGGGAAAACAGATGGGACAAGGGACAGTCAACTGAGGCATACCCTCTCATGCACACACACAGAGGGAACCAGGGACTGCAGAAGCAAAAGAAGAAAGCAAGGGCTAGCTGTCTCTAAACATTTCTAAGCTTCTTTTGCCTCTGGCTGCACAAATGCATCCTTTTTTTTTTCATACTTGTTACTATAGCTGTTAGCAACCTGCAGGAGCAAGAGCTCCACCAAAAGTTATTACTGCTTTGTGCCACTGGTGTAAAACAAAGTTCTTTCTTCAAAGAACTTTTCAGTAGACAAGAAACACACAGAGAATTAGAAGAGGCAGGTACAAAGGAGTGAAGCTATTTTTCTGAAGATCCATGAGGTGTCCTAAATGTCTAGTAGGTGTCTTATTTAGTAGAAGACCTACTTGTTCTTTGCCAGCAGCAGTGGCCCAGACTGCTTGCATTTAGGCTCAGCTAATGTGTTGCTCCTATCTGTTTCACCCAGTCCAGCAGTAAAACATCAGGACTAAACCTGTCTTGAAGACAAGCTATTGCTGGACAAGTGCGGCAAAAAAAAAAAAAAAAAAGAAGGAAAACTTCATCTCTGTTCCCTTACCTTGTCTCTTTGTTCACAGACACATTAAATGTAGTTTCAAAAATGTTTGTAGAAATAGTGATTTTTCACAAATTTCTGTGGCTATCTGCATAAGGCAACTCCTAGGCCAATGCATCCCAAATCTAATTTATTTATCATTTATTTATTATTATTTAATCATAATGATGCTTTTGGTCTATCTATTAAAGACTACTACCCCTTGCTATCAATAAACAGAGTAAACTGTTCACAGCCAGTCTGAGGATTAAGAATGAGTGAAAATTGAAATTAATCATCAAGCTGTTTCCTTTGGGAAATAAATTTAACCTCATCCTAATCCAAGGAGAGAGAAAATCAAAATAGCGAAGTACATTGAATATATGATTCACTATGAATTATTCACCAAGTTTGAAAACTTACTTCATGGCACTGTGTGAAGGGATTATTTTAAGTGGAGCCAGAGAACAGAAATGCTCTGGGATGCAGAGCCTTTAAAATAATGGAGAACTAAAGCTGCCTTACAGCAATTGACTGGATTTGTCTATAGCCCATAGAAGTTATATGGTCTAAATCCCTTTTCGTCTGGTTCCCACATGAAGATACGCTTCTGTTGTTGTTATTCTTAATGGTTCCTTTTCTTTTTCACATCTGTAAGTGCTATCAGAATATATGGCTGTGTAATGTGTGCTTTGCCTGGCAACAGTTAAACACTTCACTTATAGGCTACCGTGACAACACTTTTCATTCTGTATCTTTAGATGTTTCATAGTGGAAACCTGCTTTAGTGCTGTATTCACCTAGATGACACTCATTGAAGAGTATCGAAAATTTGGGGTGTTGGGGTGGGGAAGGCTGCTGTTGGAGCGATACAAACTGTTTTAGCATGGTGGTTTGCACAGGGTTTCTGCAGTCAGCTCCAGAACGTGTCCAAGCATTCTTTCAGTATCCAGAATAGTTTATCATTGTTGCATTGACTGGCCATTGGGTTGCAAATGTTCCTATGTTTCTTTACTTCTTTTCCAGACCTGTTTTCTTCTATCAGTGAACGTAATTGGTCAACGAATGGATTTTTATGCCATGATTCATGCCTTCTGGCTGATTGCTGTATTGTATCGACGTAGAAGAAAAGCTATTGCAGAGATCTGGCCAAAGTACTGCTGTTTTCTGGCATGCATCATTACATTCCAGTACTTCCTGTGCATTGGCATCCCACCTGCTCCTTGTAAAGGTAAGGACACTTAGCCTTTATGGACAATTACTGCTGCTTGCTTTTACAGAAAAGTGCTGGAAAACTGATAAGTATTCAGAAGAAAAGGATGAAGTAATTGTTATAAAGTACTGATTGCATTTTTGCGTGCTTCTGTCATGCAGACTATCCATGGAGAAGTGGTAATGCCAACTTCAACTCCAACATCATAAAGTGGTTATACTTTCCAGACTTCATTGTGAGACCGAACCCTGTCTTCCTTGTCTGTAAGTATTTTAACGCATAGTTATGAAGTGTTTACGTGTCCTTTGTTTAAAACATCTGTACAGTGTAATTTGAAGCCAGCCTTTTATTTACTCTTCAGTAGCAAGTTGACATATTCTATGGGAGATTGAATACTACATGTGGCTTAGTATGTAGTAAAAAAATTCAAGTAACTAGCAATTTCTCCATTTGTTTTTTCCAGATCCCATTTTTAACGAAGTGGCATCAAAAAGTATGAGTTATTGCCCCTTTTCTAATTTATTTCTCAATAAAAATCATAGAAGATGACAGGCAAAACCCAAAAATACATTAATGAATTTCAATTGGTGTTAAATGCATTGAAAATAGTACAGTCTTGGAAGTTCAAAGTGTTGGAAAACAGTCTGGTAACTGCGTTATATCACTACCACTCTTATATCTAATTTAATGACTGAATTTTTCCTTTCAATCACTGCTTTCTCCTAGATGATTTCCTGTTGCTGCTGTGTGCATCCTTACAAAGGCAGACATTTGAGGATGAAAATAAAGCTGCAGTACGTATTATGGCTGGAGACAATGTGGAAATTTGCATGAATCTTGACGCAGCATCTTTTAGTCAGCATAATCCTGTTCCTGACTTCATTCACTGCCGGTAAGACTGAATCTTAAACACTTGGAAAATACAGCACTTCCTTTTTGTAAAGTTTTCTGATGTGACAGTAACTCTCACAGCTTCCAATTTTACTTGGAATTCATATTCAAATATTCATGTATGTTCCTATCTCATAACACACCTTTCACTGCTGTATGAGACAGCAGATAGTTAGCTTCTGGGTAATCAGCTTCTGGTTTAGAAAAGGGAGGATGAAAACAAGTCTTCCTAACTCTGCTGATTGTTTTAAGCACTCCCCAGAGGGATGTTCAGTGATAAGTGATACCTCCGTATCCTCAGATGCATCAGAAGAAGTGTGGGCAGCAGGTCAAGGGAGATGATTGTTCCCCTCTACTCCACTCTGGTGAGACCCCACCTGGAGTACCATGTCCAGCTGTGTGGCCCCCAACATACAACATAAGAAGGACATGGACCTGTTGGAGCAAGTCCAGAGGAGGGCCAGGAAGATGATGAGAGGGCTGAAGCACCTCTCCTATGAGGACAGGCTGGGAGAGTTGAGGCTGTTCAGCCTGGAGAAAAGGAGGCTCTGAGGAAAACTTATAGCAGCCTTCCGGTACCTCAAAGGGGCCTACAAGAAAGCTGGAGAGGGTCTTTTTACAAGAGCATGTAGTGATAGGACAAGGGGTAATGTCTTTAAACTGAGAGAGGGTAGATTTAGATTAGATAGAAGGAAGAAATTCATCACTATGAGGGTGGTGAGACACTGGAACAGGTTGCCCAGAGAGGTGGTAGATGCCCCATCCCTGGAAACATTCAAGGCCAGGCTGGATGGGGCTTTGAGCAACCTGCTGTAGTGGGAGGTGTCCCTGCCCATGGCAGGAGGTTGGAAGAAGATGATCCTGAAAGTCCCTTCCAACCCAAACCATTCTATGATTCTATGAAATTTGCCTGAAAGCATGGATTCCCTCCATGAATGGCCTGTCGGGCAGTATTTATGGTGGACTTTAGCACTCGGGTGGCTTCCCCAAAACACAGGCACGTTAGCAAGAATGCATTGTAGTCTGAACTTGCGCATGTGCATGTTTAATCCCACAAAGTTGTCAGTCATGTCCTGATGAGTTGTTGTCTAAGTACAATCAAAATAATACTCTAATATAGAGACTGTCCTTTGTGCTATTTCATCTAAGCACAAAAACCACAAAGTGTCTTGGAAGGACAACTGACGTGTCTCCCTGTTTCTCAATATTGCATGTAAGGTTGTTCAAGAAGGTGAACAACATAAAAAGGGGGGCAGAGTCTGAGGCCATCTCTTCTGGATGGAATTCAAACAATAGAGCCATTCCTAAGTGATCATTTCAGCAATCACGGATTAGCTCAGCTCTTCTGAATTGTACTGGGCATACTCTTAACTGAAGTTGTCTCTGAAAGTTTGATGCAGTATTACAAGAATAAATGGGAAGAGTAAGATTTCTTAGCTATTGTGTTTTGTCAGACTAGGTGTTTGTTTTGTGAATGCACGTTACCAACAGGTGTCTGAGTGTGAAAGGAAAAAAAAATGGAAATAACATCTAGCAAAATCTCCCTTTTGCTGATAAACTTCTATTTGTTTTACAAGAGAAGTGCTATCACCCAAAGCCCTTCTCAAGATCTTTAAACTGATCCTGCTGTTTCTGTTAGAAGTGATAGCCAAATCTATCTTGAAATAGCTTTGAAGAGGAGACCATTGAAACACATCCAATTGGCTCATTTGTCCAGAAATTTATAGTCACTTCTGGGGTGAAGAGTTCTCCCCCTTGTGTATTTCCAATCTACATAGTGGACCCAGTGCTCTACAGACAGTAAAATAAGCAGAAAGAGAGAGATCATAATCTCTGTTCAAAATGCGCCAGCAAGTGGGGATGCTTTCCAATAAACACCTGCCAAACAGGGCTTCGTTGAGAGGAACTTGTAGGGGACAGTTGTCTGAGTTTTTTTCTTGCCACTGTGGTGTTGTCCATCTTAGCAAAAGCTAATACAGCAGTTGCATCAGGCACACTGATGTGATTGGTCACCAGCAAAGACCATCACTGGTGACACGGTTGCTGGTACAAATAAAAAATCAAATTTTCCCTCTTTAGTTCAGAAAAAAAAAATTGTGAAAAAGAATCACTAATGATGAGAATGTGTTTTAAGGCTATCTTTGGGAAGGGCAAAAGAGGCAAGAAAATCATTGCTTTTTATGCAGCCACTTTTGGCACCTTTTCAAAGTTTCCTGGAACCTGGTAGGTATTTCTGGTTATCTGTAGAAGGTGTTCCCAAATGGCCAAGCATGAAAAGTTTGAAGCACAGGGGAAGTTCTTTGAAGATTTTGGATGGGAATCAGAGTCAGGTTTATAATGGAAAGCAAAGTCCAAGCTGAACTGGCCTGCTGCCTCTCCACAATCCTTTGGGTTAAGTCCTGTGGTTTGGTTTGTATGCATGGCATGGATCAGCTTGAAGTCATTGGTGGCATCGCATCTATTTAAGCGCACTGCTTGGCATGTGCTGACAAAATAGACCTACGTAGAGGTGATTAACAATATGAAACCATTTAATTGGGAGTTTGCAACTTGTATTAAGCAGTAGGTAATATTGCTGGTGGAGAATACAAAAAAAAATCCAGAAAATCAGAGTCCCATTGGTAGTGGTAAGCTGAACAAATAGACTGGGATCACTTTATAATTGTTCCAGCTAAATATAGAAATCTGTGCGACTATTTCGTGTGATAGTTTTATGTTGTGAGAATAAGTAGAATGAAAAGAACAAGGCAGAGAAAGAAACAGAACAGGGACATTTTTTTGCTCTAAAAATCCGTCAAATGAATAGAAAACCTATTAATTTCAGGAACAGAGGAAATTCCTGTTTATGATATCCTTTCTTGTAGACGCTTGGGCAGGTAAACTGTGACTGCTTTTTTTTTTTTTTTCATTTGTACTGTTAGCTTCCTGAATCTGTAATGGGAACATACTTGTAGAACGGTGTATACAGGTAGAAACAGACCTTCCTTTAGTATGAGCTGCGTAATGTATCTTGTGTTGTTAATAAGGTCTTTCCTTTCTTTGACCCCTTAAGTATCTCCTTCAATGCTTTCAATAAAATGCAGATTTTCCCAGGCTTTAGATGATGTTATTTTTGAGAGGTTACACTGTGTATATGCAATCTTAGATGCCTAATTTGCTTCAAAGAAGCACCAGAGAATGACTGGACAGTCTTTTAGAGTGACTGAATCTTTTATTAGGGATTATAAATCTTTAAAAAGAAGGACTTTCAAGCTCTGGTGAATTCACCGAAGATATACCTCAGAAGAAAATGTATGTATCTGGCCTGTGTCCAAGACAATTTGGAACTGAAAGGACTTTGTCTAAAAACATTTCTTGCGCTTTGCCACAGAACTTTCAGAATGGTCTAAATATTTAGTAACATGGACAAGAAGTTGCTTCAAAGCTTATCCAAGCAAGTGAAATGAAAAATGGCATTTCTCCAGAAGTCAGTCAGAAAGAACCAAACAAATAAGTGGAGAGAACCTGGTTATGAAAAAATTACAAAGCAAAAAAAAAAGTTAGTGCTTAGTATTCATGTGTTTTCTGAGAAGCCCGATGTGCATTTACTGCCATGTAAAAGAAGTGGCTGTTGTGGATTGAAGCACCCTTTCTGATGTGTCTCTTCCCTCGAGAAGATGCCAGCTGGTCCCTGTTCTAGTAGGCATGAATAAAAAGCTTTTAACTGCAGCATAAACAGTGGCAGAAAAAGAACATTTTCCCAAATCCTTAATTTTCTTCTCTCTGGAGAAATACTTGAGCTCAACAATGATAAATACAGTCTAAGGAAGAGATTTCCTGAAATTTCCACCCCCAGATTTCTCAGGGGATATGTGCTTGACCCCAAGGGAGAGCACAAGAAAAGGCCTTTGAAACAGAAATAAAAATGAAGAACAGAAGTAGGAACTTGTAAAATGAAACAGGATTTAAAGTGACTTCACTGAGGATAATCCTTTCCCACAGTCTCTGATGCTGGAAAATCCTTGTTTCAGTTCCCAAGCAGTTTTCAGTTGTTCTCCTCAACGTTGACAGGGAAAAAAATTGGGATTGTAATCTACTTTTTTCATTTTAAGAACAGAAACAATATTAACAGCCAATCATTGAACTGTCCCTTTTAGTACCTGCACCCTGGGAACCATCACCAGGTGAGTCAGGTGAAGTCTCTCAAAGCAGCTGTAATGCCTTTCTTGGGACTACACTTCTAACAAGTTAGTGAGAGAGGATCTGCAAATCGTCATTACAGGCTTCCTGTCATATTTGTTGTATAAAGCAGATAAACATTTTGTTGCTAATAAAATGAGCCTCAAAAAAACACAGATTTGGATTTGGGAATTTTTAAAGCAGAGAGAAGCAGAAAGGAAGGACCTTACCAGTAAGAGAGGGAGAGTCCTGGGAGAGGGCTTGACAAAAAAATAGTAGGGGATGAGACCTAGAGAATCCACAACACTAAATTTGAAGAAGTCTATTGAAAAAAGGCATCTAATTTTCAGAAGGTTCGGTGTTGCTATTGGCAAAGGGAAAATTAAAGAAGCTGCTTTCTGAAGGCTGAAATGCAGCTACAGTGCTTTGGGGATGGAGGCTTGGTGAGCAATTAGCAATGGTGGGATTAAAAGGGGAAACGAACTGTGATGTAGGGTCACACAGGCTGCTAAGGACGTAAGGAATAGGACATAAGGAAGAGAGGAAAGAAAGAAGAAATTTGGGGAGTAGGGGTCACCTACAGAATGCCAATATATAGGGATAATATGCCTGGAGGAGAGGAAGAGGGCAGTCATCAGAAGAGGGCTGTGGGAAGAGCTTTGGGGTTATATGGAGATGGGTAGCCACGCTCAAAGCAAAACTGGTGGCTGATAAGGGAATGCAATGCAGCAAAATAACAGCAGGTCCTCCAGCATGAAGAAGCATTGAGTTGTATGGGTCAGTGCAACAGCACAATCAGCTTTCACCACTGTGTAAGCAGAAGTTTATTCTTTCCCTGAACTTCAAAGTGCTGCCTGAGGACAAACACTTTTCCTCAGAGGGGCTACTCACTGCAGCATCATCACCTCCCGGCGCCTGCAAGCAGAGGGCTGGACATTAGACAGGCCGCAGCCCAACACATCATTGAGCGTGCTGGGAAAACAACTACACCTAGAACGATCTTTTTGCAACAGGCTGGATTGTATTACAGTTAAAAATTAATACCTGTGGAAATAAAATATTGAAGCAATCATTATAAGACTACTAAAGCTTTAGTAAAGAAAAGCAGATAATTTGATATGGAGAGCCGTCTGAGCTTACAATAGCTTTGATGGATGGGTGGAATGAACTTCAGACTTTATCTTCCTTGGTTTTGAACAAAGTGATATGATAAGTTTTTCCAAAATGTTATCCAGAGTATCAGTGGGTTCTGCTAATGACACAGTTGGCAAATCAACGTTTTTTTATTTTTCATTCATCTTCCATGTTTATTATGTGTAATTTCTCATTCAGATGTTATCGTGCTACAAAAAGCCATAGTTTGATGCTCTTGGTACACTGATGTAGTGGCTAATCTTCCTCAGATATGCGGCTGTATTCCTGGCCCCCAGCTACACACCCTCACCTTTGCGTTCATCACACCGGCAATGGGTTGGTTCATAGGCTGAATGGGCAGAAAAGTATCCTTCCTTCTGTCCTCTCCCCCAAACTAATAGGCTTTTGCAAATTTGCTTCTTGAAACCAATTCAAAGAGGCAAAGCCAAAAGAAGGGGCTGGAACACAGAGCTGAGGGGATGAAGGAGAGTGGGACTGTCCCCTTGGGAAGCAGCTGCTCAGATTTCCTAGGTGTATTGTCAAATACCACATCCTGAGGGTGGCCTCTCCTCTCTGTGACTGGATGTAGATTCAAAGACCACTTAGAAGATGAGGTTTGGAAGGTTTACATGGCATTAAACTAATGATCTGTGTGGTCTCCAATGAAAGCATAAAATTATGGTATATGCTATCCAAAACTAAGCATTTTCTGCTGTCTGTTGAAGAAGTTTTCAAACAGAGGGTAAGCACCCTTACTGACCTTCTGGGTTTGTGTAGGGTCTTTTTAGCTATTGGGGTGGCTTTTTGTTTCAGCCTCCCACTGTTGCATTGTAATCTCCAGAGCAAGGTTCTGAAACTCCTCGCTTCCAAACTTTCTGGGATTTCAGGCAGAATTTAAAGATTTGCATCTGAGAATGTATCAAGTGATTTGAGAGGCAGGATGTTGAGAACTCCTCTGCCAAGACACATCTTCATTCCTGCTCTTACAGCACTTGACCTACCTACATCATTATAAAAAATTAATGAAAATTAGGGGGATGTATGACTCCACACTGTAAGAGACGAGGAGATTTGGAATATTGCAACTGAAGGTTGTGTGATTTCAGGAATATTTTTGTCTACCTGAGACTACTCAAGTGTAGTTCTGTCCATTGTGTTCAATGTGGCATTGCTCTTAGGCCAGCACAGAGATACCTGGGATGGTCGGTGATATTCATTGGTTAGGTGTGCCCTGGATGACTTGTTCAAACAGCATTTTGTAAGAATTCACTCCAAGGTGAATTCTTTGGAGCCATTTTTATGGTTGGGCTTGCTTGTAATTCCATGTTTTTAGAAATCAGAAAGATTTCCATCATTAAGAACTACGTCATTTGTCAATTGCCACAGTTGTATTGCCTCCTGCATTTTGAGATGCTTTTCTTTAAATCCTGTGTTGTTGTTTGTTTGGTTTAGAGATGTCCAATGCCATTATATTTAATGTATATTTTGAAAATGAGAAGAATGACCATATTTAATATTTTAGATGACTGCTTAAAAGTAGCAAATGGTTAACATTATACTGAAAAAAAGAAGCTAAATTATTGTTTTCCTTTTCATATTCTCTGTAATTTCTGGAATTTTTAATCTGAGAGTGATATCTGCTGTTGGACTGCAACTCAACCATGTGTATAAGTTGGAAAGTTTGGATCCAGCTAGCTCCAGTTGTTTTTCAAGAGTCAGAGCCCATTTTTATTGAAGAGTATTAAGATATTCTTCTTTGTTTGATCAATTCAGTTCCATTTTGGACTTTTCTCAAAATATGCTGATGCCTTTTGTTGGTAGCAGAGGACAAGATTTTTGAAATATTGCAATTGTTAGAGCAGTGTTAGGAAGGTGAGCTCTTCCTAGCCATCCGACACAGCAGTAGTTATTATTAAAGGATCACCAAATATTATGGTCATTTTTTTCTGAAGGAACAGTGAGAGCACCATTTCCACTTCATATTAAGTTAGTGAAGACCTGTTCAGTTGATCTCTTCCGCTTCTTTATTTTCCCAGTGTGTATAGATTCTTTGTTAATGTTTTATCGCCCCAAACCCAGTAGCATCTCTTGAGCCTTGACATTTTTAGATTTCACAGGCAGTAGTCCATAAATTTCTTAAATGTTTGTGGGAAATAAACATAAAGGGGCTTTCTCGTTACCTTTCACTAAATGCCTCTCCGGTTGGCTTCTGCAAGTGAAATGTATAATACAGGCCTATAAATGTAGGACTATAAATACATGCTCCTAGAAAGTTCTGAGCCTGAGAACATCAAGCAGCAGGGGCCTTTTTATGTGGCTTCATACAGTGCATTTAGTTCATTTACTCCTTACATGGTTTGGCTTAGGTATATGTGTACTCCTATAGTGCTGTCTCCCTGCCTGGTTTCCTGACAAATGTAGTTTCACAGTCTGGGTGAACAGACCCTGAAAACACAGTTACATCTGGAATCAAAATACTAAATGGGGGGAAACTAAGAATTAGTTGGTTTTGCAGTGTTTAGCTATATGTAGTATTCAGTATTACCTTTGGCAGATATTCTTATTTGAAAGCTCACTGAGTCAATATTAAGTCAAGATTTTAAGGAATCTGAAAATACCAAATTGTTTCTCTCTCTTTCCCACTGTGGACTAGGCTGATTTCAGACAGCTCTGTCTTGTAGCTTCCTGGCAAATGTTTCAGTAAATTTTATCACATTTACATTCTGTAGAAACCTTTTACCCCTCAAAACTTTTACAGTTGATCTTCATTGGAGAAAGATATTTTTAGCAGCTGTCTTTGAAAACCAGGCTTTTAACCAGACTGAATTCCCTAGTAGTCATCAATAAATACAGAATTGTTTGCAGTGGAGTACTGTAGCTGGCTTTTGAGGATAAATTTGCTATAGCATTGCTCAGACTTCTTAAAAGTTGATTTCGGATAGCTTTTAAATTGCCTATGTAGCATTGCCAGATAATATCACTCTATCGTGAAGACTGGTGAGAACATGTTTTCCCCCCTTTCATGATACAAGGTTTGACCCTGCATGATGCAAAGTGCCTTGAACGGGTGTGACCAAGGTGCTTATTCACATGAATGAGTGCAAATTGAGTATATGAGCCAGACAGACCCGTGAGTGAGCTAGACCCCACTGACCTTGATGTTAGTCTTAAGCAGGTGCTCGAATGCTGAAGTGGGATGAGAATGCTCAGCAGACCTTAGGCACGAGTGTTGGCCAGTAACACAGGTAGAGGAAAGGTAGCACTGTCCTCAGAAAATGGTAACTTTTTCTCCTTCTTTTACTTCCAGGTCCTACTTAGACATGTATAAGGTGATAATATTTAGTTACCTCTTCTGGTTTGTGCTTACTATAATCTTCATAACGGGAACCACAAGGATCAGCATATTCTGCATGGGCTACTTGGTAGCCTGCTTTTATTTCCTTCTTTTTGGTGGAGATCTCTTGCTGAAGCCCATCAAGAGCATTCTGCGTTACTGGGACTGGCTAATTGCCTACAATGTCTTCGTGATCACAATGAAGAACATCCTCTCGGTAAGTAGCTGCTGCCTCTCCTCCGCCCTCAGCGCTTTGGTTTCATTGGAAGTGTGCACAGTGTGTTAAGTGGTCATTAAAAATCCTTTTTCAGGACCACAGCCTTCTGCAAGCACAAAGCAGGCTCCATTTTAATGCAGGAACTGCAAGTGCATATCCAGGGAATGGTAATGCATATACATTATAGGAAAATGTGTATTCAGTCAGGCTCTGTGAAAGCTCACAAGCTATTTTCAAAGGGCCAGGTTCTGGTTTCTTTGCCTAGTAAAGTCTCTCCTTAGAAGTCTTGTGACAATCGCAGTGGAGTGAGAAGTGAGTAAGAAGTGCAAGATTAGTCAACACAGTTAATAAATAGTGCACATTTAATTAAATCTTTTCTTTAAAACTAGATTTTTCAGGCCTAGTGCTAGATGCAGTTGTTTTGTGATCTAATGTAATTAGTGAAGTTGACTACAAAATTTCAAACTGTGTTCCTGTTTCCTTTAGAACTAGTGTGAAATTCAGGTGAAAACAGATATATTTGATAAATAAATGTCAAATTACAAAAATTTACAAAAAAACTACAAAATATTAAAGGTTTTTATACATTAACTCTTTAGAGTGGATTCTTGCAGTGGCACTGATAGGTGATTGAGATAAGCCAGTAATTTAAATCTTTTTGAAAGATAAATTTAGATTTATTCCTGGCAATTGCTTTTTAGCTTTGAACATTTTTAGTGCTGGACTGAAAAGAGCAGACATTTTTCTTTTTACATTTATATAAGTCACTGTACTGAAATAAAATTGATTTATGGGTGGTTTGAATTTGCAAATGTTCTAAATGCTTACATATGTGCTTGGGAGTTCAGTGGAGCTACGCATGTGTTAAGATTGTCCATGTATGTTTGCAAGATTAAGTCAGTGATTTGTAAAAGTTACTTAGCTGTTGCATTGCATCACGTGCCAAATATATCACTTTCTCTGCAAAAAACAAACAAAACTCACAAACCTCCTATCTCACTGATAATCAAAAGAACAAATTCTTGCTATTTAAAAGTGATGTGTGTCACTGGTAAGACCCTCTTTCTTCTGATCTCTGTTCTGCTAATGAGATACAACACAGCCAATGGCAGTCACGATTTTCTCGTGTGATGTAAAGAGGTACAATACTTTCTTACCTTTATTTCTGCTCTGTTTTGTTATATGAAACTGTTCTTTTACTTTCCAGTTAGGAGCATGTGGCTACATTGAATCATTAATTAAGAATAGTTGCTGGTTGGTTCAGGCATTTAGCCTGGCTTGTACAGTTAAAGGCTACCGTATTCGTAAGTATAGCTCATTTTTCTTCATAATTTTCTATAAATAAAGCATCACCTTCAAAATATTCTACCATATTTAAGTTGTGCCTCCTTCTGACATTTTACCTTGTGAAAATACCATGCCTGCAAGTTCAGTTGATACAGCTTGGTCCTATTGACCAGCAAGAAAGAATATTGAAAATATGTCATAGAACCAAAGGAGATACGTACACTGAGAACTATCATCACCACCACACACATACCCACAACCAGCATTTGCTGGAAATGAACAATTTGATGATATCAGCGCTTCAAACAGTTTCCCTGTATGTGCAGGTGATGTGATACTCGAGGGTATGGTTTCACTGTACAACTTGAGCTAAAACGTCAGCCCACCATCACTGCAAGGAGAGGGCACCTTTACCCAGCTGCTGACTCCCACTTCTCCCTGTGTCCCAGCTCTTATGTTGAAAGGTTAAACCAGTTCAGCTCACTGAAGTGGCAAGAGGTCAAGCCAGCATAAAAGTGGTAATTTTTTTGCAGGCATAGTGAGTTCAGGCATTTATTTTCTTTTAACAATTATTCTCATGTTTGTGTTAATAACAGGGAGTGAGTGCATAGCATATGTGGATGGAGGTGAGATAAGGGAGGAATGTAGTATGGAGAGCAAGACACTTCACCTCTCAACGAGCTATTAATTTGGCTCCACTTTGTCCTGACACCCTGGATTGACAGTTTCAAAATACCTGATTTTTTTCAGGGTTTTTGCTGCATTTAACTGAACTGTTTCATCCCAGTGAGTCTGCAGCAAAGTTCTGAATTCCTATCTTCATGTCTGATCCTAATAGATAACTGGGGAGTAGGGGAAAAGAAAGGAAATATGAAGATGAAAATTCACAAGAAATGGTGCCCAGTAGGTCTTGTATTATGCAAAACTTTTTGAGTGGCAACAGAAACTTAGACACAGGTTTCTGACTCCCCAGGGGGCAGGCACAGCAGGCTTTGAAGCTCTTGGAACTTGACCTTCCAGACCTGTTAGACTGGCTTGCTTAATTGTAAAGGCAGCTTCGAGCCAGAGTCTGTCCCTTGAGTCCTTCTACTCCCTTCTATAGGGCAGCATAGGCCATTTAGTTTATAGTCTAGCTCCACAAAACCCAGTTTTAATTTTTTAATATCCCCAAGAGAACTGTCTTTTAAAGAAAGAAAG
>KZ505666.1:1324151-1423270 GCA_002844005.1 Limosa lapponica baueri | reverse complement strand
GTAGGAGGAATGGGATTTCCTCTGTGCCTGTATCCTTCCACCCCAAAAGAAGCAGTTCTGTGGTTTCAAATATTTTTTCTCTTATGCAATGGAAAGAAACATTGAGCTGAGTTGTGGAGAGGAAAAATAAAAATACTGTGTGGTGGCCATTGCAAAATTATTTTGACAAAAATAAAATACTTCTTTCTCATATTGATAGTATTCCTAATAGAAAAATGAGACAAAAAGTTACTTTGAAAAAAAATGAAACACACCATTTTAGAAAATATTGAAATCAAATATTTCAGGCTAACAAAAAATAATTTTTTCTCATTCTTCATCTTCATGTACTTATTAGGATAGGGTGAATTTGTTTGCAAATGGCTTACTTTTGGTGAATTCACAGTTTTCATGGGTTATCATATTGTTGGAAGCTTTCCAGTATTCTGTAAAAGAAGATATGGTGTACTTCAAATGGAAATACATGTCAGTTTTCCTAAGAAAAATCTAATTAAACTACCTCAATTCAAATAATTTTAAAGGCTAAGATTATTTAATTGATTAAACATTATAAAAGAATACTTAGTACAACAGTCCTTATGCTGATGGTGTCTTTTTCCAGCAACCAACCATCTAGATTGTAAACTTCCCAGTGGAGAAGCAGGAATCATTTGGGACAGTATATGTTTTGCTTTCCTCCTGCTGCAAAGAAGAGTCTTCATGAGTTACTACTTCCTGCATGTGGTAGCAGATATAAAAGCTTCTCAGATTCTAGCATCAAGGTAACATGAAGTTTTAAAAAATTAAATGGCACAGCTCAAGTCTCTCATGGCTATGGTACTTATTTGTTTACAATAGATAGTACCAAAAGAGTCCTTTAACATTGATGTAAACAATCTGTGCTAAATTCATAATTGCAAACCCAACTCTAAAAAAAGCACACATGAGAAAACAAAATAATTGATAATCTGATAGAAATTAAGCCATCTTTCCTACCAAACACCATTTGCTGCTCTCATAGCCCTTATTAAAATCTGTGAAAGTTGATGTGTGGTGCAGCATTCTTTCAATATCAATATGTATGAGAGTGAATGCCAGAATTTCTAAGCCTTGGAAAGAAAACACTCTGCTATCAAAGCCTTTTTGAGACAATGGGCCTTAGAAATCACAACTCAAAAAATGGCACATGAGGAAAAACACAGGAAAGTTAAGACATCTGGCTTGGGAAGACACTCAGGAAGTGTCACATCACTGAACACTGACTAGGTGTGGTAAGGAAGTATCACTCCC
Source organism: Limosa lapponica baueri (assembly GCA_002844005.1). NCBI lineage: Eukaryota > Metazoa > Chordata > Aves > Charadriiformes > Scolopacidae > Limosa > Limosa lapponica. The sequence goes on along the minus strand of KZ505666.1, from coordinate 1,422,001 downwards.
TTTGGGCCTGTTACTTCTACTTTCCCACAAGCATCCACTCATAGCTATCACTAGCACAACCATTCTGTTTTTTAATACGAAGGCAGATCAGGAATGAAATTCTGGTTTTAATTTTACTAAGATTTCTAAGGAATTACTTTTGTCAATATTGGATTAAATGTATTATGGCTTTTTTTTTTTCCCCGAAAAACATATGGAGATTAATTTCTGTCTGTGTTTGAAGGAAAAATTTGGCTTGCATGTCCCGAAAGGAAGTATTTTTATCTTCCTGTTCTTCCCCCTCCAGGGATTACTTTTAAAAGAGGACGTGTTTAGCTGTCCATACTGAAAAAAAATTGCCACTGTAAGCAGGGCTACCAAAAGATCTACACCTGCTCTGGGCTGAATTTCACTGCTGATGCCCAAGGTTGCTGGATACTGCCTTTTTGTAGCTTTTTTTTTTTTTTTTTTTACGCTGTGTTGACAGTGAAAATAGCACAAAGCAAAATCACGAGTATCAAAGTGCCTCCTAAATTGGAAAGTTTGCCTCCGGAAGGAAAGAGCAGGCTCATGTAAATGGCACTGGGCTGGGTTGGAAGAAACATGTTTGGTTCCTACTTCCAGCTTTGTGCCTTTTGGTAACTTACTGAACCTACCCGGGCTTGAGTTCTCCAGCAGCAGAAGTGGAGACATGCTGGCCTGTGTCAGGAGGTTTGTAAAGATACATCTATTCATGACCAGGAAATGCCAAGATGTTACAGGAAGGAGGGTAATATAAATATAGTGATCTAATTAATTTTTTTAGTTAGCTGCTTGCCTTGCTGAAAGCCAAATGTTGAATTTACATGGACAATGGAGAAGGTCAGGTTTGCATTCAGGCAGAGTGGTCTGAGCCTTTATTCTAGCTCAAGTTAATATTTTGAAATACAAATACCTCACATAAATAAGATTAAATTGTGATTCAAACAATAGAGATGAGGATCCAGTGACAGTTTTCAATAGTCCATAAGAATTTAGGAGTGATCAAGTTGCTAAGGAGAACATGTCCTTCTTTGTTGCACTTTACCATACTTTGATACAATAATGATGGCCAGTCTTGATTGTATTCCTTTGAAAAAATATAGCGTGGTTGTCCTGCATATTACATGGGAGAATGATTAATCTTTCAGAAAACGTGGTTGAAAAATTAATTAGAAGTAGACTTCTGAAACTATAGCTGTTCTTACTGAGTTCCTGACAAAAGTAAGACTTTAAATCTATCCTGTGTCTTTGAGAGAGACTTCAAAGTTCTTTGAGAATCTTCAAGAGCAGATGAATGAATAATGGATAATGGCCAAGACATGTGATCTGGACATCAAAATCAATGAGTTGATTATCTTTCTAATGAAATTGAGTTAGAAGCCCTATTCTTTTGGCATACCAGAAACTTCCTCAAGGATTTGTGTCACCAGATTGAAACCATTGTAGATGCCCCTTTTCAGAGGCTAAAAGTGAAACTGAAGCTACGCTCGTCATGGCCCTAGATAAAGCTGGACTTTGCTCACAACTTCCAGGGGGTTGAGGAAGAGGGACAAAGTTATAATGCTTAAATAACTATGAAGACCAAATCCTGGAGGTACGCAAGAAGTCCTAACTTGGCCTTGCTTCTGTGAGGACTGAAAACTGAATTCCTTGGGCAGCTGCTAGAGGAACTTATAAGCTGAGTAAGAGGAACAGTGTTTGGCCCCAGATCTTGAAATGACTGACTGTAAACAGATGAGTGTTCTGGAGTAATTATTTCTTTCAGGTCTTGGATTAGTTTTGTTTTATGCAGGTGAGGTTGTGGACAGAGGGAACATAGAGTTCTCTGTGATTAGCTGCCATAAGGGAAGCTTAGAAACATCTAATGTTTCCTCTCCTTTTTTCCTTTCTTCTGCCCCCATTTCTGCTGTAGGGGTGCTGAGCTTTTCCAGGCTACAATTGTCAAGGCTGTAAAGGCAAGAATTGAAGAGGAAAAAAAATCAATGGATCAACTGAAAAGACAGTATGTATTTAATGTATTTTATATATATATATATACACGCACACATACATATGCATGTATTTCACTGATTGTTGGTATTTATCTAGCACCTTCTTTTGTAGAAATGGTGATTAGGCTTGGAATATGATTTCACAATTACAAAAATTGCTCTCTGGGCATTCAAAGATCTAAGGTGTTCCTAATATTATATAGTTTTAGAGTAATCTTTTCCAAAAAGACAATATACTGCAAGTTCTAAACTTTTCTTTAAATATAGAGTTACATTTCTAGAACCAAAGGTTGTGAGGTTGACATAAAGAATCAGTGTGGAATGTACTGGTTTATCTGCTCCTCAGTAAGCCTGAAATTGTAATGGAAACAGATGTTTCCTATAAATCAAGAGAGAAGATGTGAAGCCCCTTGCTTATTCTGAAGGCTCTTCTAAACCCTAGAAATCCAATGATGACAGGTTAAGAACAGCTCTAAACTGTTCCTCACCTGAGTGTCATAGCAACATGACTTCTTTTTAAGAGATCATCTGTTTCTGTGCCATATTTTTTCTCTGTTAGAGGTCCAGCTCAACTGTAGTTTTGGGTTATCCTATTTCGTGTAATATGCATGCAATGCAGATGAAATATGGGTGGGTGGGGGGGAATCTGTCTTTTTTCTTCTTTCTTTTCTTCCGCTAATTATCCTGCTGTTCTCTCAATTTGTCTCTCCCCATCTCTCAGAGGAGTAGGACAGTCAAATGAAAATCCTCTATGGGACTCATGAAAAGGGTAGGCAGATTACTAATTAGAAGTGCCACATTAACACTGTCTTAGTTGAAAGCGCAAGCCTAGATAGTTAGAAAATAGGAGACTGAGACACCAGAACTGGGTTAAAAAAAACCCAGAAATTGGACCAGCAAAGGGCATAGATAGGGAAGCTGTAGTTGAGAGCCACCTGAATAGCCTGAAGTCATTATGGGCTAAGGAACCTGAGCGACATCCTGGCCCTGCTGCCATGTATGACAATATTCTCATTGACTTTAACATTATTAGAATTTTGGTCTGTGTATCTGTATTCCTGGTAAAATTTGCTGGATGCCTGTTATTTCCATTTCCTTTGTGATTCCTTCTCCTAGTGTTTGAGTGCAAAATATGTATATTTACCTTCACTGAAAATACTTGCGCTCAACTTAATTGGCCTGGAGATCCCTTATCTTTATACAGCCATTAAGCCACTCCACTTTCTGTTGGGTGCAGCCAGCATGCTTCTTTAATAATTTGCAAAGAGCTTTCGAAGCTCCTCCACCACCATGCATGAAAGGCCATAACTGCTTCCTAACCACATGTCAAAGCCCACTCCTGACAGCTTCTTCCACACCTGTTTAACTGAAGAAACATCAGAAGGCTGCAGGGACTGTGTTCCCTACCTCCATGCCTGGGGTCTCCCACCAGATGATGTATTGGGCTGTTGTTGGCTGCTGCTCTGCTCTTCAGTCAATCTTATCCTAATTGACAGGATGTGCCTGCCCTGGAAACCATTCTTTTCTGTTAATTCTACAGACTTTAAGATCAAGGAGATGATACTGCTTGCAATAATGCCAAAGCTAATCTATGCTTCTCTAAAAATAGTTATATTTGCAGGATGTCTGACTTCAACAGTATAGGGTGTTTATTTGATTAAAAAATGTGCATCATTGCTTCATACACTTTAGGCTGGTTAGGATGAAGACAACTGTCAACATGGCCAAAAGTTTTGAACAACCAAGTTGTCTCAACTGACATAGTGGAACTTCAGCAGCAGATGAATGATAGGGAAAGAAATGTAATCATCTACTGAATCATAGCAACTAGCTGAGATGAAAAAATTTTTCCCTCTATAGTGGGTGGTTCTTCCCTAAAAAATGGATAGACTAATAAAGGTATTTAAGTGCATTTCGATCACTGAAATTAGTGAATCATTTGCTTCTAATCCAATTGTGTAGAAAGAACTTTTTCCTGTTGATTTCAACTTTTTCTTTACTACAGTTTTTCAAACTGTGAAAACATAGAAGTCTTAAAAGACCAGATGCATACATCTGGACAAAACTGGCCCAGTTTAAGTCTTCTGTATTTCCAGATATGGAAACATTTGTGGGACAAATGAGAGCTTAAGGGATGAAGATGTAGTACAAATAGTGCAGGAACAGCCACATCCCTGATTCAGAGTGGCAAGTTTCAGGAAAACTGCTGCGTTAGGCAGAAGTCCTTTTTTTTTTTTCTCAGAGCTTCATTTGCTCTGGTGTAGCTCCTGACATCAATTCTTTAAGTTTTAAATGATAATAAGATAGTTGAGGGAGAGTAGGTAAAACAGTCATGTGATAGCACACAACCCAGCTCTCACTGACTAGTGAGTGAACATGTAGGCTTGACCCTTCCAGCCAACCCCTTCAGAGCCATTTAACTCCCTATGTTTAAGGGCAAGATTAATAACGATAGATATTCCCTTTAGAAATGTTGGAGTGTGTGTGTGTGTTTAACACTTGTTTTTCAGCATGGGTCAAAAAGGGTGAGGACATGAATCTGATAAGATCGTTTCTTTTGCTAGAATGGATCGCATCAAAGCCAGGCAGCAAAAATACAAAAAGGGTAAAGAGAGGATGCTAAGCATGAGCCAGGAGTCCTCAGAGGGGCCGGAGATTCGGAAGGTTTCTGAAGAAGATGATGAAGGTACCATTAGCTATTGTTGTACCATAATTGCAGTTGAGCGCTAAGGATGTATTAGACCTAATAGTTGGTCAAGTGATAAATTGTCCTTCAAAACTGTCAGAATGTAATAAAGTTGTTAACGAAGTAACAGTCTGAAGCTTGATTCAGCCAAAAAAATCTGGGATTTTGTACTGCCAAAAGGTTTAGAGAAAATGGTTTGCTTTGAGGTTACTTTTGGTTAACTTCAGGCTGTTGGCAAAGAGCTGAATAGCAGCAGAGGTTTGTTTTGGACAAAGTCATTATCTGTAAACCACAGGTACAAATAGGTAGCATTCACATTTTTCCAGCAATGTTTTGTGGATGTTGTGAGGTTTTTTTCGGTCACCGAAATGTTTGTATACTTTTAAATATTGTTTAAAACATGGGAAGAGATAAAATGATACCTATCTAGTGCCACATTTCTAGAACTGACTTGTGATCAGCACTTAATGGATTTAAAAACTTTGGAGCCTGAAATGTAAGAGCATTTGGGAGGAGGGAAAATAATTTCTTCTTGAATTTACAGTCAACTGTGAACTGTATGTTTTAAAACACAAAACTGGACTTTTTAGCTGTTTTAGGGTAGATTGCTGTTTTAACTGCTGCATAAACCAGAGTATTTCTGCTTAGTGGTCGTGCTTCTGAGTGATTTTAATATTGAATGTATTCAGTAGATCCGACAACTGATGTGCTCATGAAATTTTCACTCTTTTCAGAGAAATTAAAAATTATTAATCAGTGTAAGAAACGTTTCTCATTTTGTAAAATTAATATTTGGACATATTTTATTTTAGGAGAAGCAGACAAAGAGAAAGCCAAGGGCAAAAAAAAGCTGTGGTGGCGGCCTTGGGTTGATCATGCTTCCAGTAGGTTTTCTCAATCATCTTACAAATATGTGGATTTAACCCTTATATCCTTGACCAGAATGAAGGCATTCCCATGACCTGTTTGTTTTATGCCTGATTTTATGATTGTGACTTGATAGAAGGCTTGTTTTTTTCAACAAATGTTTTCTCCTTCCAAATCTTCAAGGAGTGAGTTTAGCCATATTTTGAACTTCTGTGTGTTGGAAGCATAGCTAGCTCATGATACTTTGGGCATTCTTAGAAAAATTTCAAATCAGATAAACATGTGCCAAAGAGAATCTATTTTGGCCTCAAAAGTCTCAACTCGCCCCTACTACAAAACACAATGTATCTAAAAAAGTGAAGGTGAAGGTTTGCCAATGCATTCTAAGATTAGTCATAATTTCTTTTTCATATACACACATCCTACATCTTTTTTTATGGTTCATCAGTCATTCTGCTGTCAGCTGTAGAAATCTGAGTACCACAGTAAGGCAGCAAGACTATTCGCAGGACTAGGCTGTGTACAGCTCAGCTGAATATCTCTGATCACACTTTAATGTAGTGTTGATGCCAGTTGTTCTGTTGTTTCCATTTTTTTGTGTTTGTCTGAAAGCAAAAATGTGTTCAGCCCTGTGCACAAAAATTATTAGCCTGGGTCACTCATATAATTGTTGCATTATGGTATTATAATTTGTTTGTAGCCTAGTCCAGGCATATGATAGAGTTCTTCCCTATGTTATGGATTGGATAAAAAGAGAAAACCAAGTAGACTACAATCTCATATCAGATGTCCTTCTATTGGATCTTTGTTGAAGGAAATCAGGCATGAGCTATTTCTTAATCTCTGAAGATTCAAAAAATATTTAAGTGTAGAGCACTGATAAGTTATATATGAATGTCTATATGGTGCCTTGTCATTTAGTTTAAAAGAGTTACTCCAGGTAGTACTTTTACACATTTACATACTGCTTCATTTACCTGTGTGTATTTATAACTGTAGCATATATATTTGCCAACAGCATTTAACAGAATGCCATATTCTTATTTCTATCAAGTCACAAGTAAACTGTGCCTCTATTTTTATTTTTCTAAAGGGCACACTGCCACTTTAGAGAGACCTGTCCCTTTTCAAAAGTCTTATGAAAATAAACTTCTTGCCCTGTACTTTCATGAAGGACAACAATGACAAAACAGATCAAAACTATAATTTACGAGTTTTTACTGTAGAATTTCAAGCTATAGTGATTTCGAAGGAATGGGATATGGTCTCTTGTTTATTCACCACTGGTTTTGTAATAAGAAGAAATGCTCCAAGAGAGACATTGACTTTGGCTTTTACTTATTTCACCCTCATTATTTAATGTTCTTAGGTGGCAACTTGTGTTTTCATATTTAAAGTGAGCATTCTCGAAATTATTTACTGCAATAATGCAAAACCTTGTGGGAAGCATCCCAGACCTTGAACTTGCAAACAGTGGTTGCCTGCCACGTGGCTTGCATCCACACTCACTGGAACATGGCACTGACAGTAGGTGTTCACAGGCACACGAACTGGAAATAGTCTGATATCCCCCATTTATCCTTTTTGAAACACTGTTCTGTAACTGCAGCATTCTGCAGAACATAGCTGTTCTTCTCAGAAAATAGATTTGTGGCTGTGGCTGTATATATGTATATATTGAAGTTGCTCAAGCTTGAAGTTTTATGCCAATTCTGATGTTTAATTTAGATTTTTATTGTTATTTTTATACCACTTGTTACGATTTTCTTATTCAAAAAGATACCTCATTTTGTACAGCATAGGAATTAAAACACAGTCATGAATTTGGGTCTGAGTAGAACAGATAGGAAACATCAGCGAGGGTTTTCTCATTGGCGCTCGTTCACAACCTCCCTTGCAGGGAGGAATGGTTCTTCCTGTGCTTGTGGATTACTTATGGAGCCCCACAAAGATCAGCAGGAGCTAGGGCTTTGAGGTCCTCCGCTTCTTCTGGGGCACAGAGTTGTGTCTGATGTAGTGCAAAAGACGGCGCTTGCAGCTGTCCTGGGGAGCTCCTTCCCTCTGGGCACAAGCAGATGATGAGATGCTGTCTTCTCCTGCATGGCTCCTCTTCTGCCTCCTCCATCTCATCCCACAACGAAAGCTTGCAAGTCCCTTTTCTCAGTAGAAGTAAGTCATGTTTTGCAGTAGGAGAGAGGTCCCCCAAGTCCAGTCTGGCCGTGAATTACCTAGTAAAATGTGGTCTCTTTAGTAATCCCTGTAGGTGACTAATACTCTTCTTACTAGCAATAAAATGCATTATTGCTATTCAATCATACTTCCCTCTTTAGTTGTAAAAGAGATGTAACTGTTACATTACAGTGTCCCCTCAGATACATGTTAACCTAAAATCTTGGAGGGAGATCATTGTAGATTTTTTTTCTGCCAGCTAAGGTATTCCAAGTCTGTCCGGGTGCTACTCTGAGCCTTAAAAGAACTGCACTGCAGTAGAGGTTTCCCCTAGATGTCAAACCTTATCCTGCTGATCTTCTGTGTGGATGATTTCTGTTGCTGACTACTAAATACTTTTTTATGAAAGAGAACAGTTAACTACTGGCTCTTAAAATACATTCATCTCTTTAAGGCATTTTAAACGGCCATTCTTAGAAGGCTCTCTACCAAATAATTAATTTGCTTGATCCAAGATATTTCCAAACTTTATTTTTTTCACCTCCATTCAGCAATTAGAACTGCTGAGGTGGACTCTCTGTCCCTCTGCAGGGCTTTCATTGATGTTAAAAGTCATAACTAGGCACATGAGGCACAAAATTTCCTCTGTGGGAGAGTTTTAGATGCTGAAGTTATGATTCAATAAAATTCTGGCAAATTTTAGTGTGCTTACCTTGAGGTTTCTATGGTAGTTATGTCTGGTCATCTGTTCACAGAAGATACGTGTAGAATTCAAGGTATGATTGAATTAAAGCAATCATTACTTTTCCAGAAACCTATAATGAGGGTTAAATATAATTTTCATTATAAATATGTATTGCTCTATATATCCAGATTGTGTGGCATTTCATCTAAGTAACTGTTCCTTTAAATATTTCAGCTTAAATGTAGAAATTATTTACCAGTTTACACTGCTGACTGTAATGCTGTGATTTTGATTTTTCTCTTGCTCATTACCTTATTTTTATTTCTTTTGTTTCCCTTGTTCGTTCATGTAGGCCTGTTACCATCTGAGAAATAAAACATTGCTTCTGTTCAAGGATATAAGGCATAGCTTATTTACTGTGCATCTTTACTGTATCAAGGTTTCAGAATCTTTCTGAATCCATGGGCAAAAAATTGAAACTCACTTGCAATCACATTAATAGAATCCAAGTGATTTGTTTTAAACAAACCAAGGTTTTCCATTACCTCATCAAAGCTTAAATGTTTGAAGAAAGCATTAACTAATGCCATCTCATTCCATAGTTTAAAAGATGCCTCAGCATTTTAAAGAGAAGTTCTGTATTTTTTGTCCAGTGGTATTGTTCACGTAAATTCTTTTACTTACCTGCTGGGCTTCTTTTACTCCCTCAAATAACCATCAGTTCCCAATTAATTTAGACTTAACTGCTTTTTTTTTTTTTTTTTCAAAAAAATGTAACGTAGTAACTTGATACACTTCAAACTTTTTCTTTACATTTTCTTCTTCTGATGATGTTTTCCTTATTTCTTGTATAGTTCTCATTCATGCCCAAAGTATTGCAGACTAACATCAAATAAATTGCCTGAGAACATTTAATCTGTTGCTTCTTCTCTGTGTTCACCTCTTCTGATTATGAATTTTTAAATGACTGGCTGGCTGTTCATAGGTCTTGGGCCAGTTAAGAATAGAAGTTTTCAGAAAAATAAGAAAATATTTTGTTTCACTTAGTGGTCAGAAGTGGAAATTATTATTTGTTTGAGACGGATAGTGAAGAGGAAGAGGAAGAGGAGAAAAAAGAAGAGGAAGAGCCTCGAAAAAAATCTGCATTTCAGGTACTTTATGGTAATTTGTTTTCTAGTTGACATCTGGAAAAAATGTTGGCTTCCCTCCCATAACACAGGCACATGTACAGCCAGTACATCTAAAGTAGACCTGAAAACTATTGCAAATGAATTTTTTTGCCAATTTAAAATGCAAGTTTGCCTGTTTTAAGTATTGCCAAATTGCTACAGAAACTATTGTGAAATCATATCTTCATTCAGTTATTCCTGAGGAAAACAAAAATACAAAACCAAAGGTTAAGAATCTGAGCTTTATTTTTTCTGCATTACAATAAAGAGAAGTGAGGAAGCTGACTTGCCTCTGGCACTGCTGTGCAATGCTTCAGTGGTTTTCTGGTTTTGAGTAGGTATTATGATTCCATGAATAAATGATCCCCAAAATAAGTGGCTTTTCATGGAAAAGAACACATACTTTAAAAAAAAAAAAAAAATTTATTATTGATCTTAGTTGACCAGCAAAATATATCCTTGTGTTAAAAGAGCTTAACATTTAAAATTACAGAGGGAGACCACATCACTTTCTCTCATTTCTTTTTCAGGATAATGTTAATCTGTTTGCATTTTAAGTGATAGATGTGTTGAATTAAGAGTATATTGTAAGGTTAAAAAGATAGCTGAAGTTTCCCAACTGGGTTCCTACATATAGACTGGTTGATCTTAGACAGTACCAAGTATCAGATCCACTAACTTAAATGAAGAACTTGGGTGAAGAAGTTAGTGAAATACTTATGCATATTGGATTGCTTTAATCTTCATAAGATTAAATTTTTACTTATTGAAGATTTTTCAGGAATTCCACAGAACTTTTTTAGGTTTGTAGCTTTTAAAGCTTAAGCAAATGGTTAGTTTTTTGCATATGAGTATTTCCATCCAGGGGCAAGCTCATGTCACTGCAAAAATGGTGCATTACTGAACGCCCAGCCCAAGCAAGTGCAAGAAACTGCCTCCATGCTCTTCTATTCCATATGCCTATATCTTTCAAACAAAGCTTCCCAGATGACATTTCTGAATTACAAGATGAAATATTTTATTTAATTCATTGATACAATGTGCCTTTAGTTTATATGCTTGCATTGCATTACCAACTGATTACATTTGTTAAACTGCTGCACGGTAATGACATGAAAGGTTTTTTCCTGACCTTAAAAAAGACAAAAGAAATCTGGATGAAAAACAATGTGATAAGTTTTATTTTCTACTATTTACACATTTTTTTTGTAATTTTTTTTGCATTTAACTCACCTTGGACCATAAAGATGGCACATGAATTTCTAGGTCATTTTTCTTTCTGGTTTTCATGCAGGTATAGAGGAAAATTTGCATTCTGGTTTCTGCTAATTTTTTAAAAAATTGGTGACAACATTTTGTTCAGATGTTCTGGTGCCAAGCACTGAGATTTTAAAGAGTTCTAAACTTAAGGTCAGAAGCTATTAAGAGTCCTCATTTACTCTAGGTTTTGGGTTTTTTGTTTGTTTGGTCTTATTTTTTAAAGCTTGGTTCTGAAACTATTAATCTGATCTTGGGGGATCTGGTCTTTATTTCAAACTTCTGGTCAGACATTCTGTAAAGGTGGCCAGTTCTGCGGTATGTGCAACATGAAGATGTTGGGTGGCTCTTTGTAGGAGGGAAGTTGTATAGAACAGAAAATTGTTTTTGTTTATGAAAAGCTTGTTCATCATTTGGTCATCATACCTTATTCACCTTCCATCACCGTGCACATGGTCTTAATAAAAATACTAGCAAAGTGAACTTTGTTGTAGAGCCTGCTAAAGAATTCTTTTTAATTGATGATTTTTCTTTTAGTGTAAATTGTGTGCAATAGTCACTTCAAGGGTTAACTTGGAAATTTTATTTATTAAAGAATGCAGGCAGTTAATCATCTTAATGAAATTTTATTGTGAACATCACAAATGATCGTTTTCATATTGGAGTCTATGAATGTAAATTTTTCCTTAATAATCTAGGTACAGTCCTTCCATAGATACTTTTTATTAATATTTTCATGTTTTCTACTAATTGCTCTTGCTTTGTCCTTCTTTATAGAGAGCTATTGGGAAATTTGCTTCAGCCATTATAGCCTTGCCAAAGTCTGTCATTAAACTACCAAAAACTATTCTTCAGTGTTTAATCAATGCAGCAAAGGTACTTGACTTTTTGCGAGTGCTCAGTATGTGACCCATCCCATATTTCCTGATATAATGACCTCTGTCCTTGTCTGCATTTTTCCTCTTATATGAATGATCAAAAAATGACAGCCAAATCTTCATTCCTATTAAATTCAATACATTTTGTACTTTTGGAGTCGTCAAGCCACAAGAAAAGTGGTCTATCTTTTTTTAAGTGTAGCCCTGGAGAGAAAATGCAGACCCAAATTCTCATTTTCTTCTGATTTTGCTGTACAAGATGGTCACATCAAGTTGCATGTGTCTTGTGGACACCGTGGTAACTGATCTCAGAAAGCTGGTAAAAGGTTTGTAAAACACACATTCAGGTCCAAACTCCCTTTGAGCTCTCTACTTTTCTGGTCTTCATGACGATAAAAAAGATTTGTGCATCTTCTTTCTTGTCCTTCTTGAATATATTTAGCATTTCCTGCCTTTGAGAACTGTGTATCATTTTACACTCCATATATGTAACATAATATTTTTAAGGCATGAGAGTTACAGATTGAGTATAGCAGCTCCAAAACCTAAAAGATAATTGCTTTTAAAGTTTGTCCAGCAGTAAAAAAAAGTAATACATATGTATGTACCCATTCAGCTCTTAAAGTATCTACTGCTTAACATAAGTAGCTACGTTAGATTTATTATCAAATGCCCTTTCTTCATTCTGTTCTACCCTCTTCCAAGTCTGCCTTTTACCTCTAATAAAGTATTCACGCTATGACCATGGCTAGCGTAAGTTTCTCAGCTAAATGTTCAATAGCAGATGTTGAGAGTTTTTGACTTCCAGGAAGTAATATGGTATTAGTTCACTTAAGTATTACCATTCTCCCAGATCACCTATCCTTCACCTATTACAAAGGAAAGAGAAACCAGTGCCTCTGATACCACACATTTTTTCATGTGGTGCTTGTTTTGAACAAGTCAGACATATAAAAATAAATGTACAGACCTTAAGAGATTTGGAAGAGAACCTTCTTATCAACAGAATCAAAATAATTTCCTCTGCATTGTTGTATACGTTCACAAAACAGAACAAAGTATCTTTCCCTTTTAAATTAATTTAAAGTCCATTTGACAGTTTAAAAAAAATTGCTTTTAATATTCCAGAGCAATTTGTGTATATAAATAAACCCAATAGAAGTTTTACCAATCTGTGCTATGAGGTGCAGTTCCAGCTTCACTGAGATCCACGTGTGTTGGTGCCATTGTCTGCATGTTTGTCTTGTGAATTAATAAAGGTGTTTTGTTACTGTGCTTTATTTTCCACCTCATGTGTGCTTCCCTGCCCTATCTCTGTTAGCACCCTGTGTTGCTTAGAAATAGATGGCAATGCGGTGTCAACTGAAGATAATTAACATTTTTCAATGAAAACCATAAAAGGAACAAAAGAACATCTTTCATCCTAAGGAGCTGTGAAGAAGATACTTTAGTTTCTGTTATTCACATTTTATGTTGTATAGGGAAAAAAGATATGAGTGTTAGTGCTTTTGTTCTGTAATCTTCCTTCACAGCTTGAGCAGAACTATTCAAAAAGTTACTTTTGGGTAACTTTTATTACTTCTTTTTTTCCACTGCTATAGCTATTATAAATACTTTGGGCCAATTCCATGGTTCATGTAGTCACACAGGTCAACAGACTGTTGATCTGAGTCAGTGCTGTGAGCAGGATTTGGCCCTCTAAAATTCCCTTGATATACAGGTAAGTATTACTGTCTTCACTTTACAACTGGGAAAATAGTAGCAGAACAATTCATAAATGACTTATCTGAAGCAACAAAGGGAGCCATTGTCAAAATCAGGATAAAATCTGAGGAATTTCTGACTGCCAGGTTTGGCACTGTGCATAGATAGCAAATCTCTAATGTGCCACTGGGATCTGCAGAGGGGAAAAAAATACCTAAAATATGGAAAATATACAAGTATAAATACCCGTACTGAGATATCACTACATCTTTTGATGCTTTAATTAGTTGATTGCAGCACTTTCTCTTAAAGTTTCCATTACTCTGCATCTTGCCTGTAAAATAATAAAGTAGAAATGCAGAATTAAACCGAGAGATTCAGGTTAAGTAGCGCATCGCACAACAGGGTATTAATTCCAAAAGTTCAGAGCATGAATTTTTGTGGGTTCTAATGAAACTTGGTTCACCCACAAGTGTTTTCACATTTGGTTTTACGCTCGCAAAAAATAGCACATGAAAACTCAGCAGACCTGCAGGGGAGGTATTTGATTTGGGATTCAAAATATTTCCTTACCCCTGCAGATCTGTATGTGTTTATTCAAACTATATAGTCCTGCTTGTGGCTTATTCTATGGCTTACTCTCAAAACATGAAGGACCTTGAAATAAATGAGTTTGTTCCTTCCAGTTTGTTTATCAGGCCTGGATTACTGACCCTAAAACAGCACTACGACAGAGGCGCAAAGAGAAGAAAAGTTTTGGGAAAGAGGAGAAGCGAAGACGAAAAGGATCTTGGGACGGTAGGTAGACTTCTGTATTTTAATAAGATGTAGTGTTAACTAGACTGCCTGTTGTTCCTGGTAGTGAAAGGCAGCTGAGTTTCAGAGGGCAAGTGCTCTCAGTTCTGGCTAGGAACTGGAAAACTGAGTTTGTCTTTGGCTGGCTGTCTCTCCCTGCCCCAGCCCATGATGAGGCCAGACATAGGTATGACCTTTAGGTCTACACAATGCACACTGGGGGAGATAAAGGAGGTATATGTGTTTTCCATGGAGTTGCAAGACACACACCCAGAACTTTTGCCAAATAAAAAGACTCAACACATTGCAGAAAACATCAGCTATATGAAAACATTTGTGGAAGCAGAGTACTTGCAACAGAAAGCCATAGCCCTGCAAAGGCGTAACTTTATAAAGCCAATAACCTGGTAGTTAACAGCATTTCTCCAGAATATGGGTGCGTAAATGCCAGGTGTTTGGCCAGAATCAGGTGGAGCAAGGACATTACCCTTTCACTCCCCCACCTCATAAAAAGGTTTATCTTACTCTCCAGGTTTTTTCTAGGGTTGCTCAAAGTCTCTCATTTTGATGGTAAATTCATGTGCATTCTCAGGGAAAGTTTTGTATGTGACAGACTTACATTTTGTGTTGAAGAAGTATTTCATGAGGAACTTCCTGAAGAGCTGTAGTTCAAGTGGGGCTGTAAGAAAAATTCAATGAAATAGCCAGAAAATTATTTCTTTTTGCCATATTTCCTATATTGTTCCCTAAAGAAGCCTGCACTGATACATAGGGAAGAATATCAAGAACTGTTTTTCACTTTCCATGCTGTACTCACTGAGGAACCCGAATATCCATGAACCCCTAAATTCACAGTGAATTCAGCCGGTAGCAAAAGGAAAACATACAAATGTTAATAGGGTTTTACTGGCACTGGCACATTCATGCCTCTGAAAAAAAATGAGTGCATAAGTGGTTCATATCTCGTCATCTTCTGCTCCTTTTTTAAACAAGAAAAGAAAATAGAAATTCAAAAATATAAATTTTCTGGTTGGATTGGATGGGGAGGGGCACCCATTCAGGCTGAAACAGCTGGACTTTTCCTCTGTTTGGTATCTTCACCTGTCGAAAAGAGGGAGCTTTGTAATTTGACTGCTGCCACTGAAGGGGTGGCTGCAGCTATTGGATATTAGATAGGAGGAGAGTCATTTTTCTGCCCTTCAGTTCTGCCTGCGACTCTACGTCACTTTTCTGCTACAGACCTAAATAAAAGCATGTGGTAGTTTCACACCAACTCTGCTGCTTCATTTCAACCCGAAGGTCCCACTCAATTAATTCAGGTTTGCTGGGTCAGAGGCAGGAGATCAGAGCACTGATCACGTTGCCCTTGGCAGAAACTGAAGAAATGAGATCAAGTGGAAGGTGAAGCTGCTGAGGTGGAAGCAATGTGACTGAAAAGTTGCCTGGGTTTACACCAACAGATGATCTTGCTCAGCAACCTATCTAGTAAGAAAATGCCACTGCAAATTACAAGAGAGGGATGGTCATCCATGAACACCTCCACTGACAGGGTTGTCCCCTCACTTGAGTCCTTTAGAAGTGGAGGTGAGCTTTCTGTTGTAGTGGTAGGTGAGGGACCAGTCACTACTGCTTAGTAACTGTAGCATTTTCTAGCTTGGAAGGCATTTACACCTGCACTTCTGTAGATGTAACACTCACTGTTTCACTTGTTCTCAATAGGTGGTACTGATGCGGACTGTGAAGACAGTGAAGAGGAACCTGTCAAGAAGAAATCTGATGGACCGGGTATGAAGGCACTGCTCTTACATTGCAGTTCTGACCAGTGGCAGAAGCAGCGTATCACAGAGACAGTGTTGCAGTGATCCCAGGCTTGGTAAAAGCCACAAAATCCACTCTAACCTGTGCTTCCTGACCTTCCTAACCTGAGAAAAATCCACTCTAACCTGAGACCTTCCTAACTACTTTCAGGTTTTCAACTGCCAGACTTACAAATCCTGAGTCTAGGAACTTCGACTCCTGGAATATTAGCTACTGCGTTCATTCTTTATACACTGTAGTAAATACATCTGCAGGCTCAGACTTGATCGCTTGCGGTATATTTTACTTATAGAACAATTTACAGCTTACCTTCCAGTCCTGATTGCGTACAGCCCCATGTTATAATCTCCATTGATTTTCAATGTCTGAAATGGTATTATTAGCACACAGACCTTGTGTTTTTTCAGTGTGTTTTAGCAAGGTTAATATAATGCTTTTGTCCACTAGTCACCCATTCAGCAAGGTGCGATAATCCCCTCTAAAAAAATAGGGATTTTCCCAATCTCACCCATTCTCCTTCATAGTCAGACTTAAGGATGCTCTGCACAAGAGAAGAAATGCCAGCCATTTACAAGATCTTGCCTATATTGAAAGCTTTCCTCCAAAGAAGTGTAACAGATCAAAAAGCTAAGCTTGACTCTTTGTTTCTAACTGGAGTAAAAGAAGAAAACAGACTCTCCTCTTGAGTGAGTCTTCAAGGTGGCTTACCATGAGTGAGACTTTTGTCTTCAAAAGCTATTTTTTTTTCTCTTTTTAAAATTTGTTCCTACAGTTTCAGTTAGAATTGTATCCCTGAGTGAGCCACAGGGCAGAAGATGTTACAGGGATGTGGGAGATGTCATTTCTTTCTCACAAGAGCAGTGGTCTCAAATAAATAAGTTGCATTGCTATTGGGGTTTTCTGGTGGGGTTTGGGAGGCTTTTTTATTTATAACTTACAGTGATGCAGTTACCCATGTTAAAACACTGAAGTGAATCACTCAATGCATCACTCAAACACATCTCTAGAGAAATACTGTTGGTGCTACACAGGAGTTAGGAAAAGAGAAGGAGGTTTATAATTCATTTATATTGGAAGTAGTAAATTTAAGGTACTTATATTTTGGTTGAAATGCTTCAACCATTCCTAGGTAAAATTTATTAAGCAGATGGTTGGAAAAATTAGACGGTAATTGTTAATCAAGCATTAGTATCATTATTAACCTTAGATCAAATCCTGTCTCACACTCTCAGGCAGAGAGAAGCCTTCTCTGCATTTGACCCTTTCAGTTAGAATAACAGTCTCTGCAGAAAATAAATATTTGTTTCCCTTTTTGAAGATGTTTAGATGCAATCAATCCCCAAAAGATTATTTTTTAAAAAGTTTTGGAGAACAACAAAGCTGCCAGAACAGCTACAGCATCATTAAAAATGTATACTAAATCACCTCCGTCCCAGGGAGAAAAATGACCTTTCAGATTAGACTGGAAGTGCTTGGCAAAGCACTGTGGTGAGACTATGGCATGCCAGTGGTGGTCAATAATAAAGATAATTTTAACCTGAGAGCTGCAATTCTTCTGAAGTCAGTAGCAGAAATTATATATTAGAAAGGGAGAGTGCAGGTTAAAACGGAACATTTATATGTTGTATATTTTTGTGTATGGGTGCTATGTTTTCTTTTAACCTATTCATAATATTATCTAGAATTCAAAGGACATGAATGCTGCTTGAAGTAGAAACAGGCTTGCATTTAATTTCCAATGGCAAGATTTCCTTAGCTTCAAGACCTGCACATTGAAATATGAGTGAATAAAATTTAAGTATACAAATCATAAAATGTCTCCAATTCTAAATGACATACAAAAAGCCTGAGAAAAAGGGCAAAATATTATTGAAATAATTGTATGACCAAGTGAAGGGGGCTCAATGCTCTTACATTCAGAGATACCAGGCAGTTCTATCGCTCAGGTAAATGGTACATACTGCCATTTCAGCATCCAGTTTACAGGAATGTGCCACTAATGGGTTTTTTCCTTAGTTGATTTCCACGCGTGTGTGCATACAGCCCTGCCTGCACGCCCAGAGACACATGCAAGTTCCTCCATAAGAAGTCTTTTTGCTTTATTATAGCTTCACCTTTGCATTCTTTGTAAGGAGCAAATGTGCAGTCCACAAAGTTTTGCATGCCATCTTGTGGTACAGCTAAGAAGTGAGGTTGTTGAAAGCATCATGCTTTAGCACATAGGTTGGCTCCTTAGTATCCACTTCAAACATTTTGTCCCTGCATGGCAGACTGTTGACAGTTTTCTATTATTTTTTAGGCTGGTTACTCTAAAATTGATCTCTGTAACTAGTGCTCTGGGATTTGCAACTTAGCAGAGACAACTAGCTCTGGAACTGGCTAGTTGGAAAGAAATTTTTTAGTATTTGTGCAACACTATGTAAGCACTGTAGTGTGGTGTGGTGTGTATGTTTGTAAGTGGAAGAAAAATAAGCTGGAAGTGCTGCTTTTTGGGTGTGAAATGCAGTTACTAATGCTAAAGGAACTACTGAAATGAGAAATTAACTTGAGGCAGCTGTGTTGAGCAAAATAAAGCTGCTATTGTTAGCATAAACCCGTAAGTCCTACTCATGGGAAAGTGTACTGTTTTGGCAAAATGGTGCAAGAGTAGTGTTTTATGGATGATTTATATGTTTTTTCCTGGTCGGGCTAGTTGATCTGAGATCACTGATGACACAATGCAGCCTAATTAATAGAAGAGAGGCTTTGGAAACAGTCAATACAGAGAGGTGTGTTTAAGTGGTTGGAAAACTGAGAGATTCAAAGACTGTTTAGGCAGGTTAGACTTTAAAACTTAGCTAAGGAAGGTTCAAGCACAGAAGACAAACTCTGTGCAGAGGGAAACGCGTACAAGTAAATCAACAGGTGAGGGGTTCAGCTCAACACTCTGGCTGAGCGGCTGTTGAGATCACAGGAGCTGGGGATGTTGAACAGCTCTCAGGAGATTCCCAAATCTTTGGGTTTCATTTTTCAGGCTTGTGCATATGGCGCCTCTCTAAAATCAGGGACTGTTTATATGACTAGTGATTGCAGGACCAGGGAGTTACGGGGTGGAAAAGGGATTCCAGATGATAAGCCTAGACATACAGGCAGGAAAATGGCCCAGACAGCCAAAAGGCCTCCAGCCATCTTCAGAGATTCCTTACTATGACAGGGTCTTGCAGCCTGGATTATTCTTATTAGACAATAAAGGAAAAATGAATCTAACTCCAAGCAGAAATACAGTGAAAGATATTTGCGTTCATTAATTCTGTTGCTTTTTCTCTCCCTTAGATAACATCATCAAGAGGATATTTAATATCTTGAAGTTCACTTGGGTCCTTTTCCTGGCAACAGTAGACAGTTTTACAGCTTGGCTTAATTCCATCTCAAGAGAACACATCGATATCTCCACTGTGCTAAGAATTGAGCGCTGTATGCTGACCAGGGAGATTAAGAAGGTAACGCCTTTGGTCTTTTTTGTCTGCTAATGCCATTTCCAGCTCAGTGAAAAATGAAGGGTTGTCTTTTCAGATCACTGTGTTAAGAAGAAAAAATATAAAATTATCGCTTTTACCTGCATTTTAAGAATAGATCTGGACGCTTTTACTGCTTGCTGTTTTATAAATCTATAAACAATAAAATGATTTATTATCTGGACACAAAACAAATTATTGGAAAAATAATTTTTTAGAGGTTGATAAAAGGATTTGGCTGAAACACTCCTGTGATAAGGTGTGGTTTTGAGGGAATAGGGTAGATTCAAGTAGAGAGAAGAAGGCTTGGCATTGTAAACAGCTCAAAAACTACCTTGGAAATGATTGACAACATACAGTCATAATTTTCTTCTCTCACAGTGAAACTATGTGGTCCTCCACAAACCAGTTATATGTTAGTAAACCCCATTATTATCAAAGATTAATGCTGTTAATGTAACTAGAAATGCATTTGGATCTTCAAAATGCAAGTAGGTGATACCTTGAGGTTGGATAAAGCTCTCATTTTAAGCACAGGTATTTTTACATATGTTACCAGCTACCTAACTATTTCTGGAAACCTGGCATAGAAGCCTCATTTTTAGTTTTTTCCAGTTTTTGTTAAAAGCTGCAGACTGTCTCAGAGATGAAGAAGTTGAAAAGGTCAACAACACATTAGTACTATTGACCTTAATAAAGCCCCATATTGCCTGTCCACTGTCAACATCTGCTGGCACAATAAGGAGGCTGCCCACAATCCCAGGAGCTTTGAGAGGCTTTGCTGGTCAGAGGGAATCCATACCCAGTCTGGCCAGGAGGCAATGAACATGAAGAGAGGACTGCTTCAGTGTTAGTGTTTAGTTACTGTTATTTTCCCCAAGGTGTCCAATAGTTAGAGGATAATAATAATTATAGGAAATAAGGAAATAAACAAAACAGAGCAAAAGAAATGTGACATATTCCGCGCAAATCATTCTTTGGAATATGTCCAGGCTTGTGGAAATGGATAGTTTAGGGCACCCTAAACCAGAAATTGCATCTGGATCGTTATGTTTAACAGTATCAAGGAATCTATATCCTTGGAGTTTGGCTAGTCCCTTTTTAATCTATTTTTAATGTTGGCTTCCATAAGATCCTATGGTACGGAGCTCTGTAGTGTCATTCCATATGGTGTGTTTAAGAGTACTTCCTCTTGTTCATTTTAAACCCAATTCCTGATCATTTTGGGGTCTCCTGTAGATCAGAGATGTATTCCATTTTCCTCTAATATTCCCAATTGTATAAATCTGCATGGAGTCTTCTCTTCAGTCACTCTCTTCCAAGTTAAAAAGTCCCATTCTTTTTAGCCTCTCTTCACATGAAATCCATCCAGTACCTCTGATCATCTTTATTGTCCTTCTTCATTAGATTTCCAGTTTTGATATGGCCTTATTAAGACTGGATGACCAGAACTACACACTATTTTCAAGGTGTGGATGAATCACAGATTTATACAGGAGTGTGATGTGTTTTCTTTTGCTTTCCTAGTAAGATCTGACAGTCAAGTTACTTTGATTTTTAGTGAATTCTTCCTGTTTTCAGGGGACTATACGCTCTGAGTCCAAGATATTTAAGGCTAACAAAAGCTGACGTAAAGCGTATCATTATGTATGTACAGTTTAGGATATTTTTCCCATTGCATTCCTTGCCATTTTTTACCAAGTCACTCAGTTTTATTAAATTCTTCAGTAGTACTTCAGTAAACTTTACATTTGAATATCCCAGATAATTTTTTCTCATCTGCAAGCTTTGTCACATTGCTATTTTCCTCCTTGCGCAGATTGTTTCTGAATATGCTGGACAGTAAAACTCTTTGGGGGAATCTCTCAATGACCTTCTTCCTTTGTAAAGAAAAAACATTTGTTTGTGCCCTTCGTCTCCAGTCTTTTAATGGAGAGTAAGTACAAGAAATAGATGTAGTCTGCTTTATTTCATGACTGCTTAATTTCTTACAAGGGTCACTCAGGATAACTCCTGAACCCATGTTTAAGGTTTGGTGTTACCTTCTGTTCCCCTGGCACTGTTTCATCTGTTGGTTCCTGCAGAGCTCTTTGGTGAACATCTTCCACTCAGTGGTCAGTTTATTGTTTTGTTCTCAGACTTGTCTTTTATAAAATAATTACTTCAGTCATTCCATGGGATTCAAGTTATTCCATTGGAAACACCAGTGGCTTTTTCTGCAGTGAAGAGAGATGCAAAAAAATCAGTCTTTTCTTGTCCTGTTGCCATAATTCCCTTACACCTCTTTATGCCTTGATCCTGGATTCCTGGCAGCTGATTCTTACGATACTCTTGAAAATGTTTTTTTTAATCAGATTTTTTTATTATTATTATTTTAGCAAGCTATTCCTCAGCACCTGATATGTTTTGGTCTGATTTGCTGAAGTTTTGCATTTAAGTCTAGAAAATTCATTCTTGTTTGGTTTTCCTCATAGATTTCACTTCTTGAAGGATGTCTTTTTGTTTCTTTCTGGTCTTTTCCATTCTGGTGACTTGTGTGTGTGTGCGCACGCAGGCTCTTTTATGACATTTACCTATTCTACTTGAGTACATTTGAAAATTGACATGAGTTATTGTACATTATTATTCTCATGGCACCTTCTATAATCTTCCTTAATATTTAACAGGCACTAGTGCACTCCTGGTTTGATGGTAAAAAATCCTTCACGCTATACTTTTTCAGTATTAATTGGTTCAAGTCCACCCACAGAGACTCTGTTATAGTTCTGGCACAGTGAATTTACTTAATTTGTTAGACTTTATGCTTTTTGACCATACAACTTCTTACTCAAGCTATCTTCCATTCCGTCCTTCCTATAAAATTGTTACTGTGAGAGTAAAGCATTGTTGTGATAATCCTTTTTGCCCCATGTCTCAGAAGTCCCTGCAATTTCACTGAAAATCACATGATTATTTCTTACTGCCCCTGAATTTTTAAAGTTTTAACATTTATGCAGAAGCCCCGCTAACTGCCTTTTTATGGCTGTTACTTGTTTGGAACCTTATTTTGATTGTTCTTTTCTACTTCTCACCTCAACTTTAACGAGTTTATTCTATCCTTTGTTCCTAATAGATTCATTCATTTATTTATTTCAATTTCATGTTGTCAGAGCCTGATGCTATTTTGATTACAATTGAGCCCATATGTCCTTGTATAGGCTGGTATATCCTGCTTTAATCCTAAATCTTCTGGTACTAGGGGCCCTTCAAAGAATTTCCCCCCAGTCAACAGCTTTAAACTTCAGTGTTATTTTCTAAAATCTTTCTCTACTCTTCTGTAAAATATTGGTACCCATGAACATCAGAATCATCAATTCCTCCATAGCATCCCTAAGTCTATGTATTAGACCCATGCCTGTCATTGCTGCCAAGAAAGGAGGCTTTTGCTGCAATCATCATGGTGACATGTTTCTTTGCCTGACATAGATTCGAGGACAGTTAACCTGACATATGAAGTTTCTATGGTCTCTTTTCCAGCTACAGAAAAACCGGATATTGAGGCCTCCATCAGTTGTGGGGCACTTTTTCTGTCACAGGTCTTGTCCTTTATCCCAGGCCTGCAATCAAGCTAGAATGTAGCATGTGCCATAATTTCAGAGGCAGACTGTCATAATGGCACAAACATTTCTTAGCGCAGAAGCAACACAGCTTGTATACAAACAAACCCAATTAAAACCCTGAGTTTCAGATTTTGTTCTTAAGATATTTTTCTTAAAAAAACTTCAGATTTTTTAAATTTTAGATTTGGGACAATGTGGAGGACCAGAGTTGAAATACTAGTAACTAATAATATTGGTAAAAGGAATGCAGGCAGTATTTTAGAATATTTTTATTATTTTAACTGGAAAAAGTCCTTGCATAAGGCTTTATTATAGGTCAGAAAAATGACTGTTAGAGAATAGCAGTCTTCTCTCTCAGTGTATCTTCTGAAGTCAATGCAACTGCTAGTGGAATTAGTTGGATGTGTTTCTGCCTAAGAACAGGCTATAAAATTCTCCTTTTTATTCTTATGACACTACTTTAGAATTCTGATTGCAATATCATAGCCAGAAAGACTTGATTCTGTGCCCAGATCTGGGATGACAGTTAATAAAACCATCCTTTCATGAACTTGCTTGACCTTGAAGCCACAGAGAAGGAGTAAAGCTCTTCAGTGCTTTTTTCATGGTTTTCCATACTTCATGAATAAATTCTTATTTTGCGACACTAATGAAGTCTAGATCAGTTTGTACATGACCTGGTTTTTTTCTGTTTTAAAAAACCTGCTACTGACCACTAATAAGATGTATGACTGTTCTTAGAGTCTGTGAAGCTAGATATGAAAATACCTATGTGAAAATATGCCTGTGAAGGAGATACGAAAAGTTGCTGGAGGTAAAAAGTTGCTGGTTAAGTCATGATCCCAGCCCACATCTCATTCTCATGCAGTCCACTCAGCAGAGTTTCATTGGCTACATATAGCCTGAAATGGGAACAGAATTTGCTCCAGTTTTGCTTAAAATGCAACACTTCGTGCCATGGTGATATGTCAGAATCTGACTTGCACTCTGAAAAGGAGCTACTAGTGGGAGGTTATTAGTTACTAGGAAGCTGTTTGCACAGTCATCAATCTGTTCCTTGCCAAATGACAGAAGAAACCAGTTCCTCAAAGAATAAGCTTCTCCCTGCCATGTACCTCTACCTCTACTGTCTTCTGCAGGGAAACGTTCCAACACGGGAGAGCATCCATATGTTTTACCAGAACCACATGATGAAACTTTCTAAGGAGTCAGGACTCGACTCAATTGATAAAAATCCTGGTCAAGCTTCTGGTTTGCAAGCATCTGAAAGAATGGATAGTTTAGATTCAGCAGCTTCTCGTGACAGTATCTCCAGGTATTGATTTAATTTTATTTTATGAAAAATATCATGCACTAGATGTAATTTTAGATAATGTCTAAGTACTAATGAACTTTCTAATCAATTGTGAATCCTCTTTTTGATTTATCCATGCTATTTTAATAGTGAAAATTCATTGCTATGTGTTACTATTCCCTTATAGCAGTGGTCTCAGTTGTTGGCTTAACTCCTTTTCCACTGCATGACTACCTTTCTGTTTCCCCTAGAATTAGGAGTCATTGACAGGGGTTCTGATCTTGTAAAAAGTAATGGAAAATAAGAGCCTGCTGCGGATGCTTATGGAATACTGTTTTAGGAATTCAGGAGTGCAGTCTGGGGAATGATCATTCACTGTGAATATTTTGTTTTTGTGAAATAAATTGCTGCCTGTTGCCCACAAATCAAAAAAGGCTTTGCAATGAGACAGATTCTGGATTTGAGAGTACAAAATCCCCCTCTTACACACACAGGGCAAAGATCATCTGAAGAGCTTGATTTCCTGACTGCTATGATTACAGTCCAGCAGAGCTACACAGTTTGTGGATCAAATACCCATACTTGTTCAGGAAAACCACTTTCCTCATTCTTTTCTGAAGACGGATGCTGTCAAGTCCCTTGCCAAAACTACAGCATGCTCCTGCTGCTCCATGCACACAGAGGCACACACATTCACTTCCTTCCCTTACAGAGGCAGCCTGTTCCCACTGTGTCCCTGGTGTTCTTGACTTTTAAGAGACTGCAGAAATTGTCCAACATGAGGGGGAGAAGGGAGGGCTGTTTCATAATCCATTGCATTCTGCTGTTTCCTGTTCTTCTCTGAAGTGTGGCAGTATCATAATGTGTTTGATACTCCCAGCAAACTCAGTAGCTTCTGTGTACAGTAAATTATGTTTAGCTTTTACTAATGACATATGGGTAGACGTTAGGAGACTGAAAATAACGATGGCTTGTCTTCGTCTTCCTTTCTGATGTTATTGAAAAGCAAGTGTAAAAGAGTGCCTGTGAGTACTATGCTTCAACAAAATATTCACAAATTGGTCCCCAGGGTGAACATTGGCCTTTGAGAGGGTCGCTCCGGTAAAAAAATCAAATCCGAGCAAATCTTTCTCGGTGGCTAGCTACCCAACTAAGCAACACCTTTGTGTTTTGTCTCAAAGTTTTACAGGAGTCAGATGACGTGAGAAAAATGTATAGCCAAATTCTATTACCATCTCACTTGAAGCCATTTGGATATCTGCAGGGCAAAATTTAACTCCACAAAGTTCAGTCTCAGCTAAACAAAGAACAGTAATATCAGTCCTGCTTTCATGAAATAGTTTTTGGTCACACTATTTACTATAGATAGAAGTTATTATTATTATACAGCCATGTTAGCAAGAGCTTTAACTAGAAGCAAAGGGAAGCCAATTCCAAAATTAATTATAAAAAAGAAAGACAAATCTTGTAGTTTTCATGTGTAAATTCTGCCTCTTCAATGAGATGGTATCCAGTGTTGAGCTCCACTTATGTCTTTTCTTCAGAATAATCACCCATTTGTCACTCTGCCTTGAGCATACTTACACATTTAAAATCTCTTTTCAAACTCAGAAAATTCAGCTATTCTGTGGAGCTGCCTTGCAACAGAAACAGTTAAATCTTTCACATGCATTGCTGTCATCTCCATTTCCTCAGAAGATATCACAGGACCTATCAACAAAGGAATAGCAAAGGCAGTATTATGACTGATTTCTCTAATCTCAGATTCTCTTTCTGGTAATGAACAATCAAACATTCTTGCACTGAGAGTATTTACAAATTGTGCACATCTGCTATAATAATAATGACCTGTAATTAGAGGAAGCAAAAATTAGTTTGTTGATTGAATGATAATGCCATCTGTTTCTTGGGGCACCCTTGCACGTCTCTTCCTGGGATTACAAAAGTGCTTATGAGCTTTTTTAGAAATGTAAAATGTTTTAAACTTCATGTGAGTTTATTGAGTGGTTTTTTTTAATTGCCCAAGCAAAAGAAGGGGACATTTTACATTTCAAAGTAATGATTTCCAGTAAATGCAAAGGCAACTATTTCTATCTAAAGCATCCCTGTGACCATGGATCTAGGATTGCAATGGAAAAAAATTCTGGGAAGGGACAGATGGATTCTAACGAGCATTCTGGTTATACTTCTTTGGTTGCCCTGCAAAAATTCTATAGCGGACAATAGGTCCCTGAGTAAGATGGC
Organism: Limosa lapponica baueri; assembly: GCA_002844005.1. Classification (NCBI taxonomy): domain Eukaryota; kingdom Metazoa; phylum Chordata; class Aves; order Charadriiformes; family Scolopacidae; genus Limosa; species Limosa lapponica. Next base: position 1,395,351 of record KZ505666.1, on the reverse strand, counting down.
ATGTCTGGAAGAACACAGAGCTGCAGAAGCACAGAAGCTATTCCATTATAATATTACCTACTCCTCAGTACTCAGGACAGGAATTACTGTAGGTCTAACACTGGATTTCCAGAGAGAACAACCGTCCTGATCAGTTGCAGGGAGTGTAAATTTCTGTGAAGTTCAGGGCTGACCTTTGTAAGTCTTATCCAGGGATGTTGTTATTAGCAAGTTCTAAAATAAGTTTTTCAGAGTATCCTTTGTGGGATTTTCTCTTTTAGTAGGGCTGCAATTTATTCTCAGTCATTTTTCTGTACAGTAGCTAGAGGTGTAATGAGTTATTTGTAATGTAATTGTTTAGTTTCTCTTTATGTATAAATACTCTTATGTATCCTAAAGGCAAAGTGCAATGTTCGTATGGGCCAGGAGGAGAAGAGACTGATGTTGATCCTAAACAAGCTCTTTGAGGATCTGGAACTAGTGTGGTAGAGCGTTTGCTGTTGTTGGTTTCCCTTTGACTGAAAAACTGCTTATTAGGTTAAATAGCTTGTGAATTTCAGTAACATGGTTGGGAACTTGTTGGAAGTTGGCAGCCTTTATGGGACTTCGCCTATGATTATGAAATTGCAGCTAGACGCAGATCCTAAGTCAGATTTCAGGATATCTAAGGTTTTCTATCCAGTTCAGTTTGCATTAATTTTGGTCCATCACAAATAGTGCCTTCAGTTCCTAGCTCTACCTGTGTGTAGGCTTTTACAGGAGCTGCAGGTGGGAGCCCCTGATCCTTCTGTACAAGTGAATGTACAAGTGTGGTCCGGGTGTTTACATACACCACTTTTCATCTGTGCTTCCCTCACCAGATAGGAGAATAGGGCTTAAGGCAGGGAGTACTGGAGAACTATCATTTGCCTTGGGAGGCAGGAGAAAGGATGAAAGAAGAGTCCCAGTTTGGAGCTGGATCTGTTTCTGACTTAGGAGCATGAATGACAGGAAATGTTTGTGATCTTTGCTTGCAGGTGTGGGGAGTATAGTGGTTCCTAAAGGTAATACCAGTCAGTAACTAGTCCATGGACAGAAAAAAAGCCAGAAAAATTTGTAAGTCACCCCTTAAACTAATAAACTCTCTGGGAAGGGTAAATTTGTGTTGCAAAAAGGAAGTCATAAAGTAAGAAATTTCCCACTCACCGAGGATAAAAACCTCTCTGCTATATATATCCCCATTTGAAATGGATACCCGATCAACTTTATATAAAATGCTTGAACTCAAGGCTTTTAATAAACATTCAATTTAAAATACCTAGTCCTTGAATGATTTCAAGAAGCTAATGCTTTTCAAGGTCTCCAAGGGCACAAATTTGAAAAGTCACACAGGAAGATATGCTTGGATTAAATTTATCTGATAGTCAATGACTGAGTCAACATCAGCTTTGCCAAGTGTAAATCTCTCCACTTTATTGGTGTTCTTATTTCCTCCATGTTTGGAAGCACAGAAGCATGTTCCTAAAGTACATAAAGAATATGAAAACTGTGCTACAGGTGTCATCTCATACACATCTCCTAACATTCACGGATGCAGAGCAGCTGCTCAGTCAATAATTCTTCTGATGATTCATCCTTCATTTAAAACAGCTTTAAACCAAATTATTGCAGGCACTCTGTCTGGGCAAACATTTTTATCTCTTTGGATTAATAGATGTTTTTCCTTTGATTTTTCTGGGACCCAGGTCAGAACTTAAATGTTTTGGAGGGCAGCTGGCGTATGTTTCTTCCATTGAAAATATATGAGCGGGCACGTGCTACTTTGATTTCAACAGCTGCTCTGCTTAAGGCTCTTGGAAGGTTCCCTTTGAACTATGTCTGCATTTAAAACACTTCAACACCTTAATAAGAGCTGTTGCTCTTGAAAAGAATAAATTTAGCCCTTGAGATGGAAATTAACATGTGAATAACATTGTAGCACATGGACAGAAAGGTTATCTGCAAAAATAGATTGTCTGCTTGCTGACTTCTCTCTATATTTTAGCACCAAAACTCCACAGATAGTACAACCACCTGGCTGTACTCCATAGGTATATAGGAAAAAGGAAACCTCCTCCCTCATGACCCCCTGGAGTCAGTAACACGGAGCTCCGACTGATTTCCATGCTGCTGAATCGGGCCTATAGGGTGGATCTCCTGTTCCTATAGGAAGCAGCATTTGCTACGTCATCAAAACCCTGCACGATGCAGACAGCCCTCCAGGTTTTGTCTGGAGGGTGCTTGTGTGCGTTTGTGGGCAGACAGAAATAATGAAGTGGCTTGTAAGGGGTCTTGGCCAAATGAACTGGCAGGACAGGGGTGCCCCTGCCATTAATACTGTTTTTAAGGAAAGTATTTCATAATACCTTTGGGATCTTGGTGATACTTCTATTCAAAGACCAAAGTATGTTTTTAGCCTCAGCCCATTCTGTCAAAAAGACCATCAGTGAGTTCAGGCCTAAGAATAAATGCTGCTTAGCTCTACATATTTTGCTGTTTTCCTCCTCATTTTCCTTAAGGCAGTAATTGCAAACTGTTACTTCATGCCAGAAGATTTTTTTCCTCCCTTCAAACTATCAAGACCAAAGTAACACAGAAAACACCATTGCACTTCCCTTCTGACCTCTTTTCCAATTCTCTGTGCCCCTGGACAAACATAAAGCTTGCCAAGGAAGCAAATCCCCTGCTGCCACTGCTCAGGTGTAACACAGATGGACTCAAAAGAAGAAAAGTAGAATGTAAATCCTGCATTTTGGGGTCCTTTCTTCTCTCATTCTATCTGAGAGACTCAGGCAGGTCACTGCATGTGTTAAAACACCAGGTCCCTCAACTTATTTCATAGACATCTGTGTTTTCCAAGGATTTTTACAGGCAAAATATTTTTTTTACCTACCATATGTCATTAATGTATTTGCTTCTTTCCTGTTGCTATGTTATATGCTTGTATTTAATTATGTACTTTCTTTCTCTTTACTCATCCAGTTCTTCTTCTTTTCTCCAGTAACACATAAATGCTCAATGTATGGTGTATGTCTCTGGTGTCCTGTTGTATTTGATAAGTGAAAGGAGATAAGGGTTTATTATATCTGTTCTTTCTTTCAAGATGTGCATGTTACCAATTTTGAAATAGTTTTTAAGCTGTGATTGAAATAAATGAAATCTTCTGGAAAGAATCACCAGGGCTTACTAATAAATATCAAAATAAAAGCCATCCCATGCAGAGCAGGTTATATTTGGCATGCATCTACTGGCTAAGTAACATATCCGATTTGGCTCTTTGGTTCGGAAAGAGGATTAGCCAATGTCTGACAGCTATTTTTCTATTTGTGGAATATGAGCTTATTCAGTTTTAAGGGCTCTTTTAGGAAATTGGCTTGTACCTGTGTAAAAAGGTTCAGCACCATATATCATTAATAAAGTAAAATTTGTACAGAGGAGGTCACTTACCAAAACATTTTTTCAGAATTTGGAGATTTCAGGGGGAAACAAAGAAAGTAGAACCTCCTCACATATGTAAGTTGGTGCCCCTGGAAAGCATGTAGAGCACTGTGTTCATTTCATATCTCTTTGAATAGTGAATAGATGGTTGTTAGCCTTCTATCGAACCTATAGGAATATGACCATGAGCCATCTGTGCCTAGAAATGTGTTTACGTGATGACTCTAAACAAATCCTTATCTTCTTTCTGAACCTTTTTTCTCTGTGTCAGTGTTTTGCTGCATGGCGAGCATATTTGTTTACTGAACCATGTGTATCGTAATATCATTTAACACTGTCTTTATAACTGTTTGCGCTGCTAGCTGCTACACTGAAGCAACCATGCTGTTCTCAAGGCAGTCAACCCTTGATGATTTAGATGGACCAGACACTGTTCCTAAAACAAGTGAGCGTGCTCGACCTAGGCTTCGTAAAATGCAGAGCATGGATATGTCCTCCTCATCAGCTGACAGTGGCAGTATAGTGTCAAGGTGCTTAACTCATGCATGCTTTGTTCACTCATTTATCCATACCATTATACTTACTGCAGTGTACATAAAGTTGCGTTTGTAGACATGTGGTGTACAGAGTGGTTTGCATGGTTAATGGAAGCTTTACTCTCTTCTGTGTTGTGCCAGAAGTCCGAAATTCAAAGTCAGGGTCATAATCTAGGACTCATGTGCTGTTTCACTTCTTATTCTGCTTGGGTTTTTTTGTTGTTTGTTTCATTTTGTTTTTCACCCTTAATTAATGTATTTTTCAAAGTTTTCCCATTATATTACACTGGCTGTCTAAAATCAGGCTAAAGTCTGTATTTATTCTGATAAAAAAGAGTCTGATTTTCTTAGTTACTGAGCTGATGGTTGTTCTTATTAAAATTGGAAGCTGAAAGTGAAGTTTCTCAGCTAATCGGTTATCCTAAATACGGACTTAGGTGTCTAATTTTAGAAACTAAGATAGGCAAACGTTAGCCCTGCTCTTTCAATTTTTACTTTTCCTCATATAGGAAAAATTGCTAAATATGTTTTGATTACATTACCATTGATTTACAGTCTGTGAGGTGTTGGAATTTAGAAAGGGAAAATTGCTATGAAAAGATAGTGAATAATATTGCCATTCACTCACTGTTTAGCTAGTAAAACATTCTTTTTCAGTGTTTAAAGTATTTTACAATGTTTTTGGTGTCAGTCAGTTTTGAAATGATGGGGTTCTGTGGGTTTATGCATTTTAACCAGGATGAGTGCTAACACGAATCGTCAAAACATACATCCTAATAATAGTGTCACATGTTCTGATTAAAATTCTGCTAGAAATAGTGATCTACATAGCCACAACAACTTTGGAAGCAGCATAAAAGGAAAAGAGATGGAACTTTATTTTTAATTTTGTCAGGAGATGGTAGTGCCAGCTGGCTTTGCCAGTGCCAGGTTTTTTTAAAAGGTTATACTTTAGATGAAGACATGGCCCAGTCACTTCATAGGAGCTATGTGAAATCTATTTTTGTATCTGTTGACATACAAGAACATGCGGCCCACAGAAGACACTAAGTGGATGCCTATTGTCTAACCTATGGAGAGGGACTGGAATGGACACTAAAAAGAGGAAGAGTGGTGTTCTATGGGAGAGGTCATAAAATACTTGTGAGGGATGAAAAGGGCAAAAACAAAGCCAAGAAAATTTTTTTTAAATGATGGTGTCCAGATTCCCATCTGGAGTCATCAGGCTGCGTGAATTTACATCAGCTGGGACTGCTGGAGAGCACAGAGCATTAAGAGAGAAAGTGATTATGGACATGGAAAGGTGAGAATAAGCAAGGTGAACAACCAGACAACTGAACAGAGTGAATAAGAACAGCTGAAAAAGAAAATAGGTACATGCAGAAGAAAAGCAGGCAGGTAAGGTAAAAATGGAGGCTGTATTGAAGAAAATAGGGCAATCTAAATGTAAGCAAGATACCCTGCTACTGGAAGAGTTTTGTAATCTGGATTGTATTGCTTAATGTTTGCAATTCACTTGTTCTTTTACTTGGAATCAGATGGGTGCTGCCTATCATTCACTATGGAGCATGCTTTAAATAAATGTAATAGCAAGTCCTGATTCTGGTCTGAAAGCGGTTTAACTGCTTTCAGAAAGTTATTATAGTTTCTTTTGATGGTGATATTAATTTGCCCTTTGCTGGTGTGAAAAGACAGTGAATCGCTGTGAGTTCGCTGGGATGTCATTCGGGGGGCAGATGGACCCAGATGCTCTCTGTCTGGGTAAGAAGCAATCATTATGATATATTTTCAACCAAATTATATGAACTTTGAAGGCCTGGGAGTGCAATGGGGTTGCTCAGCTGTCTACATAAAAGTACAGTTAACAAGCTTTTCTTGGTGATGAGCCTTGTAAGCTTCAACTCTCTCTCTTCGTCCTGCCCCCAACAGTGAACCTACGCAGGTCACCATGCTCTATTCTCGTCAGGGGACGACAGAAACCATTGAGGAAGTAGAAGGAGAGCATGAAGAGGAAGGAGCTCATTCTGCATTAAGGCAGGAGGAAGAGGAGGTAGAAGATTATAGCCTGGATTCAGAAGGAGCTGCGTATACTCCTGATACCGATGTACCATTGTACTCCACTGTGGATAGCAATGCAGAAGCTCCACCTTCCTATAGCAAAGCTGTCAGCTTTGAACAGCTTCCCTTTGACTCCCCAGATGACTCAGCTGGTAAGAGCCTCATGATGGTGAGCCCAGACGACAGTCAGACGGACAAACTTAATGATACGATTCTCCCTCCATTGACACACGAGCTGACGGCTAGTGAGCTGCTTCTGAACAAGTAAGGACCTTCAACAGGGAAAAACTGTTGGTCCCAGTCTGGGAAGCTTTGTCATTACTCTGGGTTTTTTGTCTCAGAACTAGCCTGCAGTTTCTGATATAGACTTTGTGCTAAGTTTGGTTTAAGGGAAGAAGCTCATTTCCTGTGCAGTTGCTCTAATTACAGATTTCTAAAATGATTCAAATTCATGTTGGAAAGAATCTCCTCTTTCTCCCCAGATACATAGCTAATTGTTCCAATTAGCATCAGATTTCTTTGCTGCAATTGTCATGGGGTCAAGGTCTTTTCTAAATATTCCTTGTGGAGAGGGTTTCTCTTCTCCAGGCAGCTATGATTTCAAATAAGTTTCCTCAAGGGCTATCTGGGAAAATGTTTCTCCTTTAATTATTTTGGATTACTATAAGGGAAACTCTCATCTTTGGCAGAGTTTGTGTTTAAGCCAGTAGGGAGCAAGAGAGACCACCTTGCTAAGTACTTTCATAAGGGATAGGGTGCTCCCCTCTTTGCCCTCACAGACACTGTGCTCAGTAGCACAACCAGCACTGAGGTGGGGATGGTGCCACTGTTCTCCTTCCTCTGCTCTCTGGCCTGACTCAACTAGGAGAGAGCTTCCCCGAATGCAAGGACAAAATCTTAAACCATAGAAATGCCTTTCAGCCTGACTGCATCTGGACAGAGAGAGAGGTTTTGAAGAGAGAGAGACTTTGAAGATGCAGTGTCTTTTCTTCTGTTTTTCCATAGTCATTTTTGCTTTTCAGTGAGATTTCTTCTCAGGCCAGGGTACTATTTATGAAAAGCAAAGAGAAATGTGAATGTAAGTGGAAGTCATGTAATGATTTCTTGCTGCTTTTTATATTTGTTTGAGTTAGGTAAAGGGGAGAAGATTGGACACATGGAATGCTCAAGGGCATTTATTATGTTCTAGTCTTATGTCACAGGACTATTCATAACATACATCTCCTGATGGACCTCTGGAGTTTCTCCAAATTCCCATCTGTGTTGATAAATTAGATACAAATCCAGACAGGGCCACACAAGCATGGTTGGTTGGGCAACTGTAGGGAAGCAGTGCTTATTGAAGTTCTTGGGCCAGGCCAACTGTCTGGGTAAATTGAGAAACAGCAGAACAGTGCTTATAGTTATTTTGCCTGAAATTCTTGTTTTCTGAGCTTATATAATTAGGGTTTTCGGTTATAATACCAAATACCATCCTTTTTTTTTCCCATTCCATAATTTTATAGCTTTTCAAAAAGAAAAATTGTAGCAATTTAAATGTGAAATTAATTTTCATTTCATTTATTGTACTCTGCTCCTCACAGGATGTTTCATGATGACGAGCTGGAGGAGTCAGAGAAATTCTATGTTGGTCAGCCTCGAGTCTTGCTTCTTATTTATGCCCTGTACAATACACTGGTGGCCCGGTCAGAAATGGTGTGCTATTTTGTGATAATCCTTAACCACATGATCTCTGCCTCCATGATAACCCTGGTGCTTCCCATCCTTATATTCCTTTGGGCCATGCTGTCTGTTCCTCGGCCAAGCAAACGTTTCTGGATGACAGCCATTGTCTACACTGAGGTATGCTGCAGTTTTGCAACCCCGTGTCTAACACAGAAAAGTTAAGTTGTAAGCTTTGCATGGTCTCTTTTCTGGTTTTGATCTCTAGGATCAGGGGCCTTTGGCCCTTAGTATTAATATAGGTATTTGCTAAAGTCCTCAGCAATTTCTGTGGTATGAAAAAGTCTTGTGTTTTTCTTCACTACAATGAGCAATATCCTTCCTGGCATGTAAAGCAGTTCTCACAGGAACAGATCATTTACGAACAGCTACTATATAATTGGTAATCTAGAGACAGTATACACTGCTTGTGGTATCTCAGGTACCACTGAGCATCACCTGTTGGTAAATGTTGATTGACTTTATTACTGAGGCAATGTGAACTGTTGTTCCTCTGTAGCAACGAATATGCTTGTTTATATTCTCTTAAAACTGATAAAGTAGTCATATTTCTCCTCTCTTAATGTCAGGAGGCTAGTATATCTGCCATGCTTAGAAAACACCGCAAGTGTGTTGTGTTTCTGTACAGGTTGCCATTGTCATCAAGTACTTCTTCCAGTTTGGCTTCTTTCCTTGGAATAAATATGTGGATTACACAAAAGATAAACCTTACCATCCACCCAATATTATTGGCATTGAGAAGAAAGAGGGTTACGTGCACTATGATCTTGTTCAGCTCCTTGCTTTATTCTTCCACAGATCCATTTTAAAGGTAATTTGAGTTCATGTAGTTTCTTATTTGATATTTATTTTTTAGTTTTAATTTCTTTAGTCACTGATGTGATATCCCAACACAATGAATTTGTCTTCCCCCTTGTGAACACATGACCAAGCTTAGCAACGCCTGTGATAAATACCATGACAGACATACAAGGTTGACATGCTCTCTTCTTCTTTTTCCACTAGTGCCATGGATTATGGGATGAAGACGAGAAAGGGGACAGCTCCAGTAACAAAGAGGATACTGATGATGAGCTCTCTCTGACAGGAGGCAGGAGAGACTCTTCTGCATCTTTGAAATCTGTCAATCTTGCGGCATCGGTGGAGTCCATCCACGTCCACTTCCCCGAGCAGCAAACCACTGTCAGGAGGAAGAGCTCTAGCAGCATATCACAGCTTTCGCACAGGTCCAGCTTTTCTTCACACAGATCTAAGAGAGGTAAATGTCATGGCACATCTGGGATTTGAAGAGCAAACATTCATTTCTCGTAGGATCATCTTGCTAAAACCTTGTGCCAGTTGCTCTGGAGATCCCAGAGGCTACTGAATGCTGGTGCACCTCAGTGGGGAAATAGGATATGAACCAAAGTATCTTCATTTTCGAACACAGTCAAAGCCTTCTTAAAGTTCAAATAGAGAGCCATGCTTTGTGATTCACTATGTTTTCAAAATGACATTATCCAAAAGCTGGGAAAGGAATGCTCATTGTGGCCCAGATCCAGAATTTCTAGTTCAGCATAATCTCCAGCTAGAGGGAATGCAAAGCATATGTATTTTTCATATCTGAATTCAATGATACTTGAAGTGAGAAAAAGTTTTGATTAGGTATATTGAAACAGATTACCTATCCCATCTTGTAAAAAGGATGGGCTTACTCTAGCCTGAATGTATATATTACCAATTGAGATGACTGAGTAAGATCAATTAAATACTTCACTTTATCAATAGGCTTCTCTTCTTATAGTTATTAATCCATTTTTGATCTGCCAGTGATTACACCTTTACTGGATGCTCTCAAGATTTTATCATATTGTGAAAAAAAGCATGATAATTCGTTTCAAAGCTTCTTTCAAATGTGGGACTCGAGATTTATTACTTTCTAGTTACTGTATTTAAACTTTGATTTTGGATTAGCTTCTTTGTCTTCTCTTTCCCTCCCTCTTTTTTCAGGAAGTACCAGTACACGAAACAGCAGTCAGAAAGGAAGCAGTGTTTTAAGCATCAAGCAAAAATCAAGGAAAGAGCTTCTTATGGAAAAGTTTCGAGAACAAATGATCAAAGCCAAGGCCTTTACAATTAAAAAGTGAGGAATGTGAGAAGCTGTGTGGGTTTGGGGGGAAGTTCCAAACTACAAAGTGGTAAAACAGCATTTTAAAGCGAGCAGGTTTCTGCTACTGTTAATTCAAGGGGATGAATGGGTATGTATACAGTTCATTATATACAGATGCTTTCACTCTAAGTCCCACCAGCTGAACATCAGACAAATCAGCAGTTGTTCAAATAGCATCTGCCTGATAAAAAAGCTAAATATCCTGTGTGAACTTGGTTGGCTATGTATATTTCTATGGAACAAATGCTAATACAGTGGTTTAGAAGCAATCAGAACAAGGGACAGTGTCTGTGAAGCCCTGTGAGGGCTGTCAGAGTAGATCTTATATATCTTTAGAAGCACTAATCATCACACCCAGGCTTTCTTTTGTTCAGTGCAAGTTACAATGTCGTTAAATCACATTGCTGTCTCTGTCGTTGTAGGACTCTCCAGGTGTATGTGCCCATCAGACAGTTTTTCTACAATCTTATTCATCCAGACTACAGTGCAGTGACTGATGTGTACGTGCTGATGTTCCTCGCAGATACCGTGGACTTCATCATCATTGTGTTTGGATTTTGGGCTTTTGGGGTATGTCATAGAGGCATCTATCTGTAAATCCTTGGTAGGATTTACATGCTGCATGTGCCAAGTATCGTGTGAGTGTCCTCCTTCCTTGACCACTCTGTTATTTTTCCTTTTCAGAAACATTCTGCAGCAGCAGATATCACCTCTTCATTATCAGAGGACCAGGTCCCAGAGGCATTTTTGGTGATGGTGCTCATTCAGTTTGGCACCATGGTGGTAGATCGAGCACTGTACCTCAAAAAGACTGTCATGGGAAAGGTTATCTTCCAAGTCATCCTTGTTTTTGGAATACATTTCTGGATGTTCTTTATCTTGCCTGGAGTGACAGAAAGGTATAATCCTTATAATCAGGCAATATGGATTGAATACTGGTGCTCTACCAAGCAGTTTGCATTTCAAATTTAGATGGTTATAGCTAAGCGTTGGAATCGTGAACAGTTTTCTTCTTGGTCTCTTTTCTAAGCAAAATGTTGGAGTACCTTTCCACAGCAGTAACTGTGGCCAACATAAGTTTGAGGAAGAATTAATTATGTAAGTATGTACTGAAATATTCTCAGCTTAGGCCAAAATGCAAGCAGGTGAAAGAGAACTTGCCTGTAATTGAGTGATTAGAGCCCTCAGCTGAGACAATGTTGGCTTCTGATTCAGTTCCCTACTCCCAAGACTGCTGCACACAGGTTTAGAAGAGTGAGTAGAAAATGTCTCTCTAAGAGTAATTTGTAATTTGGCCATTTCCTGGAATGTGTGAACTGTGGATTTAAATCTCTGCAGACTGAGGAATGTCTAAAACCTGTGTCTGTTAAGGAGGAGCAAGGAGGAGCTTAAACAGGAGGAGCAAAAGTCCTCCTCCCCTGCTCCTGCCACGTGGCTCTGGAGGTGATGTGGAGGTGGTCACCTGCCATGTGAAATCTTGTATCGCAGGCTTGGTCAGGTTCACCCCCGACTGTTTCTCATTGCATGGCTCAAGGCAGTTATCACCTCAGTCTGCACTGCAGACATGCTAAGGTTTCTTCTCTAGTGCTTGGCTAACTCCCCTATCACTTAGGACTTTAAATTGCCTTAAAGTATTTACCTCACTCCACTGATTATACAGAGAATTTGGGTGTGTCACCTGGGAAAATTACACTTCATTAACAGGCAAGTTACTTCGAAAACAACAAAAATAAAATAGGTGCATAATGTAAAGAAAGACTGAGAAGTCTCATTTCCTCTGAAAAACAAATTTTATTTTTCCTCAGTGTTGTAGTAATTCTGCCCCAACTTGAAAAAAAAATGCATTTTTCAACTTCATCCCCTATCTACTGAGCATTAAGAATGGATATGAAACTTTTGGCTTGATTTGGTCACTTGAAAGACAATAAAATTGTTTTGACTTTTTATGTGCTTTTATGAAATGTATCAAGTTGTTAATTTCAAATCTGCCTCTGAAACCTTCTGTATTCCTTTTAAGTCAGGATGATTCTTAGAAGCCCCTGCAAATTTCTTAATGAAAATAGTTTTGCAGGATGTATTTAAAAATATTGGACCATAAATCCTGTCCATCATGCTATTGGACTGCAGTCAGATGTGGCACATGTTCACCAAGATGGTCAGGGGGATGGAATACATGACGTGAGGTTGAGGGAACAATGTTAGTTGAGTCTGGAGAAGAGAAGGTGAAGAGCTGTCCTCAGCTATCTATTTAGAGGGTACTGAGAGGAAGCTATGCTATTTTCAGATAGGACAGGAGGCCACAAGCTGGAAAAAAGGGAAACTCCAGTTAGGTATGATGACAAATCTTTTCACCATGACCGTAGTAGAACACTGAAGCAAGTTGCCCAGACAGGTCGTGGGATCTCCATCTTCAGAGATATTCAAAACCCAGCTGGACAGGTGCTGGAACAATTTGGTATAATTAGACCTGATTCAGGCAAGGGAGGGTGAAAAAGATGATCTTCAGAGGTCACTCCAACTTAAATTCCTATATGAGTTCATGAATTTGAAGGTGCCCCGTGAACATGAATAGCCATTAAAGCTGCCTAGATTCAGCCCAGATGTCAGCCCTCTGAAAAGCCAAGGGAAGCAGTGTCTACCCAGGGCTCACAGAGGGATAAGCCATCATGGGGTGCAAGGGCAGACTGGCCTGTGTTGGGCAGCAAGACAACTCTACCACCAGGAGGGAGACGGCACTGCCCCAGAGCCCTCTGTTCTCAGGAAACCTATTCGCAGTCTCTCCCCTGTGACCTTGTGACAACAGGTGCTGTTTATACATTTTCTCTTCTAGCATCTTTAAAATATTATTTTAACCATGCAGGGGGGGTTTCACAGGATCTCAGGAAAGGGAAATTGCCAGGAGCACAAAACAGTTCAAGCTAATTTGGTCACAGACAGATACAGAGCTCATCATTTTCCTTTATCTGTCTTTTCCATTACAGGAAATTTAGCCAGAACACAGTTGCCCAGCTCTGGTATTTTGTGAAATGTGTTTATTTTGGCTTATCAGCATATCAGATACGCTGCGGATATCCAACTCGTGTGCTTGGCAACTTCCTCACAAAAAGTTATAACTATGTCAACCTGTTCTTATTTCAAGGGTAAGTCTAGACTTACTGCCCTCCTCTTTTCTTTCGTGAAATATGGATCTTTTATCATGAGTTGCTGGGGTTACTCATGACTTCTCTTCACAGGCTGCTGGAAATGAGATAGTAAATTTTGCACAGCAAAATGTACATGCTCTATGTTCCCTATAGTCCAAAAAAAATAAATTTCAGAACTGCAAATTTCAGAAAAATCAGTCTCCCACTCTGAATCCAGAAGACTGACACACCAGTCAGCCATTCAGTCCCATACGGAAGAGACATTTTTAACACTTCTAAGAAATCACCTCTGTGAACAGAGATAGGGGGTACACATTGTGCTAGAAAACAGGTAATGTTGCATGTTCTGCAGCCAGTCCTGAAAAGTAGTAATGCATCAAATCCCAAACTGATCTTTAGAGCAGGTCTACAGGCTCAACCTGAGCAGGTGAGAAGAATAAAGTGAAAGACAATACACATGAGAATACGAGCTATGTATCAAAAAAATGTTTCCTTTGCATATCTTTTGAGAAGTGCTGCATATTTGAAACTCTTCAGGAGTTAAGAGGGTTAGTGCAAGTAACAGGCACAGCGTCACCTCAGAGTGAAAGGTGGTGTTAAGGTGACATACCCCATCCCCCACTTTCGCAGTTACCATGACAGGCTGAGAGAGTTGAGGTTGTTAAGCCTGGAGAAGAGAAGGCTCCAGGGAGACCTTATAGTGGCCTTCCAGTACCTGAAGGGGGCCTACAGGAGAGATGGGGAGGGACTCTTTATCAGGGAATGTAGTGATAGGACGAGGGGTAATGGTTTTAAACTGAAAGAGAGGAGATTTAGATTAGATACTAGGAAGAAAGTATGTGGCCTCTTTACTATGAGGGTGGTGAGACACTGGAACAGGTTGCTCAGAGAAGTTGTGGATGCCCCATCCCTGGAAGTGTTCAACGCCAGGCTGAATGGGGCTTTGAGCAACCTGGTCTAGTGGGAGGTGTTGGAACTCGATGATCTTTAAGGTCCCTTCCAACTCAAACCATTCTATGATTCTATAGTTCTATGTTGTGATTAAGCCAGTTCAAAGTATATATATATTTCACAGGAAAGCTGGAATAATTTCAGCCTTTTCCCAATGTTTTCAGTGTGGGCTTCTTGCATTTCAGTAGGAAAACTTACAAAAGAAAGCTTTCTTCACATAAAATAGTCTTTGTGACTTGGCCAAGCAGAAAAGCATGGGACTAGTAAAGGGAACGATGCACTTTGAACAGCTGCTATATACATGCTGGTTTCCTGTCAGCCCACCTTCTTCTGCTGGTTAATCCTTAGTCATAACGCCCAATCCCATATGCAGCCGAGGACTGCCCACCTACTGCAAAGAAGCCATGCACCACTTGGTGTAAGTTTGTATAAAACATATTCCCACCATCTTGTGGAAAGGGTGTTCCTCTACTCCACTCCCAGGTCAGAGGAATTTGGGGATACAAGAAAGTCTCTCTTGTACTATTCCATCAGTGGCTCAATCACAATTACTGGGCATAATGATGCAGAAATGTGGTTATGGCCTGACAAGGAGGAGCATGAGCTATAGCAAATTATACCACCCCCAAAACGTCAGTACTAGCCATGCAATCTCAGGATGTGATTGTGTTTGCAAAATCTTGCATTAAGCTGTCTTTTAACATTGACTTAATTCTCCCTTTTGTTGTATATACACTTATTGTGCTCGTTTAATGTGATCCCCTAATTTCTGACAAGTTATCTGCTGTGGTCTCCCTTCAGATTCCGCCTGGTTCCGTTTTTGACTGAGCTGAGGGCAGTAATGGACTGGGTTTGGACTGATACCACTCTCAGCCTTTCCAGCTGGATCTGTGTTGAAGACATCTATGCTCATATATTCATCCTGAAGTGTTGGCGAGAGTCAGAAAAAGTAAGGAAGCCCCATATGAGTGATCCAGGCCTCCCCTCCCCCATGCAGAAATGAAGAGAAATAATCATGAGTCCCTAAATAATTGGGAAATCCACCATAAAGACAGCTTGTTAGAAGATACACCTGGTGTTTATGTTCAGAAATATTCAGACTATTGGGTGCTTTATGTTGGTTGGCAGTCACTGCAAGAAAAATTTCAAATGGCTTCTCCTTTGTGCCTAGCTGATTTTTCCATCATTAATGTGGACTCTGTAAGCATGCGCCTGCTGGCTTAATTGCACGCCTGAGTTTCAAGGCCAGGGATGAAAGTCCTGATATTCACACAGGCTCACTTTGTCCATAACAACTAAATGAGTAGCCCACAGTAGCAGGGAAACTCTAGCTGAAGAGAAAGGTCAGTAGAAGGAAGAGCTCATGCCTCCATGGTGTAGGTCCCTGGTTCATGTAACCACAGAGGGAACTCAGCTGGCTCATTTATCTCAGGAGAGTCCCCGCACATCCAGAACTGAACTGCAGGCCAGATAAACCCACCATTTGTCTGACTGAAATTTCAGCCTCTTTAAATCATTTAAGCTTCAGTTCAAATTAAACTTGTAAATTCTGGATTCCTTATAATCGCTATAAAGATTGCAACCATATGCTTGCTTGTTTTGCCAATTTGAAAAAGAAATTAAGCATTCTTTTAAGAGTGACCCAACCAGTCAGAAATTGTACATCTGCAATGAAACGACTGTATTTTTAAGTGTTACTGACGTATTTCTACTTTTATTATAATCCTGTCTCTTACTGGCAATTACTTTCCAAGTATGTCACTTAGATTAACTCAGAGCTGAAGTTCACACAAATCTTCTATATAGGCTTTTTCTATATGACTGCCATTTCAGCCACGAATGGAGTGTCATCAGAGGCTTCAGAGGAGTCAGAGCAATAATAATCCAGTTCTACTTTGACTGTCCATCTCACTGCATTTTTTTATGCTACAACAGGATCATTCTGCATTATATGCAGCATAGATCTGATGTGGGAAGATTTCCACGTCTAAGCCAAGCATGTGTGTGGGAATGCCACGTACCAAAATGACTACCCATGACTCTATGAGTGTTGTTCTAGGTTCTTTGATTCTCTCTGTCTCTCTCTCACATTGAGTGGTATGCCTAAGTACTTTGACTACTAGAGGATCTGTGAGCTGTTCTGTAACATCATTAATTTCATAAGATAAATAATATACCCTTGGTGATCTTGATATGATATTTTAATGAAAACAGTATTCTGTAGTGCAAGACAAATTACTTGATACACTGCTTTTGAAAAGTAACTAATTTGTTTTAAATATAGCATTGTATTACAAATTTAATATTCTCCTAGGGCTTTATGGATTCGTGTTGTAAAGCAAGAACAATTTCCTGAAAGCCAGATTCCTGGCATGTGTTTGAGGTGCAGTGCAATGCAATGCATCTTTATTTTTCACATACAGTATGCAGTGAAAGACAGGATCCTAAAACACTGTGTGGAGTTAAATCCTATAAGAGAATACACCAAAATAAATTATAGTGATGGTAAGACATTTTACAGGATGGTGAAACTATTAAAGTATTCAATCATGAGGCCAATAATGAAGGGCAGCAACTACGGACAAGGCAGAATAGACATGCCATGTGATCTGCTTTGAAAAGAGAAGAATAAAAGCAAAGTCACTTTTGGTTTCAGAAGCTAAAAAAGGGAAGGACATTACATCAGCACTGTCAAGACTTTAGGAACAGCAACAAAACTTTAAACATTATTTAAATGCAGTTGGTGTGGGATTCACTGGAAACAGATTGGATCAAGCCTGTCAACAACTCAATACTGTATGTGAGGTGTGAAATGAATGTGGAGGTAGTGCAATAGCAGATAATCCTACTGGTTGTGCATGCTAGTTGCTGGCAAACAAATTTATTTTTTTTCCCCTGAAATACAGTTTGCAGTATTTCAAGCTCTATGAGAGGAATTCTGCCTTAAGGAGCTTTGTGATAAAACTTTATGGAAGGACAAATACAAGAAAGTGGGTCACTTCTAATATCAGTTTTAGGAACAAATTGTATCACTGTTGCTGCTATTATTTTACATTTGGTTCCTGTGAGTTCATGCTTGCACTCATTCAGACAAAAAAATTCAAATTACCCTACCAAATTTCTCCCTTCTCTATTGTTGTGAAAAATCAGAACCACAGAGGTTTACAATATTTTTCATACCAGACACACACTTGAGATGGGTTCATTTGGCAATTTCCTCTGTTGTCATCAGAAATTCAGTGTCTGTGCAGGTTTGGCTGAAAATCTCAAAACAACTGGCCTGACAATGGATAGCAAATTATCACAGAAGATGGGAAGCCTTAAGATCATTATATATTCACCCATCAAATCATACCAAGCGTACCTCTGATAGAAGAGACATTACCATGTTGCTGTTTGCTTTTGCAGAGATATCCCCAACCAAGAGGCCAGAAGAAAAAGAAAGTTGTGAAGTATGGAATGGGTGGCATGATTATCGTCTTGCTGATTTGTATTGTCTGGTTCCCACTGCTCTTCATGTCTTTAATCAAATCTGTTGCAGGCATCACCAACAAGCCTCTAGATGTATCAATCACAATAACTCTAGGAGGTTATCAGGTAAAAAAGAAGAAAGACTAAAAACAAACTCTGTTTTTGCACTGTATTTCCTTGTGCTATTTCTTATTCTTTTCACTGAATTGAACTGTCCTGCCTTATGCAAGAGATCAGACAAGCTCCCACAAATGATCCCTTTTGAGTTCAAAAATACATTGGTTTATCACTGATGTAAAATAGTATCTTCATTTGCAAGTTAAGACCAGAACCTACTGGCAGTGGAATCTGACTAAATTATCCTACATCAGGTACACTCAGATAACTGCCTACAGGTCCACATGGTAAACATAAGGTAATTGAAGGTAGCTTGCTTCTCAGTGGAATAAGATCATAACCTTCTCCTGTTGAATTGAGTGCCATAATTGTGTTGGACTGTGGTGGACAGGAATCTGTACTGTGTATGTAGCAGCTTATGTGAAGTAAATGTGACAAGTGTGTGTTCTTTTGTTTCCCAGCCTATTTTTACAATGAGTGCTCAACAGAGTCAGCTCAAGGATTTGAATCAGACTGGTTTCAATGCGTTTCTGAGAAGCTATAGGGGTAACACTGTAAGTGAAATGTAGAATACCTCATTACTTAAAAATGTGTGCATGTTTCCATGGAGACCTTTTGTGAGTTTTGTTTGTGTAGTTGTAAGTGGTCAGCAACGCTGCCATCATTTGGAAGATGTTTCTGTAAAGAGGATTTGCATGAGTAAAGGTTCATACAGATCATTTGTCAGGACAAGGCTGAGTTATGGTGAGACAAGTTACCATTAATCAAGACATCTTTGCACAAGATCATGGAAGGCAGAAATCCTAGTTGTCCTGTTGCTTGAATAAAGACCTCCCCTCTAAATGACACAAACCTTCAGGAGATAGGAGGCTGTTGGTGCGCTGCCAAAACAAACATGCTGTGGGGACACAACAGTGTCTGCACTTTTGAGCCCCATGCTTCTTCCTACAGCACACACAGCTTTCGCCTCCCAGTGAGATGTGGTGCCATCAAAAGAAAGTGTGTATGGCCTAGAAAAGTTTTGACACAAAAATGTCAAAACATAGACATTTAAACATAGTCTCACTATTTCATGGTGCAACGTGCACAAAGTTATTGCAAGTTTCTCAGGAAAAAGACTAGTAATTAGTAGAAGCTGTTGCATTACTAAAGTAACTGGGATTTGATCAGATATAACTTTAAAAGAAGTACTTGCTTCTAGCCCATTCAAGAATTATCATTTTTTTATATTAGAGCCTACCAAATAGCCCATGTATTATAGCAGTAATACTGTAATCTTGATCCACTTCGGAAGTTACCAGTTTCAAGTTGCCTTATCCTTTACAGACATCTTTCTATGCAGAAAGATGCTTAACAAAAGGCAGAGTAAAATTTTAACTTAAGATAAATAGAATCTACAGAGTTTACCTGATGAACTTTCAGACTCATTTTGGCTTACATGGTCATCATTTTTCAAGCAGCAGGGCCAATTTTGTTTTGCCTTCTTAGCTCAGCTACATTTTGTTTATTTCCCTTCCCATTTAAAGCTGCAGTTGGTGCCTGAGGAAAACAATCAGTGCAAATCACTGCACTTGCAATTAATCAAACATTTGGAATTCTGCCTGACTGGGAAATGTGGCTCTGTCTCTTGTGAATATCACCACACTGAAATTTTCTTTTCCTCTTCTGCACCTACAGGCTGCTTTGCAGTTTCTAGAGGGCTATGGAAAAGAAGACATAACTCTAGCAGATCTAGAGGGAAATTCAAACTCTTTATGGACCATCAGCCCTCCCAGTAGAGAAAAAATGATACAAGGACTGCTGGATTTTTCAGCTGAGTTCACTGTAGTTCTTTCATGGAGCATTCAAAGGTAATTAACATGGTTGTTATGAGACTGGTGGATCATTTGCCTAGCATTTGCTCAGCAGAACAGTTCTGTGCTGCATTTTTGGTTTAGTTTTTTGGCAAATTCTATTGTACTGCAGAGCAAAATAACCTGAAAGTAGGAGGGAGAGAGACAGAGAGAAGTGACCTTTGTTACCCAGGAAAACATTTGTTGTCTGCAGTTC
Organism: Limosa lapponica baueri; assembly: GCA_002844005.1. Lineage (NCBI taxonomy): Eukaryota > Metazoa > Chordata > Aves > Charadriiformes > Scolopacidae > Limosa > Limosa lapponica. The sequence continues at coordinate 1,375,720 of KZ505666.1, read as the reverse complement.
CCAAAAAATAAAGACAGAATTCGAGCTACTTCCAAGTACCTTATTTAAAAAGGCAGGGTAGAGTTTTTAATGGGACTTGAGGGGAAGGAGGGAAAAGTGAGAAAATTTTAGACAGTTTTAGGTTGACATGTTCAAATAAACTGCCCCAAACAACAACCCATTTATGGGGACTGAATACTTAGACATAGTTAAGGTGTAAAAACTATGAGGAAATACAAACAGAAGTGCTCAGTCCTCTTATTAAATGAATCTGTAACTGACACAAAATATTTTTTAAATACACATAACTCAGAGACTTTGTTAAGCAAATAGCATAACAGTGGCACAGATCCATTTTGACAAGACCTTTGCATGTTGTGGTTCCTTTGGCCTCGGTGAACTATTACTTTACAATGAAGCTTTTGCAAGAGACAGCCTAGAATATAAAGTACTTGCACGCAGGCTAGAGCACACCCAGTCACCGAGGTGGTTTGTTGGGTCCTGTCTGCCAGCTGGGATCCCTGTAGACTGCTGGATTAAATTGGAATTAAGTCATCACTCCATGGAAATTAAGTACCTCTGCAGCCCTAGTATCTACCTGTTTTGTTGGAAGTGGATGCTGGATTGTTACAGCCCTCAGCAAAGGACTGCACAGGAAGCAGGTCAGCTGAAGCACTGTGGGAGCTCTGAACATGTTGGGTCAGTCCTTCCACAGTCAAAAATAGGCTTGAAATGAAGCTGCACCCTTGATTCAACTTTATTTGACCCCCTTTATTTTCCTGGAAGCATACAGTATTAGCTAGTGAATTACATCACTCCATCATTTCTGAACCTTATATTAATTTTTAATACTGCTACTCAGTTTGCCCATATGCTTGCATAACTACAAACATTCATACACTAGTTGAAAGAGACTTTATTCACTCTCAAGTTATATCCTGTGGATTACATCGTGACCATGAATGACTGAAAGTGGTAAAGACTTACCACAGTGACCTGCTTTTTCTCCATAAAGGGCCTTTCATCTAGGCCAGGAGACCACAAGCAGCTGTAAGATGACCCTTTTGTGTCACTCAGGCAACATACCCGCTTTCTGCCCTCGCATATAATTTGCTGGGGATGTTTTTCTTCAGCCCCCAGCAGCCCAGGAGCTGCCTTACCCAGTTGCTGCATCCCAACTACAGGGCATGGCACAAGGCATGGTGCGAAAGCTGGTCCTGTCCCAGCTGTGTTCTGCAGCTGGCATGAAGACTCAGGGGGAGGCATGGGGGTCCTATCAGCCTGCGAACCACACATTGCTGCTGGGCTGAGGTGGGGTTTGGGGAAGCTGTAGCTGACTGCAGCATCCTGGCACAGAATGTGTGGTAATGCAGACGGTCCTGTTGTCTGAAGTCAGAGCAGGCATGCTCCATTTCCCATTCTGACTTGACTGACATAATGAGCAAAATTATATTAATCTGTCATCAATGTCCTGTAATACATACAAAGACATAGTCAGTTAGAAAAATAGACCTTTAAGGCTGCTACATATCCTCTGTGGGAAAACACTCCATCTCAGGTAGAGGTGGCATGATGCTTGCTTTAGCAAAGACTGGGATAGCCAAAGTCAGTGCAGTTATACTAGTTAGACAACTAGCTCTAGCATTCAGGAAACAAGTGTTTAAGTTATACTCTCATTGTAGTTGACAATGTGTCTCCCCTTCTACTTAAAACAGAAATCTCACCCTTGGTGCCAAAGCTGAAATAGCATCAGATAAACTTACCTTTGTCCTACCAGAGAACACCAGAAGAGATATTGCTACAATGATGTCTGGACAGCAACTGGAAAAGGTGTAAGTTATTTTCTTTGCCTATTTATATGGAAACTTTCCCCTTTTAAACCTTATTTCTTAAGGAGATCAGGCTTGTGGAACTGTATCATTTGTCTGCCCATCTATCCCCCTCTGATAACTTTGGAGACTTGTTCACAGAGGCCAACGCATTTAAGTTACATAATAGTAATATTAAAGGTAAGAGTTTATTTCCTATGGTAAATGTAGGCTGAGAAGACCTTGAACACTGGAACACCACCAACAAGGATGGTGAAGCTATTAGTTACGTTTCTTTGATTTATTGGACAAGCACAAGTTCATTACATTATATTCACAGTTAAACTCTCTTTTGGGTTACGTCAGTTCTACTTGATCTGAGGATGTTGTATTGATGATTTTTTTGTTCTAAATAACCATCCGGACTGTATTTCTCTTTGTTATTTTTGAATGCTATTAGATTGGCAAGGAAATGTTAAATCACTGTGGTCAAAGGGTAACATCTGCAGTCGTTTCTGACATCAGATCTCTTCCTGTAATGGAAATTCCCAAGGCAGAAAAAGCATGAATATCAAACATTATTCTATGGATATAGCCTTATAGCATTAACAGCAGTGGTGCCTCCTTTCAGATTTGAAAGGAGTCTGGCTCTTCCTCTTCAGCAGTAGTGTCTAAATACTGCTAAGCCAACATGTCATCCCTGAAGGCCACCTGATCTGATTTGTGGCCACAAGAGTTGAAACGTTAAAGCTGAGGCCAACTGGGATAGTGAAAACTCTGAGAGGTTCATATCTGTTAGTAATGGAAATTAGATTTGTCTTCTCTGTGCACAGCTCTTTTTCTGCACCCACACACACTTGTACATCCAAACAGACTGCTGTTGCACATCTGATCATTCCATTTAAAAATTATTGTACACCTCTTTTACTTTTCTGCTGAGTGAGGATATGGGAATATTTCCTAAGGTGATGTAGTGCCAAGGAGGGTAGATTTTGCTCCTTTGTGGGAAGAGGTAATTAATTCATAATTCTCTCTTTGCAGGAGGCAAGCAGTAGCATAGAAGATATACCCACATTTGTCTGTGTTGCAGTAATATTGTTGATTTAAGGTTTTTTACTTTGTCATAAAGTAAAAATGGTTGTGGCAGATAGTAGACATTTGACTACTTCAGCAGGGAGCTTTCTGCCACCACCTCTTCTGTGACAACTTAGCTGCTGAGCTCTTAACCATCTTTTGGGCCTCCTGGGAGGGATTTTAAATGGGCCACCTCTGTTCTTCCTCAGCCTGGAGTATGCAATGTAGTAAAGTGTCACAGGACTTCCCTGAGAGCTCCCCTTCCCTAGAATTTTTCAGTCATTTGAGGAAAAAAGTCAGGACAGTATCTCTAGTTTCAATGAAACATCTCTCTCTGGATGCTGGTAATTTATTTCCACTTAAGGTGATTTAATTTTTAGTCCAATGGAAGAACTTTTACAAATATCTTTCTTTTTAAGTTTGAAATCCTCCCACAAACTGTGGAAATATTTCCCAATTAAAGATTCTGGCAAAAATTCTCACTCTTTTCAGGTGTTATTATTGAAACATCTTGCAATTCTGAAGTAATAACTGTTCTCACCACATATTTTTCTAGCTTGTTTACTACTGGTGATGTGTTGCCTTGCTTTGTGCTGCTTATATAGCTGACTATAAAAGCTGCTTTGTTAAAAAGGGGAACAAAATATAAAGTCTACATTCCTTGCAAACACACATGCCCCAGGTGTGTGGGATTCATGGCATGTGAATGGCGACATTATGGATGGAGCTCCCTGCTGAAATACTGACAGAACATAGTTAATAAATCCAGCTAACTTTCAGATGTGACATCTGAACACTATAAAATCATAGCTTAAGCCAAGAATTACTGGGAACTGTGTATAGCCCTGTTAGGTATTTCTAAATTATTTTAGAGGTATAAAAATATGAAATATTTGCTTTCTCATTTTTTCCAGAACATTAGAGAAAGTGTACCCATACTACATCAGGGCTCCTAGTGATTCTCTGGCAAAACCCATAAAGCAGCTATTGACAGGTACGTGTCCAGACCATGGTAAAGAGAGTGTGGTTGAAAGAAGTGCAACACAGCACACTTGCACATTCACAGAGCTGTTATAGGGCACCTCATGCTGAAATGCACTTACAATGGTGTCTGCTTGATGCCTGTAAACTTGGGGAGAGATGAGGTAATATGGTATAAGGCAGAAAAAGCATCTGGATGTATTTTAGCTTTGTATTTAACAGTAAGGACTCTAAAGATTAAATCCAGCTCCTTTCCTTCAAGTTTGATTTCAGAAACTGCTTTCCTTTGTTTTCTGAGGAAGTGATGACAAGTTTCACATCTCCACATCTCCCTGCTGCCTTACCACAGTCAGTAGTGCTGAATGTCTGCAAATGTAGCTCCTCATCTTAAATAACGACACGGAATGATTTAATTTTTTTTGCTATTCCTTATTGGCTACAAGGAATCCAGTTTAGATAAATCATTGAATTTCAGAGTGCTGTTACCCAACCAGAATGCATACAGGTACTCACAGACACAAAGAATACATGTACGCATGTGCACATATATGCATGTGGAAAACCTGTAGGGTTGGAAGAGCAGGAACAAGTCTTTATCTAAGAATACTTTGCTCAACACAGGTTAAATTTGGCGCTTGGGCATAGTAGTAGTACTATGTAATACATTACTGTTCAAGGTTCAGTGAGCATGATTAGATTAATTGGGAAAAATAATTCTTGAGGCTGAACCTAGCTCTATGAGTAGCAATAAGTTATGAGCGCTTAACTGTCATTAGTCAGGTCCTGTTGTAACGAACTTGCAATTTGAGAGTCTTCAAAAGGGCTTTAATGTATACATTGCTAATGTACATTCCCCAGAAATCAGGAGGGCCAGAGTTCACCTCCTGTCTCTGTGACCAGTATGCATAATAGGATAGTATACTTTTCTTGATATAAGAGAATAACATCTTTTATACCAAAACATCAGTGATTTACAGTGATAGTTTCACTTTGACATATGGAAGTTGACCACTATCCCTCTAGGTTAAACATGTTTCTTTAGGCCTGAAATGCAGAAATGCTGACTGTCATTGATACTTTGGCCTGAAAATATTAAAATGATTTGACAGTTACACAGAAGGAAATGTAGGTGATATAAAACATTTTATTTATTTAATCTATATTCAGATGAGATTTGCAGAAGGAAAACCACAGAAGTCTAGATATTATCCTTTTGCACAGAAATAACATAAAATGGGTTTTAGGAGAATTATAACGAACCTTTACTCAGTCATTTTATCATGCAGATGTTTGAAGTATCTGACTCAAAGCAGTTTGCCTTTTGCAATTCTTCGTATATATATTAACATTTCTTTTTTTCAATAGATTGCAGATGGGAAAACATTACAGTTTCCCTGGTCAAAAATGTGTCCGAAGAGGGAGTTCGTGAGTGGTGGGTTTTGAATCAGCTTGGAAAAAGATACAAAACATCTGAAGAGAGTCTTGAACTCTTCATATTCAGTGATAAAGTCAGTCCACCAAGCCTTGGATTCTTAGCTGGTTATGGGTAAGAAGGAATCTTTATGTAAAATTAAAATAACGTACGTAAGATAGAGGTGACTTTATTTGCTGGTTTGGGGATTTTATTTCTTTTTTGTTGTTGCAGTGTTTGAACATTACAGCATTTTGAAAAGGGGTTTTGTGAGATTTTCAAATTCATGTCTAATAATGTTAACTATAGAAGGCTTCATATTTGTAACGAATAGCATTAACCTTGATACTTGCTCTCCAGTGGGAAAGAAGGCAGAAGCACCTTTCACACCAATTTCCTATTGAAGTAAAATCCTTCAAAAGATGTTAGTTTAGCTACAGGTCAAGTTCTGCCCAAACTCCGCCCAGTTTTGGCAACCTTCCCAATCTCTCAGCCAGGACCGTGGGAGTAAAACAGTTATGGAGATGTCTATGGAATAACATCTCCATAAACAGAGGAAGGCAAGAGACTGTGCCGTCCCGGGAGATATGCCCTTCTGGCATGATTTTGGAGAACTCCTCATAGAAGGATTATTAGAGGAGTACAGGCAAACATCAGTCTGTCACCAGTTACATGTACTTTAATAAAACATATTAGATATGAAACCTGACAGATCATTTGCCTTTAGCAGCCAGCAATTGCCAGATTTCCCACTGTGACTTCCAAGCTGTAGCGGACAGGCCATGAGACCATCAGTGATTGGGGTTAAACCATTTGAAGTCAGGAGCCTCAGCTGTTTATGTTCCCAGATTTCTGTGGTGTTTGAAGGGACCTTATTTTCCTTCATCCTGCAGCACAGCAGAAACAAGATCCTAATTAGAAATTAATGTTCACTCAGCTGACAGACTACACTTAGCCCTGTAGATGAGCTCCCTTACACTTGGCTGACCCTTTTTCAAGGCATGATTTGAACTCTTTCCTTTCTTTCTTTCCAGCATCATGGGACTATATGCCTCGGTTGTCCTGGTGGTAGGAAAGTTCGTCCGCGAATTTTTCAGTGGGATTTCTCACTCCATCATGTTTGAGGAGCTACCCAATGTGGACCGAATCTTGAAGTTGTGTACTGATATTTTCTTAGTGCGGGAGACTGGAGAACTGGAACTAGAAGAAGACCTGTATGCCAAACTAATATTCCTGTATCGCTCACCAGAGACTATGATCAAGTGGACTAGGGAAAAAACTAATTGATCTCTTTGGTGTCACACTGCGAATCAAGTTGATTTCATCTGAATTTTAAAGGAAAAAAAAAAAAAGCACAATATTCTCTTAAGAGCTAAGCCTTTTCTAGTTAGGTAGCAATGTTTTTCACTGAAGGAGTCCTGGAAGCTACGGCCTTAGGAATCCATGCTGCCTTTCAAATTAAGGATCAACAGTGAAGAAGGTTGGATGATTTGTTGTTTTTAATGTGCCACTCCTCTACAGTCTGGGGACTGCTTTGTAATTTAATCAACATAAAGTTTGCATCTTTGTCTGGCTAATTTAGTTTTCCAGACAATCATTACAACTTGAGAAAAGAAAGGAGTAAACCCACAGATGACTCCAGTGTACCTTCTTAACCGTTTCTGGAGCCATACAGATTGGATTGTGCAATATGCTGTTGTACATCACTGACTTTCAAGCTACAGTAATGGGATGCTGACTAGCCTTCAGGACACCCAAGACCCAGGGCCACAGTGGGAACTGAAGACATTCTAGCCATACCCATTTGTAGAAAAGCAGAGGTTTTGATGTACAAAGGACACTGTGGACAAGCCTCTGTTAGCAAAAAGAAAATAAGTAACAATCTCTTTAAATGCCTTATTTTATTTGTACGGTCACAGAAGACATTTCCACCAAACATCAATGACTTTTCTCAGGAAAAAAAAAAAAAAACAACTGAAACTTGACAGTTCGTCAAGGTTAACTAATGGCTAGAATAAGTATGGTGAATTATTGGGGTGTTCTGCTGGGCCATTCTCTTCAAAGTTTCTGCTTTCCATTAGATGAGAAAAGAAAGTGAATTCAATGACCTAAGGAGCTACTTCATTTCTTATAACCCTTTAAAGACTGAATAGTGTGCTTCTCTCTGCTCCCCATGACATGCTTTTTCCCATTTCGATGATTTAAGGCAACCGTTGTTTTGCTGTTAGTTGATATTCTTCTTCCAGTGTTTCAGGTATACGAAAATGTTTACATATTCCAAGTCACATTTTTACATCCGAGACGGGTTTTTTTTAAGTTCCCAAATATAGACGTACATATGAGCTTGAAAAATGGCCTTTTTCTTAAATGACTATTATTAGTGACACAAATGGCTCATTAGAGAACATTGTAGCATGAAAATTTACAATTGCAATGTAGGTTTCGTTCCATGTTAAAAAAATTATTGAGAAAAAAAAGCATTGAGTGGGTAGGGTATGTTAAAAGGGTATACTGTGTAGTTTTGATTCAGTAATGACTTAAAATAAAGCACATGTTGCAAAGTAATTTTAGAAGTATTTTTTCCTCTGCCTTTTTACATGAAATGGGAAAAGTTTGACATTCTTCTAACTCTGTGACAAATAAATCTATTTCTTGTAGTTAGCTGCTATTTATTATATGAATGATTAGTTAATCACCAGAAAGAAACTAATACAACATAATTTGCTGGCACATTTTACTGCAGAACTTCATAAAACAGCACAACTAAATGATGTTGCAACATACTCTGCTGAGTGCTTCCATGACAAATGCTGTCACATCCATTCTATACTGTGAAAACTAACATTTTGAGCACCATAAAGTGCACAAAATAAAAATTGCTTCATCATAGTGTAACAATAAAATCATTTGGTGACTGGAACTCACTGGAAGACAACCTGATTTCCTCCAAAGTGTAATGGAAAGATGGCTGCTCATACAGCCAGGCAGCATTCCCCAGTGGAGAGTTTTGCTCCATTTCTTCCTTCAGACCTGTGAATGAAAATCAAAATATACAGGGCAGCCCTGACATAGGATCCAATGGGGATGCTAAAATGTCCTTTGTGGTTAGATGGATCCTCACCTGGGTGTTCAATGATTTTAAGGAGAGCAACACTGGAAGAAGTGTGAAGGATGTAATGTGTTTCTAAAGGTACCAGCCAACAGAACCATGCTGGCCACAGTTGGTCCTGGCTCCCTTCCTGGTTCCTTCTCTTTAATAGGCACTTCCTTTCTGGTGAGAAAAATCTATCTGCAGAATGAGCTGTACAGTTATTTGGGCTTTGCAGAAATGTGCTGCTCCTTCTTTCATGGATTGATCAAACTTTGAAAATAAAAGGATTCTTCTGTTGTTTTTTTTATTTATTTTTTTAAAACAACATACAGACAAATTGATTACATGAACCGGATAACTAACTACAACAGGTGAAAAGTGTACTGATTATGACCATCCTTTGACCCCAACCATCCAGATAAAGTTGAACTGCCAGCCAGTTTTTGGTGGCATCCTTTAGGGAACCAATACTGGGGGCAGTACCATCTAATGTCTTTATTAACAACCTGGAGGACACAACAGAGTGCACTTTCAGCAAGTTTGTGGACCACACTAAATCTGGGTCTGGGGATGTTTGTGATAGTTTAAGTTTGTCAACTGCCCTCCTGAGGCATGGGGTGGGCAGTTGTTACAAGGAGGGCAGGAATACCTTTCAAGCTGGACCTCAAGATGCTGCAGAAATGAGTTGCCAGGTACTTAATGAAGTTCAACAAATGCAAAGTCGTGCATCTGAGGCAGACTAACCCCACTCAGCAATTCAGATTAGGTGGGTGGGTTGGGGAAAGCTTTACGATAAAACCAGACAGGGCAGGGAGTGAGAGTTGCATGTATATCAGCAGTGTGCCCTTGAGGCAAAGAAAACCAACAGCATACTGAGCTGCATTTACAAAAGCACAGCTGAAAGTCAAGGGAATTTACTAGTCCACTCTATCCAGCACTTGTGAGGTCTCATCTAGAGAACGGCGTGCAGGTTTGGGGTCTCTAGTGCAAGTAAGTTACTGACATACTGCAGTGAGTCTGGCAGAGGGCTGGAGGACAAGATGTGTGAGGAGGGGCTGAGGGAGCTGGGCTTGTTCAGGCTTAAAAAGAAGTCCAAGGGGAGAGCTTACTGGTGTCTGCAGCTGCCTAATGGCGAGGTACAGAAAAGGTGGAGCCAATGCTGCACAACGATAGATCAAGAGGCAACAGACACAAGTTGCTACAAGGGAGATGCTGATTAAATAGAAGGAAAATTGTTTTCACCATTTCACCAGGGTAGTCAAACACTGGAGAAAGCGCCCAGGGAAGCTGTGGGATCTTCAGCCTTGTAGGTTTTCAGAACTTGACTGCAAAGGCCCTGAGCAGCCTCTTGTAACTGGCCATGCTTTGCATGGGAGGTTTGACCTGAAGCCTCCTGAGGCCCCTTAAAACCTCAGTTATGCCAATATTTTAGGATTCTGCCAGAGACGCTGTAGCTTACCAAAGACAGTGTATTGGCTGCTGTAACAACCACCTCCAAAATATCAGAATAAAGTCATCAGGTCCAAAGCAACAGTACAGTTATACAGAACTACTTTTAACTACAGACATGCCTTGGTAAGCCCCTGTGTCCAATTTTTCAGAGCTGAGCGCTGCCAGGTATAGGTCCTGTTTTCCTTCTTCTACCCTTGTAATCAAGAAATTATGGCTCACAGGATGATAACATAAACCCTTACCTATACAAATGGACTGAATTGGATGGATGAGATTAAATGGCCTTTTAGAAGGTTACCAGGTCAAACTTAAATGAAATAGATCCATGTGGTTATTTTCTCAGGTTTTAGAACGCCTTCCTGTTTTGTTCAATACAGGAGCAGATCTTCAATGGAATAAGACTAGGTAAGAAAAGAAGAAACAGCCTCATAATAAAGTCAGCTTTGTTTTATAAGCATCGGTGTTTTTACTTTCCTTACAGGACTTGATTTTTTAGTGTTTCTAAAGAAGCTGCAGGTTCAAAGCTGCACCAGGGGAGGTTTAGACGGGACATTAGGAAGCATTTCTTTATTGAGACGGTGGTGAAACACTGGAACAGGTTTCCTAGAGAGGTGGTCAATGCCCCAATCCTGTCAGTGTTTAAGAGGAATTTGGACAATGCCCCCAATAACATCCTTTAACGTTTGGTCAGCCCTGAGGCAGTCAGGCAGTTGGACTAGATGATCGTTGTAGGTTTCTTCCAACTGAAAGAATTCTATTCTGTTTTCTGTTCTATTCTATTCTATTCCATTCCATTCCATTCGTTGGTGTCAGCAATAACAAATTTCATATCTGTGGAATTATCACAAAAGGCGTTTTGCCATTCTAGGCCACAGCTTTTGTGAAAAGAAATTGCAAAATTGTTTCTTTATGGTGCTGAACTGTACTGATAGCTCACAAAACCCATCATTGTACCATGGAGAGCCAGAGTGCTGAACCTATGCTTTTCTGACCATTAGTATTGTTAGAGAAGGACAAACTTCAACATAAGATCACTTTGCTCTGGGACTTGTCCAGTTGTGGTCTGGAAGTCTCCAAAGATGGCAGTGTCACAACCCCTTCAATCTTTCCCAGTGCTTACTTACCCTCAAGGTGAACAGAGGTTTCCTCCATATCCATTTGGATTTCCTTCTCTCAGCTTTGTAGCATGGCAACTTGTCATTTCTGCTCAGGAAGCCACTGTGTGTTTAAAGTGTCCAGCAAGCAGGATCTGCAGCCCCTCAGCTCTGCTGCCCTCATCAGAGGACCACTCTGGAAGTGGCCTGGCCACCAGGCACTTCTTATGCCCCAGATTTTGGCGCAGCAAACTAGATTGCAGTTAACCACAGCTGTGAGGCCAAACTAAAGCAGAAACTTGCAAAACACAGATCACATTATGGTTACCACATATTAACAGCATCGTGATTCATACTACCAGCCTGATGCACACATTTACCAGGGAGTACAGTTCTTCTGTTTAGCTGGCAGGAACGTTGCTTTCCAGGTGCTGGCAGAGGGTTCTGCCATGCTTCTTCAGGAAATGGTGGTATGGCCTGTTTCAAGGTCCAAGATGGAGAACCAGGCATGGAGGAAAGAGGTCAAGTCTGATGAGCTCTAATGCTGGCACCCTTACTTTGAGTTCTTCACAAATTGGGTGACTACCCAGTCCAGGAAGTGTTTGGAGCATTTCCTGAGTGCTTGACAATCACCTTTATGCAGGAGCTTCACTTTACATGAGAGCCAGGAGACTATGAAGGGATTTTATCTGATTCCTGCAGTGCTCTCTCCAAAATCCTTGAGGTCCCAGGGAGCTGCTACTGCCTGGAAAGCACCCAGTGGCTCGTTTCAGCAAATGTCACCTGAGGTGCTGCATCAGGACAACAGCAACCACCCAACGCCACTGCTGCTGAGCAGATCAGCCTTCTCTCTTACATGAAATGAGATGCCAAAGCGGGGGATTGTCCCTGGGGTCTACTCCTAGTGAGTGCTTGCAGCTTCCACCCACCTTTACCATACACCACACACCTGTGGCTGCTCTCTTTATATCCCATTTCTGATTCTCCCACACAGTAGCCAGTGTCAGAAGACAAAAAAAGCCATAATTCTTTGTGAACTGTTACCACACCAAGGTGTCTCCAATTACTATTCTCTCTTGCAATTAGATAAATAAAGAAATGCTAACTACATTACCTGAAAATGGACCTCCCAGCAGTTCCTACCTCAGTTTCTTTCTCCTGTGAAGGAAAAGGGCACACAGCTGAGTGGCCAGGGGAAAAGCCCAAGATCCGGAGCTGACTGCTGCTTTCTGTTTCCTCACCTTCCCACAAATTGGCCTTTTAAACTGAAGCAGCTGCTCTTTTTTTTTTTTTTTTAAACACAGTTTTCTGGTGAAGTAAAAGGTGAGGTGATACATCACTTCTGTGAGAGGCAGCACTCATTAGCTGGAGGGGTAAAAGGCCATCACGGCTGTCAGCACCACGCTGACAGAAAACACGTTCTCATACTGTTGCTCTCCTAGCAAACCCAGGTGGTTCCTGCAGCATGAAGCACAAAATTGAAGATGATCCAGTTTTCTGTAGCCTCAGGTTTGGCAGCCCTGACTCACCCACAGTGCTGAGATTTCATTTTTCCACTACATTGTGGAAATCGTGTTTTGGCTACAACAGTTCTTACAGCAACTGCGTGGCAGTGGCGAGCATCACCCTGCATTTCCCTCAGTGATCCCTGTTGTTGAACATGGGGTCCAGGCCATTTATTCCCATCCAGCTGACCTGTGCAACACTGCACTAATAGGCAAGACAGAGCAGGGACACCCATGTGAAGCCTGTGAGCATTTTACAACCCAATTATATGGTGACAGGGAACTGACTGCAAATTCAGTGAAGATTTTCTGCTGTTTCAAATAGACTGTTTTTTTCAGAGATGAGGAAAACAGCATGGCGAAGGAGAGGATGCCATATTCATCGATGTTTCAGTCATATCCCATTTCCAGCATTTACCTGGTAACACTGTTTAAAGAGACACCACTTAAAATCAAAGTGCTCACGTTTCAGTGGGCTGTGAAAGGTGAGGATGCAGGATGGGCTGCCAGGGTCCCACAGCAGGGACCCACTGCCTGCAGCCGCAGCCACAGCCACAAATTGACTTGGACTTCAGCTCCAAGAGGTGCCTCAATAGCAGCCTGCATTCACAATAAAAGCCAAGGAGTTCACCAAAAACTGAGGGGCTGAGCCCTGAGAAAAAGCTGTGTCTCACTCAGGACTGAGAGCCTGACCCTGCCCTGGTGACAGGGCATGGGACAGGGGCAAGGCTGGGGCAGGAGCAGCTCCCAGCCATAGCATTGCCTTTGTTCACGTACCTCTGCTTGGTAACACATCAGCATTAGACTTGTGTTGCCGATGCCGTCAAAGGGAACCAGGAGTTTCAATTAATTTTCTCTCTTTTCTCTGCTTTCCACTGAAAAAAAAAATAACTTCACTTATCAAAGGGTTTTTCTTAAGGAATTTGGGATTAAATTTCATTTTCATGGTAGGAGCAATGTCTAGGCAGGCTTCTCCAGGCCAAAGCTAAGCCTATGTTCCCAAGACATGGTTTAAATTGACATGCACCTAAAATGCAACATTTATACTGGCCACTCCTTTATTTTTAGCCATTCCAAGACACAAAACCCCTCATCTCTTTACTGTTTTTCCTTTACTACAAGATAGCAGAAACACCACCAGCGTTTGTTCCCCTGGGCCCAAGGGAACAAAGAAACCTGCTGGTTTTCTTCCCCAGCCTCTGAATGCATTTACTCCCTTGTAACACCCATGGATGGTCCTGACATAACTTCAGACAGCAGGAGGAGAAGCAGATTTCAGCCGCAGCATGTTTTCCTCAGCTCTGTTTGGAAACCCATGTGTGCTCATGCAGGCGGTGGTGTTGGTTTGTAAGGCAGTGCAAAGACGGCTGCTGTGACAACACAACCCCGCGCGGTCACACCAGGCGTCCCAGAAATCCCACTTGGGTGTGTGACACGGCAAGTCGTTCAGCTCCCGCTGTTTGTGTAACCGAAGTGTTTGCAGTTTTCCCTGAGTCGCTAAACTGGCTAATGCCAGGGCGACGCTGTGAGAGAAAAACTGCTGCTGCTCTGCGTGGCATCGTGTGGTATTTAAACAGTGTTTCTACCCTGGGTGCGTATGGGCTATTTTAAATCATTTTTTGCTGCTTCTTTCTTGAGAGGGAGGAAAACAGAGGAAATCTAATGCTTTATTAAAAGCTTGGGGAAAGCAAGAGCAAAGCAACCTGTGAGCATGCAACAGGAAAGGCAGATTCGCAGTTTAGTTGCCAAGAGAGTAGAAGGTACAAGTGCAGTACAACCCTGCCCCACCATATGAAGGGCTTCTCCTGCATGTTTTTGTAGGGCACATTAAGAATTAAGGTGCAGGACAGCAGAAAAAGATGTGGAGGAGAAATTGTATTCCGAATCATTCAGTGAGACTCCTATGAATGAAGGAACTCCTTCAATCCTATTTTTCAACTTGATAAAGTTAATGGTATAAGAAATCACTCACAATACAGCTTCAAGATTACCTGAGGGATGTGTCGCATGGCTAGGAAGCTACGCAAGTAGTCACCAGGTACCTTTCCTTGCCTCTCCTGGCCTGAGGGGTACTTCGCAAGGCCAGTGCCACTGATTGCTATTTAGAGCTGTTATTAAAACAGAAATCTAATGAAAATAATATTTTGCTATGGAAAAGACTAGTTCGACAATGACAAGAACACCTTCAGACTTTCTTCTCTCAAGAGTAACGAGGATTATTCACATGTGAAGGAAACCACCTTTCTCACTCCTCAATATGCAGAAATAATTTATAAGCTTGTGACCAGCAAAATGCATGAAATGAAAATCCCAACCCTGTCCCTGCCCAAGCTCCAAACTTATGAGATCATAAGCCCAAGCCAGGGTGGGTTATCTGAAGGGACATACGTCACACACAGAGCTCAGATGTATTATGACCGTCTCTTCCTGCCTCCCCTCATTGGTAACATCACACATAGTCCTTTCATTTCCTTCTCCTGCTCCTTTCTTGTTGCCTTTGGCACCACAAGGTATGGTGTACCACAACTGAATGCATGAGGATCTCCTGCTAGCATAAAGCTCTCGGCTCTGTGGCTGCAACCCAAACCTCCTTCAAAGGCTTTGATAAGACAGTATCATTTTTCAGAGGGAATCTGGTCTTACTGTGAGGAGTTTGACACTTTCACAGGGCATGAAGTAGCTCAACTGTGTGTGTACATGTGTCTCCTTTTTCAATCACACAGGACTGCCATATCAGCTCTCATTAACTTTTGAAGCCACTGCCTCCTGTAGCCTGTGCTGGGGTGGAAGAAGGGGCTGCCAACAGACACAGACGGCTCATGACAACGTGACCATCAGACTCCTGTAGCAAACATTCAGGGAAAGCACATTTTTAATGTTGTGGCAGCAAGAGTGAGGTAATGCAGTAAAATATTAATGAACCCTTTCAGTTGACATCTCTAAATACATTGTAGAGGCTAAACTTTGGAGGTCAAGACAGTGGATTCACTACATATTCATCCAGCTGTAAAATTCTCCCTGTTTTAACCAATGCTGGGGAGAGGTGGGACGGCTGGGTGGGGGGTGGGGGAATCAGAGAGAGAAATGAGAAGGCCAGCTGTAAAGCTCATTGTATTTCAAAAGCAAGCACATGGAAGGTTAGGACAAAAATTGGGTGGTACCTTCCTCCTTTTCAAAGGAGGATTCTACCCTTCTAAAGATATTTCTTAAAGGTCCAAAATACTCTCCCTCAAAAACTGTCACAAAATAAGGATGAATTTCAGATAGTCTAAGCTTGATACACCACCATGTTGCCTGGCCTGCAAAAAGGCAAATGGGATATGCAAAAGTGCTTTCATTTGGTTTTATTTTTAATCCATAGACTAAGCTCACCATCAGCATAGCACAAACAGGGTGCTCACTGCTGATGACTTTAGAGATGAGCAGAAATACAGATGAAACTGCTTTTGGCCTTGTTATTCAAAGGGGAAGGAAAAAGAAGAAAAGAAAACAGATTAAAGAACAAATAGTTAGATGAGAAAAAAACCTCAAGGAATGCTTCTATCTACCAATTGTTTTGCTGGCCAAATAAACAAAGTGCATTACTTAAATCTGCTGTAAAGGGGCATCCAGAGGACAAAAATTGTCACTTTTTCATGGTTTGACTCTGCTCGCTCTCTTCCTTGTGCCTAATGAGAACAATGTGCCTTTTACACCTGGGCTGCCTGTCCCTTGCCATCAGTCTCATGTGTGCCAGCTCGCAGGTACCCTTCACTGCCCCTTAAAAATTTGCATGAGTTCACAGCTGCCAGAGCCCTGCTGCAGAGCTCCCAACACCAGCAAGCCCAGCCTTCTCCCTGGTGATTCCAGCCCCAAGCAGGTCCTTGCGAAGGCAGGCTTCCACTCCCACACTAGCAGAAGGCACTGGGAGAGACCGAGCAAAGGTTCTCCTTTGAAATGGCACTGTTGTACTCCCACCCTAGCAAACAACACTGCAAAAAAACTGAGGAAAACTAATGGAGCAAAAGGCACAGTGATGCAAAACAAAATGAGTGAAGGTCATTTGTGTGAGCAAGGAGACAAAAATGCATTTCAGATGGCTTTTTGAATCATCCTTTTTGATGTTTATCTATCAGAGCTGTTTCTTTTGCAGTACTCAGCCCATCTGGTAATTAGCTCATGATGTGCGGATTCAAAACACATCCTTAGTACTTTGTTGATGAAGTAATATTTCTCCTGCTTGTTTTATGTAGACAGACTCCGCAGCCATTCCTTCAGAGGTGTGGGATTTACATAGCTACTTCAACTATTTTCAGCTTAAAAAAAATTTTTTAAAAAAAGTTGGTGGTCTTGGTCAGGGTCCAAATGACAGGAAGGGCACTGGTACCTACCAGGGTTTCTGACAGATGCTGAGTCTGCTGTGCTGCAGCAGAAGCTGGATGCTCAGAACATAACCCTGGCATTTCTCTCTTCTCCTCCAGCTATCCCTTCCCTTCTCAGCTGACTGAGCATGGATTCAGATGGCCCCAGCTCTTCTCCCAAAGACATCCAGGGAGATGGTCCCTACGCTGAGCACTTACTCAAGGCGTCCTGGGCAGAGGCTGGAGGCATCAACCGAAGTGGCCAGTCCCAAAGAGAGGGTGCCACCTTCTGCTGAGCTTTGCAGGAAACACATCTCAACTGACTATCCTGGTTGCTGCCTGAGGAAGCCAATTTCAATGCCTGCAATCTAAGGTAGTCCTTTTTCCTGTGGCCAGGGTTTTGATGATACTCATGCACTGAGCTCAAGCTCCTTGACATAAAGTAAAGAGAAAAGCCACAGAGAGCAGTGAAGATGGCATTTTCCTAGCAAAGTCCCTCTGAGCAATACGTTAGAGCATTCCTTGCAGCTTAGCACAGCCCTCTGAGGTTTCCTTCACTCCCAACTACATGAGTGTGAGCTATGGGAAACAGGATGAAGGGATCTGGGGGAGCAGGCTTACTACAGAACCAACCTGAAAGGGGATAAACCCTTAGTGACTCAGGAAAAAGCTTTTCTGCCTTGCAGGTCAGGAGCTGAGTAAGTTTAATGAAACAGGCAGAGGCATTAACTTCTCTAAAAGGGCTCTATAGTAGGTGTACTCATTTTGAAGTTTGTCCTTCCTAGTCATGCATTGGCTCCCATCAGAACTATTCAACATGTAAACAGTTGTAAGCCTTCATTTACTACAACACTTCACCTTTTAACATTAGTATAGGTCACATGGGTAAGAAAAGACAATCATTTCACTTGCATTTGGGGCTGCCATTCAACACAGTATCTGGAAGAAGGAAGACAAACACACACACACACACATTCTGCTGGTCACTTGTTGAAAAGAAGCTTTTATCATTTGGCAGCAGCACAGATCACAACTACACAAAGTAACAGGTGGGGAAGTTTATCAGTGACATTCCGTGTCTCTGGCACAAGGGAGCAAACTGCCTTGAGGACAACATGGAACGGAGCCTTTTTGTCCCCTCTGTGTGTCCCTAAATGTCACAAGGACAAAACTTCCTCCCTCATGCAGGTTATGTTTTTGCTTTCAAGGAAAAGTATTTTAAGGAATATGGATCATCTCCAATGCAGAATATGCACACCAACAGTGAGATTAAGTGTTCAGATAAGAAAATAATGTTATTAAATATTTTTCATAAGACCACACAGTTTTTTCTACCTTTAGCACAAGAAGTTCAAGTAAGGTTATGAAAACAAGGCAAAAAAGGAAGAAAAAAAAACAAACAAACAACCGAAACCAAAAAAAAATCTAACACCGAAACCAATTAACCCACTTAAACGTATGCTGAGAAAGACGAACAGTGATTTAACATTTGTGTTCATGCTCCTTATATGGCTGAAGGCAAAGCAGGCTGCCAGCTTGTGCCTGCTCTGAATTGGGGCATCTCTCTTCACTAACCGCTCAAGGAGCCCAAGTGCTAAACGAGGGAGCTAAAGGATAGCCCTAAAGTTATGTATGTGAGTACCCCCACCCAAATCCAGTTCTCAGCCCTACTAGTTTTAGACATCTGGTGCAGCTTTCCGTTATATTCTCATTGTCCAAGTTAAAGGTAAACACACAGCAACGTGCGATTTCACTCATCTCAAGTCATGTTGGCATCTTTACTTGGACACTATGGCAACAGATCATATGGAAAAATGATGCAACGGTGACCAGACGTGAGGGATTGTTAAAGAAAAACCATCAGTTTTAATTCTGAGAAAAAAATCAAATGCAACCACTGGTGTTTACAGAAATATGTTTTCTGTTTCAGCTGGCAACACCTATTTCCAAAAACATTCCTCCTTTGCTATTACAAATTCATCTGGACAGTCCACAAAGCAGAGAGGTTAGCCAGATCTCAGTACACCGCATCTTGCTGCTGACTATGAAATGAAGCAGTTTTTTTTCCTTCCCCTCATCAGTTTTCCCAACCTGTGCTTATGAAACCTATCAAGATGGATCAAAATAGATCAAGGACTGTTGTTCCTAATCAACGGCACGATTTGGCTGCATTTCACCAAGATTCAGACACTGTGAGTCAGCCTGAGCCAACACTCTAGTTCATGACTTTCAAAAACCTGTTTCCCATGGCCTGTAGTTGAATTCAATCAACAGATGAAAACTGCCATATTTTTGCATAACTCATATAAGCTCCACAAAAAAAAAAAAAAAAAAAGGCACCAGTAAAGAGGAAATTGGAGGGGCAAGAGCTTTAAAGAGGGTGAGGTGGGGAACAACTGGTGGAGGTAACAAAGGGAGCTGCACGTACACATTGCTGACAAGGACTCCACACTGCACTTGTCCTTTCTTAACCCTACAGATGCTAAGGATGAAAGCAGAGTGTATAGCTTTGGTGTAGCAGCCAGTGTCACCATCAGAAAGGCACCGAGACTGATGGAGAACAGACCTCTGCCCAGGTACACTTGACTTTCAGACAGGCAGAAACTACCAGAGACAGGCTGCAGAATGGGGACACAAGTTCCCCTTCTCCTACCACCCCTGACGGTATAGTCTAATGACATCACCTAAAGAAGGAAAAATAAACCTTGGAAATTCACTTCGCTTTTTTCTTTTTTTTTTTTGTAATAAAAATAAGTGTGCTACATTTAAGAAAGACTTGGCAAGCAGTTTTTCATTTGTGTAGTTAGTTTCCAAGCCATTTGGTGGAAGATTTGGTCCTTCATGCTGCTTAAAAAGCCATACATGCTTATGTTGTTGACATAACAATTAAGACATTAACTTGCAAGTGTTTATAGCCTCATTCAATTTATATGTATAATGGAATAGTCAGATTGAGAAATTAGACTCACAGAAGGCAAAAACTCTGAAGTATAGATTCCCAAAGCAACAGTAACTTATATCCCACTTTCATATAAAACCAGAAGAGAAGTGGTTCAGATGTCAAGAGCCGTACAATTCAAGATTTCTTCTCTTTTTTTTTTTTTCGAAAGAGTAGACTCTTTCAGCCAGTGGAATAGGAACTGAACTCTGAACTATGGTGCAAGCATCTAATTATTTCTGTTTCTGGAAAGTACCCCTAGACCTCCACCCTGCCTCACAAACAGTTACCAACCAGCAAACACGTGGAGTTGAACTCCCAGTACCAGTTGCACAGGCCCATCCCCTTTCCACAGGAACACCTTCTGCAATTATCACAGCTGCAGATAAAAAAAGGATTGAAAGTCACTTTGAGCCATTGTAGTCAGTCAGTAGGCTGTTTCTACTGTTACACTATTACACCTGGTCCTCCATCACACATATTTCCTGAGAAACAGCCACACTAGGAAAAAAAAAAAAACCTCTACAGAAAGGGTGCCTATAAGACATGACTGTGCTACACCTATTAAGAACATTACAAAGCGTAAAAGCTGACCCTTTCCAGCAGTGCTCACTAGCACACATTTACAGATGGTTACTATCAAGATTTAGTGCCATTCAATTCCAGCCCATAAGAAAGGTTTGTGCTGATCAACCCAAAGGTCTAAGACGAATCTCCCCGCTTTCCCCATGACACCCCTCCTCCCACACACTCTCCTTCCACTTCTGGCACTCCCCAGGCTGCTCACTGGGATCCAGCTTTGTGGGACAAACCTACATTTAATGCTGTTTCCTGACCCCAGATCTAGTCTCTGGAAGCAATAGAAAACATTAAGCAGTGTTAGGAAACAAGTTAGAATAGGGAGAGAGACCTGGGGTGGTTAAAGGGCTAGCTAGCTGCCATCTTCAGCCACCTAATAAGTGGCTGTAGAGCAGATGGAGCCAGACTCTTCTCCAAGGTGCACTGTGATGGGACAAGAGGTAGCAGACACAAGTTGTGACACAGAAGATTCCAACTACATATGAGAATTTCTTTTTTTTTTTAACCACGAAATATCAAAAAACTTGTGGGATCTCTGTCCTTAGAGACATTCAAGGCTCAGCCAGACAGCCCCAAGTCAGCTGATGCAGCTACAAGCCTGGTCCTGTCTGGAGAGTGGCTGCCCCTGGGACCTCCAGAGGTCCCTCCCAACCTAAACTGATCCCATGGTCCTTACTTCTGGGTCCCACTTTGTGCTCTGATGGTTCTCCGAGTCCAGCATTTTGCTGTCAAACTAGTCTACATAATTTCTCTCTCCCTGCCACATCAGACTCTGGTTTTAAAGATGCCTGTAACACACTATCTTCTTGCTCCATCTCCTGGGGAAGTGTTATTTCTTCAAACTCTATTCCTGCATAGAGTGCTGGTTGCATTTAGGCTGTAGCTGTTACTTCTTAAATCTGTCCAGGTGCTGATTACAGCTGATAAAATGGCCAAGAGTAGTTTTCAACAGAAGCTACGGTTCTGTCACAAACAATGTTTGGGTGAAGCTTTATTACTGACTGAATTCTTCAGAACTCAGCAACCAAACCAGATGCTGCAGCCCACTCCCCCAAAGTTTTACAGCCACTGCTCTTTCTTACAGTCTTCACATGCCTCTCCCTTCCTTTCCATGCCCTGAGTGAATATTGGCTTGGAGGGCAGAAGGTGAAAAGAGGGAGGGGGAAAAAAAGTTATTTTTGGCTTTCAACTTTTTTTGGCATTCCTGTCCTGTAAAACTCTTTGGAGCTGTGTGTCCCACCCTGGGTCAGAACAAAACCACTTCTGAAATTGCAGAGAAATTTCTTTGTGAGACACAAGTTGTCCAGCTGCCAGCTGGTAGCGATAATGTCCCAAAGTACCGACCCGCTAGGGGCCCCGAACTGGTAAAATGCAGGCATGGAGAGCCTGGGGATGCAAACTGCTTATAAACCCACTGGATGCTTAAGCCCACATTCATCTCCAAGGCAAAATTCCCTTGACAGGAGCATTCCTGGACTTGAAAGGGCTAAGCTCAGAGTCTTTGCCCTGTGCAGGGCAGCAGTCTAGACATGACAGCGTGGGGGGGCTAGCAGGGAGGCGGCAGGGAGGCGGCAAGGAGGCTGGCAGGATGAGAACTGCCTTGTGCTTTCTTCCAGGAGGCTCCTCTGTCCTCCAGCCATCCCTCAGTACTGCCACGGCACCACAAAGCATTGGCCCTCCTGGGCCTGGGATGGTCCTCATCCAAACTCTTAGCCAACATGTGAGACACAGCATTACTACAAGAAACACGTGAGCCTCCTCAGAATAGCCTGAGTTTTCTGGAGATCGAATGAAGTACAGTTGTTCAGCCAACGTAATTGCAGAGCTCATCAAGAATTGCCTTCTCTCTTTGCATCTTCAGTACCAGCAGTGCCTGTTAAAAGCAAGATAAAGACTCTTTAAAAACTCTTTGGAGGCTTTTAGTGCACCAATTCTCAACCTGTTGTTTAAAAGCTTGAAGTTCACTTACTTAAAGTACCTAACAGAGGTGTAAGCCCCAGAACAGAAGTGGGTTTTAGAGATCAGGTCCAGGGTCCAGGACATAATTTCTGATGGTGGTTTTTTTTTTTTTTTAGTTAGTTAGTTTATTATCTTTTTTCAAACAGAGCCACTCAAGTTAACTGAATTATCACATATGCCTCTCCAGACACCGTTCAACACCTAATCAAGTGGTAGGATTATAAATACCATGTGTTGCAGCAGTGGCTGAGCCTCAGTCATTGAAGGTTAGATTGTCTTCACAGCTTTGTACCAGTGGGATAAAGAAACTGCACCAGGAAAGGAATGATTTCATTGCATGAGGCAAACACCACCCAGAAAATAATTAAAGTTTACATAAAAAGGGGGTTATGCGAGTAATGCAAAACACATCCTTTTTGCTCTGGCTCTTCAGTAATATAAGGCAGAAGTGACCTCTGAGCTGCTGAATTACAAGTAAAATGACAAAGTAAAATTACAAGGTAAGCAGATCCCTGCTTCGTTAAAGCTGTCTGGCTCTTGCTGGGAGACAGACACAGTCTCTCCAAACTCCCAGAGATCAGCCTTTGGAATTGAATGAGCAGGAGGTCTTACAGGAAAACAGAAGGAAATGAGGGGGGTATGGATTTTACTTATGCTTGCTAACTCTTTTGAAATAACCTTGATAGAAGAATTAAATGTAATTTAGAGAGGAAAACGTTATTTATAGATGCATTGCAATAAGTAGGGTAAACATAGAGAGAAATACTTCTTCAGCATCCTGGAGATAGGCAACTCCCCAAAAAAGGAATGAGCTACCAACAGGAAAAGTAGGTATTGTTGGGTGATGTGTTTTTTTTATTTTTAATTGAATACCAGAGATCACACAGAAATCATCCAGCTGAGCTGGAACCCACTCCCAGGATTTCCAGGAGCTTAACAAAAAGGCTGCAACAAAGAAGACCAGATCTCCTTTCTGGCCAAGCATTTTTCCAGGGCCAGTAGAAGTTGCCCATTCTCCTTGCTTATCTAACTTTCAGGCTTACCTCCAGAGCTAAAAACTTTGTATGGCTGAGTCTCTCTGTGCTCACCACTAGCAAATAGTTTGTTTATTTGCAGCTGCCATACTCTTAAGATAAACCAGATCAGTAAGATTTACATGAATGTGAAATAGGAGAGCTAGTCCTAGCTAAAGCCAACTCACCAGCTCAGCCCAATGCCTGTATGAAGTAGCTGGCATCATCAAGTAATGAAAACAGAAGGAAAGTGATTCAGGCACCAGCCAGACCTTTCTCTGAAATACACAAATCAATGGGAGCACTAGACAGATACACACACAGAGAGAAAGGCAAAGAAGGGATGGAGGCCTGGTATTGGGTAGGATTAGAAGGCAACAATTGCGTGTAGATTTGACAAGGTTATACAGGGATTTAGTTTTTGATGTCCTATATACAAGCTCATCTGAAGAAGTTACACTGTACAGTCCTGTAATTGATATAATTTCAGTGAGTCTCAGCCCATGAACTTCTATTTCTTGGATCTGACTCCTCATTCGTGTACAGTTTTGACCCCAGGTTTGCACATTCCAGCAGCTGTTATATTTTCTTTAGCATTCAGCCTTCTTCAACTTTCATCACAATGATCTCTAATCTGTTTCAGAGCTGATCTGGCAAAGAAATCCACATTGAAAAACTGCATGCAACAGCTCCCTAAAGTCTGCAGGTCTTACGAGTTTGGAAGACTTCCAGACCTCTCCTAGGGACACCCCGGCTCACACTCAAAGAGGTTTCAGACAATTGGGCTAACATTAAATAAAATTTAACTCCCTAATTCCCCAGGGACTGGAACAAAAAGGGGAAAATATGTATAAATTTAGGTATATGAATGATTATTACAACACAGAGAGGAGAGCTTTGGGTGGCTAGTGAAATTTGCTGCTGTCACAGCAGGATGGCTGACCCCAGCTCAGCTGGGACCATAAGCAACTTGCTGGCCTCAAGATCCTTACAGAATAAAACCTCAAAATTCGTTGTAAGAACTTTGTGTTCTCAGATAAATTGGGGGTCGGGGGTTGACGCTGCACCTTTAAGTCTCATTTCTGAGGGAGTAAGTGTTAACAGCAGCCTTAATTAAGAAGAAAGGCAACAATAATGGTAGCCTTGAGCAGTGAAGTTCCCTTCCATATAGTCTCATTTGTAGCAAAGTGTGAAACTATGCAATCTCTTCCATAAGATACTTCATGTAGCTACCAGTCAAGAACAGAGATTCACAGCCATGTAGCACAGCTTGGGAAAGCACGTTTATAGCTTACTCAAGTGCATGATGTGGCATCCTGCAGCATGTTTGAGTGATGCTGCAGTAGAAAATTGTATCTGCTAATGCAATATATGTATTTGTATATATTACATATGTTCATATGTATTCCTACATATAGCATACGGATTTGCTACATTGGCAGGTTTATACTATGATTTTTTTCAGCAAAGGCAGAACTTTAAGTCACCTGTGATTAAAAAAAAATAAAATAATTCTGATGTCACCTCAAAGGAGATGGTTTGGGAATATTTAAGAATACAGTGGATACATTGAGTTTACATGGTGGCTGGTCTCTTCTATTAGGAGAATCCCAAACATGAGCATTTTAGAGCAGTCCCCTCAGTGCAATGACTCTTTCCAGCAGTGCAAGGCAGTAATCAAGCAGTTGGTTCTACCCAGACCAGCAAAGCAATACCCAGGTAATGCGCTGACAGAGAGTCCACATTTGCCAGCTTTTCCAAAAGCAGCAGATATCACAGAGACACACAAATTGCTCATTCTTCGCGTGAAAGATTCAGTCTCCAGTGTTAACTCTGCAAGCCTGTGTGTAGCCTGGAGTCCCCAGCCCCACAGCTTCTGGTGGCCACAAAGCAGTCACAAGGGTTTTGCACAAAGGCAAGGTTCAAAAATCTCCCATTATACCAGAGAGACAATTGTTCCCCTCTTCCCTGCCAGTTGTTGCACATAAACAGCTACTGAGCTGTGCTGTGCAAGGCAATGTACCATCTTCTCCAGGATGGTTCAGCCCCACTAGGGTCCATCTGTAGAGAGCCATGACACCTTCACAACCAGACACAGGCAAGTTCAGTGCAGTCTTGGACCGAGCAAGCAAAACGGCCAACTTTCCAGCTGGCCTCAGGTTTAAGAGGAGGCACTGCAGCTGCAAGAATGGGATTGCTTGCTGAACAAAAGAATATGCTGCTTAGAATTAAAAAAGTCAGTTGGAGCAGGACAACAAAGCCAGGCTGTGCAACAGTGAGAGGCTGGGGCACAGCTCAGAACAGCAAGTCTGTTTGTACATGGGATCAAAGTTCATTCGGTTGCAAACATCACTGGAAATGGGAACTTCATTAGAGACTGCTGCTGTGTTCTTGCCTCACTTCGTAACAAACACTGCTGTTAACACTTCTCTCAAAAGAAAACAAAAAAAAAATGCCAAAATTCCTCGTGTTATTACTTTAAATTAATGCAGAACTACAAACCACATCCAGACAGTAGCAACACACAAATCGAAATGATACTGAAATGCAGGAATTTGTCATCCAACATCAATTCATGCAGGAACCTTAGCTTTTAATTTTTTACAATAATAGGCACTAATGACTGACATCTCCAGGTTTAAAAGCCTAAAACAAGTGATAAAAAACACTGTCTCAAATAATACGTTTGTTACTCTGGAGAATAAAGTACATCAATTTAGCTTCCTACATAAAATTAATATCTATATGCGCTGTAGCCCTTTAATAGAAATGGCTGCATAGTCTGAAGATGTTTCTACAACGAGTGGAAAGGGCTTTTTCCATTACAAGGTACATTAACTATATTAGCATATACTGCTATTATTAAGTGGCTGATCCATGGATGCTATGTTAAAAAATTAACAATTAAAACTTCCAGTAGGTGAAAATTTAATTTCCACCCTTACCATATACTTGACTACTCCAAAGTCTCATTTAACATTGGTAAGGACTCAATTAGCTTGCAATTGAGAGCTCTAGCCTTTAGAAATAGTAATAAAAAAGCCCTAGCTACACACACAAAAGATGCTGAACATCCTGGACAAAAAAGAAGGCAATAAAAGAGTATAAGCCTGCTGACAGCAGTCTGCATAAAGGCAGCTTCACATGCTTCATGCAATCACTAAGATTTAAAGATCAATAGTGCATCTAAGGTTTAAGATGAGCTGTGAACATCTGAACCAATGCTTAACTGCACACTGTACCACTGGTCACATGAGTAAACTCTTTCACACAACTAAAAAAAAAAATGCTTTAAAGGATTCTCTCCCACCTCAAAATAATTCTCCAGATATTATTTGGCTATGAAACACTTTTAGAACAAAATCTTGTTGAGTGTTGCTAAGTGCAAAGGTATCACACTGCTCTCTTGGGACTCCTCTCTGCAGTAAAATTTAAATGTCTGTCTTTCCTGTTACTGATGTGTCCAGAGTGTTGTAGTTGGGATCTGAGGTGCAGGACCGAGGGCAGCTTCCCAAGCATCTCCCTTGTACCAAACTGATTTGCATTATGGGGTGGTTTTGTAGCACATAAACTGAATCCCTTTTGTATGAAGCTAATGCAGAGAGTGCGCTGCAGATATACTTTTAATGTGCTATAACCACTTACAGGCAAATCAGTCCGTGGAGCAGATTTCTTTTTCCTTCAGCTCTTTTCCATCTTGGGAGAAGGTGTGACAGGGTCAGGAATGGAGAAATACGGAAGATCCACTAAGCTAGGTCTTCATCAGTGATGCCTTCATCAGGGATCTAGAGAGAGCCTACAAAGCTGATAGCCTCAGGATCGAATTCATTTGCTCTCCCAACAACCAGCAACACTACTATCTAGGTCAAAATGCATCAATAAATCACATTCAGAAGTCTTAGACCAAGTCAAATTCCCTAAGAAACATGACTTCTAGAAAGGAAGAAAATTCCTTTCAAGCTCTCATGGCTGGAATACTTCATGGCAATGTTATAGCTACAGCAAATTCCTCTCTAGAAGGAAAGATTTCAGGCAAAAATTAGAGAGGATTTGATTTATAATGGAAAATAAAGTTAAAACTAACGGGCCAAGTTTTGCTTACACTGAATAATACTTAGCACCTACATAGGAAAATTCCCACTGACTGCAGTCAGAGCAGATCTGAGGCTTTAAACAAGCAGTCTCTGCTTCAGCTCCAGAATAGCAGTGCTAAAAATTAGGTGTCAGACTGGGACATGCCCTTCCGATGAGAAAGGGGGAAGAAATGACATGCATAGAGCCCCAGCTTCCTCTAGGGGGATAAAAGCATATGGTCTTCAGCCCTCAAGGGGAAAACTGACTTTGCAGGTTCATTAGACACCTATGTGAAAAGGGTGAGCCACGTTGGTGGTGCCCAAGTGAGTGTCGGAGCTTGAAGCTACAGGGAATGAGCTTGGGGAAAGCCATCAAGGGCTGATTGAGCCAGAGTGCTCCAAGGCTGTTGGGTTTAAGCCAGATGAGCTAGGAAACGGGCAAAACCTACACTTTGCTGCAGGCAGAAACAGCAGGTGACTGACTGCCTGCCTTCTGCTGTCAGCCGTGTTATGAGGGCAGCTGGTGTCCTCCTCCCTCCCAGGCAAGGGAATGGAGAGGGTCTGGGCCCACAACTGGAGGTCACAGTCCCACTCTAGGTGAACAAGGCCTAAGGGGAGCAAAGCCGTTTGAACAGGATCCAGCCCAGCTTTATTGCCTGTTGCCGTATCTGTTCTCCAGTTCGCAAAGCAACGTCAATGTAACGTGTGCTCTGAGAGCAAAGCTGCCATTTATGGCCTCGGCGGCCAAGAAAGCAGACAAACCTGAGCATCTGCGTTTGCAATCTCCACTGCTCCATAAAAGACAAGGTCAGACAGAAAACATGTGTTTCATATTTGCAAATCTGGATGATTTATATTAGGGGAGCAGGGCTGGACCGTGTGCAGCCTCTAGGTTGTTAAAATTTAATTTACTAATCAATTACTATCAGATGCTAGACTTCTTCAGCTGCCCCATATGAGGAACATAATTTCTCACAATACCCTGTCTTGATTTCAGTGCTGCATCTCCTTCCAGGGGCTGAAGAAAGGTGAGCTGAAGTGGGTAAGCAAAAGAAAAGGACCATTCAGTCACACAAAGTCCTATTTTAAATTAAGAGAAGCCACCAGAGCACTATTTCCCCATTTCTGTTGGTCATTTGGAAGACGTCATCCTCTTGCTCCTATTTGCAAGGCAGCTTTACCTGAGGAAGCAGATGCATTAAAATGAATGGTACATTTCTCACCTCAAGGGACCAAGTCTGGAGGAGAATCGGTATCCCTAGCTGCACTGTCCTCATTTCGGCTGGATTGTTTCTCAACCATCACTCCCAGTTTAAAACATTTAAAATATTATAAATGCACGTCTCTCAGATGCTGAAACTAAATGAACTAGGATAAAAAGTAAAGACAGAAGCAAGAAGGATTATTGCTGATAAGCATCCTTCCTATTACGTGGGTTACGAGCTATAGGTTGGGTCTCCTGAGATGTACGGCTTTGGGCTGAAGGTTTACAGATAATTCTGACCTTGGGGAAATGGCATGTGTTGATCTTTCCAACACTTCTTAACAGTAAAATGAACGTACATGATTCAGATAGCTTACATGAGCCAGAGACTTTCAAATACAAAGCAGCTGCATGAACATCACAATTTTCATAGCTTACACTCTCATCCTCATGCACACGGTAACTTGCACACAGTCCTAACAGCCTGAGGGTCTCTTCAAACCTCAGGAACACAGGAGACCACCCCTATCCTTTAAGTTGGATTAAAGAAACCCTGAGGGTCTGCAAACTTGTTGCAGAGACAAGCAGGTGACAGCTGAATGGCTCCTGTCTTTACCCTCTCAAGGATGGTGGTGTCAGGAACGCCACAACACAGTGGAGCTCTTCTAGCTTAAAATTAGGGTAACATAGAGCTGACATTATCTTGCCTTCCCCTGTGCTTTAGCGCCCTATGCAGTGGCTGTACTTGCCCCTTTCAAAGGCACAAGACAGTACAGATCATTCTCAGCAAGACTTTGCCTGTCCAGCTTGGTACTGATGATGTGAGTGCTCAAAACTCAACACAAAGGAAAAAAAAATAAAATAAAAATCTCAAAACATGTTTGCAGAGTATGATCTCCTTTGGAGAAAGAGAGGAACAAGACACTTTTCAGAGTCTCAACTCCATTTCATTGAACAACTCCAGTTATGTCCAGTTCAGGATACAAATATCAACACTAGCATTGGTCGAAAAAATTTTTTGAATGTCCTCTGTTAAAATTAGCTCCGTTCTTGGTTAGCAAGTCACGCATGAAATGATCCTGGCTTCCCTTTAACGTGGTAATCGGAGACCAATAACATTTTGAAATTATGGGTGAATTGCCAGCTCTTCTCTCCAACTCTTTGCTATCTGCATTTTGGGTGACAGGTTCCCTAAGAATAGGTTAATGTTACTACTCTTGGAATGGAAGAGGGAAATATTTTAAACCAGGGAATAATCAATCCAGTCCAAGCCTTCAGATGGAGAATCATTCACATTAAGATTCATGAAACTCTTAGAATTCATTATTTTTTTTCCAACAAATACCCAGCAGGTCACAGGGAGTTGGACAACTAATTCCACCATGGTAATTTATGAGACTGTCTCACAAATTAGAGAAAGACAGCTTTCTTTTTTTTCTTGAGGGGGAGGGTCAGAGGAAGGAGGTGAGGTGGGGGGAGAAAGCCAACAAATGTCAGACTCCAGGTCTTAGGAGTATTTTAATTCCATCAATTATCTAAGGACTGACTGTAATAGACAGTATATCAGATTGTGCTAAAGCTTCCCATGCATAATGTTCAGAGGTTTTCATATTTCTGGACACTAATACTTCAGATATGTTTATAGCTTTCCAGGACACTTCATTCAGCCCAGGTCTCACTAAATGCAGGCAGAAGACAAATGCTGTTGACCTGATGTTACCCACCCACTATAACTGGAGAACTACAGCAACGTTACTGTCTGGCAGATTTATTCCTACCTGGCACTACTGCTTAGAAACTGCCTAATTAACAGTCTGTTAAACCAACAGAGTGAAACATGGCAATTTCTATGTAACAAACACAAGAACAGCAAGCCAATATAAGATCACTGGGTGTAACAGAGCCATGACAGCAATATGTGACTATAAATGTTCATGACGGAAGAGAATAGCTGACGAACTTTTGAACCAAGGCAATGAGCAGAACCAGAAGTGATGATTGCAGGATAATCAGCCCAGCAATTAGTCTAAATAGCATCAAATTCCTATTTTAAATCCATCCTGTAGTATTATTTGGAGAGCACTATTTTTCATGTTATTGCACCATGGGGTTTCTGTGTGCTATTACGTTGTTGATGCCTTCAGCTCTGGGAACGGCTGCATTTCAGTAATAACTCAAACAGCCCCAAGCATAGTTTAAGAAGCTCAAAGACTCTTTGCCTGGAATTAAACGGCCTTGACAAACGGTAGAAGATGTTTCAACCTCCAACTCATCCTTGGCCACTTTACCTCCCGGTCCACTTGTCTCTTTTCCACTCAGTGCCTCAGCAAACAGGATCCAGCACTTAGATACCCTGACAGAAGAAGAAAGCAGATCTCTTTTCCCCAAGGGATGGAGCCTGTGACTGGTAAATACATACAGGAGTCTCAGTCAAGCCCTTGCCTGCCATGGAGGCCTGTCTGGGAGAAAGGAGTGAAAGCCAGAAGTTTGCAATCCTTCGCTGCAGGAATTTTGGCGTGTGGGTACAGTTGGCTGCCTCAAAGCAGCGCACCTTGCACACAGCTGAGGATCTGCTGCATTATGTCTGTAGGCAAGTACATTAAGGGGAGAGAGAGAGTTTACTGCTTCAGCTTGACGTGCACTTGGAGAACACTGGCTTCCAACTTATCTCCCACACTGAACTCCTGGGATGTTCAATTGCTGACCCAGATCTGGAACCAGACTTCAGGATTTGCTCCCAGCTGTGTGATCACAACATTGATTTGGCTACAAATGCATCCATAATTATAAAACTTTAAAAAAAATAATGCATCACTGAAGAAATAGAAAAAATGCCATTTCTTTCTTTTAGTTATTTCTTGCCCTTTCCTGAAAGCAATTTTTTTTAAGGTATGTGCACTCATGGGTGTGGACAGATCTGTGCAGAGACTACTGTAGTGTTTCATCCTCTCCTGCTGGTTACAGAAGTTTCACCCTTTGATTCTCTTCACTTCAGTGCACTTGGGATGTGCAGCTTCCAGACTCTTCATGCAGACTCTCCTTCCTAACATCAAGACCTCTATATGAAAGAGCTCAACCAGCAGAAACACGATGATGATGAAGAATTGTCCTAGACTTCTGCTCCAAACAACTTGATCACAGCCTGGCTATAAGAGGTTGCCAGAGGCCCACAGGCTGCCAGTCATTCATCCAAAAAGGCCTGGAACACCTTGAAAGCCATGAAGTATCACAGTCTGGCTCACACAGTTGATATGTAATGTGGCATCCCTTTAACAAAATGAACCATAGGGGCAAACGTAATTTGGAGATTGATGGGGTGAACAAAAATATACCACAGCTGTCTAGGAGTAACTTAAATCTTCATCTGAAGAGTAAATCACTGCCAGAGATTTTCAGCCATTCATATAGACATCAGAAATATCAACATCTTTAAACACTACTTAGAGATGATGTTTAGGAAAATTGGGAAGAGAGCCAAAGACACAAATAACCACACTGAAATAACTTAGGAGACTGAGGAGAAACATAGAATTCATATTTTAAGCAATTAACTTGCATTTAACCCAACTGTCTCAAAATTCTGTGCTTCTGTATAATATGGCCAGTATTATATTAGTGAGCAACACCACAGTTAATTCAAAGGAGTGTGAATTCCTCAAAGAAAAAGAGTTTGGTGATGTATGACAGCCCTTAAAAGTCTGCTTCAGAGTGGAAAGTTACTGCAGAGTAGTTTGTATATTTTAAATTCAAGTCTTCATTTAAACTACCACAACTCCGAGTGCAGACATGGCCTAAATCTAATGATTATCACAGAATCACAGAATATTCGTGGTTGGAAGGGACCTTTGAGATCATCGAGTCCAACCACAAAAAAACAAAACAAAACCAAACCAAAAAAACCCCACCACACCCACCCATAAACAGACACAAACCAACAATCCCAGACACTACAGCATGCCTTGAAGTGCCATGTCTCCACGTTTCTTAAATACCTCCAGGGATGGTGACTCCATTATGTGTCACATTCACCCATTATTTGTATTTGGTCAAAGATAAAAACCCAAAACAGTGACAAAATGCCAGCCTTTCTGCCACCAGAACACAGCATACCCTGGATTGATGACAGAGACCAGGAGCTTTATGTCAGCTCCAGCTCCGTGACAGGACACTGATTTTATTACTTGTTTCTCTCTAATGAGCACAAACCAAGATGCTGTGAATCAAGCAAAAAAATGGTGAAAAGAGTGAAGACTTACTGGAATATCCCACCAGAGCAAAGGTTTGGTCTCCCTTCAGGGTAAACTGAAACAAAAAAGGGAACCAGCTATACAGCAAAGCCTTCAAGAAATACTCTTGCTGCTGCAGCAGAGAAAATACTCACACCTAGAGAAAGGAGAAAGGAAACAACACAGTAGACAGCAAACAGGATCCCCTTTATTACACTCCCTATTCCTTTGATATACATGTGGAAACTCTATTGAAGAAACATATGAGACCAGAGCAGTATAAATTTGACATTAGCTGAAGGGACTCCATAAAAAGTGCTTTCCCCTACTTCATTGCAGCAGAATTGTCAATGATGCTCAAAACACCTTTAAATTCTGACAACAATAGTGACTTGTGTGATTTACACAAGCCATCAGATGCGTAGTTCCTGTTATGGTTCTCTGTTATTTGTCAAAAAACACATTACATCTCCAGTTGTTCCTTCACCCTTCTTCATGCTTATGGTCAGGAAATCATAAGAGGGCACAAGTACCCTTAGCACTGGGCTGGAGCCCTCCTTGGTTTCTGCTCTCTAAGTCTGCTCCTTTGCGCATCACACACTGCCTCTTCGTCTTTTTCTATGCTTCAAACATACTGAATCTATTAATTACCATTTCCCATCTTCTGGTCCATAAAGATCAGAGTCCAAGTAACTGCAATATCTATATTTAAAAGCAGCCAATATTTTTTGTTACAGTAATACAAGACTACATACAGTAGTCAGCAGAATTAACCACAATGCAATCTGCTATAAGGAAAACTCAACATTTTTACTATTCCTGAAATATCCTGGAAAAAAGAATTACTCTAGATTTCCCTCCTGCATTTTTAACAAATTATCTCAAAGTCCAGTGGAGCAATCACAGACCTAGAGTGTTTCCCATATCTGTCTCATACAAAGTGAATACTTAGAAATTTATTTTTGAAACAGAAATCTCTTTGAAAGTGTTGAAGCAATTAATGCATATCCCAAATTACAGTAAGCTTCAAGTTATCCCATTACTGCACTTCAGTCTTGTGAAGAAACACTACTTCTGAAATATCTGTTTCTGGTTTTTAGATATCCATGACCTTCTAAAACAGAAATTATCATGTTATAAACGCAAGTGGAGATAAGTGTAGAGCATGTGAATGCATTCAGGCTGCTACTTGCATTTACTGCCTTGGCTGCATGTCATTAATACTGTATTTCGTTTGGCTGCACTAAACCAACCATGAGGCATTCACACATGTTCCAACATCACCATAGTATCTCCAGGCAAAAAATGCAACAAAGTCATTTATATGTGAAGCTATTTGACAGCCTATCCATCAAGAGATCACAAGTAGTTCTGTGTTAACACACCCAAAGACAAACAAGTGACTGGCATGTGCAGGGCACGTGCATGTTCTCTCTTTTGAGTTCCCTCCTGCTCCCATCCCAACTCTAAGAAATGTTTTGCTCCCTAATGGTTACAGAATGACATGTACAGAAAAACGGCTATCTCAATTTCAGATTGCATACTGATATTCATTAAGAATAAAGGAAAAAAGCCCTAATCTTTACATTAGAGAATATTGAGATCTAAGGGGAAAAAAAATCACCTAGGCTTTCTTCGTACATCTCCCTCTGTCTGAATCAACAGAAGAGAAGGGTGCTTCGTTTTCCTTTCCAATGTTCCTCAGCAGCAGGGCTTATCACCAAACTCATCTCTTGCACCAGGAATAGTCTGAAGTATTTCAAAGGGAGGGAGAAATGACTCTCTGTTAGTGTTTCAAAGAAAATTAGTTCTCAGGAATTCCCACAAGATGCAGTATTTGGTAAATTTGGGAGGATAAACATTAAGCCCACTGAAGTACCACAACAATATCTTACTTAGAGGAGAACTTTTAAATATACCAGTGCTTCTGCACGCCTGTTTTCAAAGCTTTAAAATAGTTTGCTCAGTTAGTGTTGCTACACAGCTGCCTTACCCAAGTCCACCCAGCTTTAACCGTTCACTCCTTACACACCAGCCTATGCTCTGGGCTCTGGTGCAGCTGAGAGGATCCTCCTTCTTTCTCCAGCTATTCAGCTTGGAAAATCATACATTTACACAAGACGGGAGCCAGAAAATTACTGGATGGTCGTCAGTTAAATGAAACACTTGGCACCAATAAGACACATGGGGTACCATAGGTCTTTACACTTCATGAATTCTCTGCTATATTATTACTAACACAATTACTCCAGGACAGTTGTTGAGCAGTGCAGCAGAGAAAGCATTGGCTAGAAAGCTGTCAGCTGCACATACACAAAAAAAAGAAGTCCCTGTCTGCTGCTACAAGGCTTTTTACCTTTAATTCCTGAATTGCCATTAATTAGTGACAGGCAGAGGACACAAATCCCAGAATGCATCTGTGTTCAATACTGCCTCGCAGCACACATGGCAGCAGAACCCCTCCCCAGCGTGAACAGAGCAGTTGTGCCAGTCACCATCCCTCCCTCCCTGCCTTTGTGGAGGAATCGGAAAGTGGCATTTTTTGGAGGCGTAGTCCTTTCGGCAAATTCCAGCTGGAGCTCTCTCTCCCATCAGCCAACATACCATTGCATGATGACCGACTTCCTTACTCCTTCCATTTTCAGCTAACTTCCCTCCCCTCAACTTGTTGATTTCTGTCCTTAACACCACATTTTGTCCCTGCAGCATTTCATAAAATTTTGTGGCTGCAAGGAGAGTTGCAATTGCAACACAGTCAGCGAGGCCTAGAGCTGAAAGTCTCTGTTAACAAGTTATAATGCACACTGGCTACTGTTTTATGTTCTCTTCACCCACCCACCCTCTGTAACCTGGCTCTTAATCACCTGATTTCCCAGACCCACGTTGTAGAGAAGAGGAGAGAAAGGCAAATTTTTCTTATCCATCACAGCTGGGACCTGAACCTCTTGAAGGGCCCATTTATCATGTGCTAAAACACTCCAGCAAAAAATAAATGCATTTGTCTGAGTTAAGGGGGGCAGGTGAGAAGGAGATGGGTTAGCAGCACAAGGGGGAGGCAGGACTGGATCTCTGTTATTCTCAGGCGTCTTGAAAAACACAGCATGGGCTAAGTCTTCCTTACGACCAGAGCCAGGCTCTTGCCAAGCAGCCCCCTTGCCTCTTGCCTGTAGTAGGATGGACTGCCCGAAGAGTCCCTCAGCAGCACAGCTGGCAGCCCACTTCTGGCAGCCCCTTGTCACCAACTCTCCAACCGGGCAGGGAGCGGGAGCCTTAACCAGCAGCCAGCTCTGCCGGGCTACTGGAGCCAGCCCTGCTCAGGGAAGCTCTCCAGCCAGCCCTCGCGATTCACAGCGGCTGTCGGGCCAGGAAGATCGACCACGAGGTAAACAACAAGAGCAGGTAGCGCTGGAGGAAGGCTGTAGGCAGCACCGACCCCATCTGCCCCAGCAGAGGACACAGCCACCTGGCAGGGCAGCAGTACTATAGCAGAGGACTTGCACGGCAGTGAGCGTGGAAGGTGATGGGTTGGCCCCACAGGGCTGCTCTCTTCGCCGACTTCATAGAATCATGGAGTGGTTAGAGCTGGAAGGGACCTTAAAGATCATCAAGTTCCAACCCCCCTGCCATGGGCAGGGACACCTCCACTGGAGCAGGTTGCTCAGATTCTGAATTTCAAATTTCAAATTGCTGAAACAGTTCAAGCGGGTGTTTCAAGCCGTGAGAAGCAGCATCGAGAGCAGGTCCCCATATGAATGCTCCGAACCAAATCAATACTCCAGCTGAGGGTACTCAAAAGTAAAAGCTGCCCTAGACATGGAGCAAGGGCTTCCCACCAGCGGAGGAAAGCTCTTTGCTTGCTCTGCGGCACCATCTAGCGCTAACAAAGCAACAACGCTCCTGGGAAAACAAACCCACTCTGGGTTATGCCGAGTTTAGAAATAAAGCAAAAAAACCAAGTACATGAACACATACCCAAACCATGCGAGGCAACTAATGATAACCCGTCTTCCCTTTGCACATGATAAGACCTACTTCTGTCACTCCAGTTATCAAAACGTGTCCTTCGAGTGATCTAAACTGGTTGCAGACCAGTCAACATCCCAGCAGCGTGCACCCCGGAGCCTGGCCACGCTCATTACCGCTACTCCCACGGGACTCAGCAGATGAGCCAACAGCAGCCATATGTTCTTTAAACGTACGTGCAGCCGTGCAGCTGCCTCTCGCTCCCATTCCAGGCTGGAGGCCACGCTGCTGCACCACGGGCGTGCTGGGAATCACGGCTGAAGGGCAACAACTCTGAAACAA
Source organism: Limosa lapponica baueri (assembly GCA_002844005.1). NCBI lineage: Eukaryota > Metazoa > Chordata > Aves > Charadriiformes > Scolopacidae > Limosa > Limosa lapponica. Next base: position 1,338,688 of record KZ505666.1, on the reverse strand, counting down.
AGACCCGAAAGCCTTTTGGAAGGTGGTCAGATACAGCACGCACACACATCATCTCCAACAGGTACTACAGTACAGGAAGAGATGAGCCTGGGGCTCCTGGGGATGCCGGCCTCTACACACCATTAGCCGGGAGATTAATAACCCTGCTCATACACAGCCACAGGTGCCAAGCGGCTCCCTCCTGCTCTGGAATGTTACATCTCCTTGCTCCAATTTTATTACCACTGCTATAGTTGTTGGGGTTGGAGAAGGCTTCTTTTTTTCTATTTCCTACATCCAAAAAAGTCCACTACTTACTATAGACATAGATGATTTTTTTAAAAAGTGGGGTTTTTTCCCCCAGGAGTTGCTTATTTCTTACCATTTTTACAGCTGCTTATTCACAGCATCCAAGGGATGATTCCTGTCACACTGAAGAACTTCAGTGCCAGTCAGTGCCTTCAAGTATTCCAGCAAGTTTTAAAATGGTAGAAAATGTGATTTTTCTGCAATGATGAAGTCTCCAAAGAATTATAGAGTTCACATCCTTAAATTGTGTAAAGATGTGTACGGCTTTTGAAATGTTGATCCCCACTGGATCCAACTGAATAATGACAACAAGCTTGCATTCCCATGGACAAAAACAGCTTTGAAAATTTGACTCGTGATAAATATGATTAATTAACTCTAATGAATACAGCAGTCTTAATTTTCACATTTATATTTCAAATGTCCCCACCCTCTTCAGTATTTGTGTATTTTTCCTGAAGGCTTCAAGACTTTGCTATGCATTCAACCAGCCCACTTGTGGAAACAAGCTCTACTCCGTGGCAGATAGAGGAATCTGTATGTCCTCCCTCATCATTAGAAACACAGCCTTTTTTTAAAGTCATAACTATGCCTTGAATAATTAGCCAAGATTAAGGAAGACGAGGGGCTTGACAATCAATTATTTCTATTTCATGTTGTTAAAGATGACAAATTCAGGTTTGACAATCACCCAATATAACAATTTTGTTTTCTGAATACCTTCCTTTTGGGAAGTGAGTGAACCACCACGACATTACAATCATCAGAGGCAACACAGACACACACACCCCCCTTTTATTCTGAGTGGACAGAATTGCCTAAGATGTGTTACTATCTCAAATAATGAAAGCCAGCAGAAAGGCAGGAAGAGGTCAGTTAGAAAACCAAAATCCACAGGATAAATGAAATGGGCTGTAAGCAAATATCTAGTGAACAAGACACACAGATTGGACACCACTGACTCTCAACACTCAAACCTGAGCCAGTAAGTTCCCAAGGCTTAGTCCTTGATCACACAACGTACCTCCAATGCTCGGTGACAAGATCTGCAGACAAACGGTCACACATCAAATCTGCTTGAGATTAAAAAAATAATATTCATTTTCAAATGGTGGTGCTCAGGAGGATCTGATCAACAACAGGGGAAACTAGCACAAATGCATTAATTTCACGTTTTATTTTTCATGTTGGTGAAACACATAGCCTCTTCTCAAGAAGCAGCATCGGTAGAGCTGTTACAAACATTTTGTACTCTAATACACCACAGATTTGGTAAAAGAACAAATAAAGCACAGGTTTCACACTGCACTTGGCCATACTGAGTCTTAAGTTACAGATAATTTAGAAATCTTCTGATTTTACACATACATTGCATTGGCCATCACTCAGCCTTCATGCATAATTTATTTTTCTTACAGTCAACACTGACTTTGGAAACTTTCTTGCTGCAAATGGTATATTTTCCACTTTAAATCACTAAAATGGTATTTACATGTGTGCAATTGCTTTGAAAGATAGAAACAAACACTAACATAATATACAGACAGCTTTTGTATAGTTAAACATTTACTAAAAGGCAGTTAACTTTCCTATCACAATTTCATTGCCTAAAATAGGAGAATAAGTTATATAAAATAGACCATCTCATTTTCAGACACTTCAATTTCTGCAGATTTGCTCTTTGCAGCAACATTGCAATCAAAGATTAAGTTCTACTAAGATTCAGAGAAGCCCCTTTCAATTCAATGGCAGCTTAACATGTGTAGTACAAGTTACTTTTGTCCCAGATTTTCCACACTTGGCACAGGGAAAAGAGAAAAAAGCTGGGGAGGCTTGGGAAGACAGTATTGCACATCTTTTTTTTTTTTTTGGCAATATGAAAAGTATAAAGAATCTAATGCATAAATTTTAATTTTTGTTTTAAGGGCCTGCTAGTGTTACAAGCACAGTTTAAATAAAGTCTGCAAATTCTTTCACAGAAGCACACAAGGCTCCCAATTTGTCTTCTTATGCATGTTGTCTTCTTAGATATATACAACTGTTCACACACATGAAAAAGGAGACTCTTTGGGACAATTCAACAAAACTGATTTCAGAATTGGAAGTAGCAGGAAAAACTTGAAGAAAATGACTTAGTGTTTCCAGTGCTCCTACGTGTGGAGGTTTTTTTCTACTTGTGATAAAGACTCCCCGTAAGAAGTGTATGGTCACCTTCAGGAACAAATCCAGAAGGTAAAAGTTGAGTAAACTTGCAAGTGAGTTGCTCCAATGGTGAAAAAAGAAGCGTTTCACAGGAAAGTCTTCAAACACATCTTTCCTGTGTACTTGTAATCAGAGAAAAGCCACTTAATTCCCAAATTTTCATTTAGACTATTTTATAGAAGAGCAAAAACTTCTTTCTATATATATCATTAATAACAAAGGGAAATTACCTGTCAGTACAGAACTACTCTAGTGTATTCTCAAGTAGCTTTAAAATCCAAGCTGATTATTACATAATACAGAGACAAAACTGCTTTTTGAACACCCATTAAATTGAATAAGGTGATTTACAGCAGACCTGCCTGCAAATCATGCTGTAGCTTGTTCACCCATCACAATGCTATTGAGTACTACCCACCTCAAGGAAAGTGAATATTAACCCTCTACAAGTTTCCCTTCATCACAATGATGTCTGACATACTGATGTCAGACACCACATATACATCAGACGTAGGCTTGGTATTTTTGAAGATATCCAATTCTTTAATATGGCAGAAACTGGACCAACACTTCACGCTGTGCTTTTGGTCTACTGTTTATTGAACTTTGGGCATCACGCATCACATACAAATCCCTGCTAGATTCCAAGTGATCTCACCATAGTGCAGATCTTGATTAGGTTCTTCTGAAGAAACAGACCACAGGTACAACTTCTAGTGTTGTCCACTTCTAAGCATAAAATGATCAAATTTAAGACACTACAGAACCTTGCAAAACACATGATGACTTGAAAGCAAATAAAAATAGAGAAGACACATTAAGATTTGGTTACTTTGGATTCTCAACTAGTTTCAAAAATGCCATTTGAAAGATAGCTGTTCTATGCTTTGAAAATATGAATGAAATGTCTTTGTAGACTAGCATATTGATTAGTAAATAAACACCTAGAACACTCATGAACTCAAACATATCATTGAAACATTGCACCTAAGTTTTTGTTAAACACTGTCTTCAGAGCTTTATATTCAATACATGTTATCTGTTACCTTCAGTTTCTTTTTTGGTTATGGCATGCTCCAGGAACACCGCTAAGACAGGCTGTCCACTCCTTCCATTCCCAAGCTGCACATTACAAACTATGCACACATTCATTTCCAAAGACTTCAGGTCAATAAAGTTCTTGAGATGAAAGATGTGTGTGTACTTTTAAACTTGCAAGATAGCTTCAAACTAGTTGGCTTAGTATTTTCCACCCACGTGGATACTCCTTGCAAAGAATAAGGTATTACAATAATATTCCAAAGTGGAGTAAAAACATGTTGAAGATAAACTGAATGCTCCCCCTAGTGTTTATACCAGTGAAAAATCCTGCCTGGCACAGTCTGCCTCAAATGGTGTTAAGCAGGAGATAGTCAGATGAATGATTGCGTATTTAACTCAGAAAACAATCACAAACACATTAGTGGGACCAAAAAAGTGTCAGCTATTGAAATCCACCACTTCAATTTTCGTACCGCTCTCCCAACTCCAGTGCTTCTGGGGTTTTGGTTTCTTTTAAACTGTGCTTTAAGTAAAAATTTCTCTCAGTTCTTTCCCATCAACTGAAGGCAGGGCCCTGAGGAAGTTCCTACCAGGTAAGAAATGGAGTCCAAAAAATGTTTCAAGATGATAGGTACAATCATGTTTTTTCTCCTGTATTGTACCCAGAAGCTGCCAAGTTAATATTAGCATTCCCATATCACAATTGCAATGAAGCTCTGGTAAATCTGGTACCTTTGGATACGCTCAACATCACAAATAAGTCAGATATTTATGACAACCTATTTCTGGAGCTAACATAGTCCACCAGAATATTCATCCTCTTCCTCTTCGGCATGAGAGCCCACTGCGGCTGGTCCTCTTGCTTTGTCTTGTGCAGCATTTGGCGATTTCTTCTTGATTCCACCTCCTGGGACCACCAAGGTAAGACCAAGCTTGGCATACTGACAATAACAAGGCAAGTTTAATTTCTGTACCACCACACAAATAAAATCTTGTTGAATTACACTGCACAGAATTGACTGACGCTCACAATAAACAAGCAGGTAACATTCCGTACAGAAAACAGATCGATGCTACTTTCAGATCTTATTTTTCTGGCTTAGAATAAGCCTAACATTGGTTCCTCAAACACTCTTGAGAATGGGATGAGAGATCTGTATTGATACCGCTTATTATAGAATAATTTGGCTACATATTACAGCTTCTGTGGTTCAAGCCTTACTTTAAAAAAATTTTTTTAGTATGCAGCCCTGCATACATTTTCTAGTAAAAGTTCATGTAAAAACTCTTACAAGTGTTTTTTCAGTAAGACTAGTACCTTAATTTTTACTATCCAACATAATAACAAAGTAAAATTAGTCAATACTGTTACAAAGTTTGGCATGGATGGACGTCTCCTTTACTTCACACTTTTCCTATCCTTATACCTCCTACAATTTAAAAGTACAATTGAAAAAAAAAAAAAAAAAAGAAGAAAAAAGAAAAGGGAGAGGGGCACAACTACTTCCTTAAAATAATTTTTTTTTAAAAAAATAAGTCTTTCACTAATTAGTACCTTGCTAAGGAGTAAGTGCTGAAAAAAAGCCCAAAACATTTAACACTGCCATGCTGCAGACATAATATTCTGCCATGTTTATGCATGCATATCAGGTATATGGTATTTCTGAGACAAAGCATAAGCAGCAAACTGTTCTGCCCCCTAAGGAACCAAACAGAAGGGAACTGAAATTTAGTCTACTCAAACTCACTCAGCAAATCCGTAATAAACTGCTCTTTCACCTAAGCCTTCCCACCATCTGAAAGGAACAGCGATGTGGGAATTTACATTGGCAGGCAGCAAAGTAAAAGAATACATTAAGTTCCCAGGCACAGGGTAGGATGACAGAGCAAGTAACAATAAATACATGGACACTGCTCTTCTTGTTTTCATCTACTAGAAAAAAAATATCTCTCAACCTGAACAAGCAAAAGTATTATTAAAAAAAATACACAGGAACTGCCTACTTACATCATTGTCCATGTATTTGAACAGTGGCAAATTACAGACTTCAGAAACTTGATCCTGGTCTTGCTGGTCATACCCTTCTAGAAGTTGCTCTAGCGCTGCACAGTCTTCACTTCCATTAAATCCTGGTATACTGAAGGAAATTAAGAGTTAATTTAGGGCATTTCAGCAATCTACTTGACACTCAGCTATTCTATCTTTGAATACTGCTGGTTACTAGCAGAAGAGCAAGCAGCTTGTAAGAATCTGATGGACTGCTTTTTCCACAAAACTGACTATAGCCACTTTGATTTCTCCAAGTACATGGATGACATCCATAAAATTAAACTTTCAACAATGTTAGTTTGCATGCTGAGAATAGACCACAGACATAGTACAGACAAAAAGAGAGTATTAGGATTTTTTACCTTTTGCTGACTAGTCAATAAACTCTTCCTCTATTTTACATACAGAAAAATTCTGTAATGAGTTTCTACATATAAAGTACAAATTCAAGACTTGGAAAATGTGAGTAAGATGTTTAAAGATTAATCTTGAAAGACTCTTTCTAAAAATAAAGTTCAATTTAACTTACACATATGTTCAAGTCATTTCACTAAAAAAAACAGTTTAAGTAGAATACTTAAGGGAATGCTATTATTGTACTGTAAGTCAACAGAAGTACAGGCTTACAGTTCCCAGACAGTGTTTCCATGCTCTTTCACAAGAGCACATCTACATTAATGAAACATTCAGTTTAAAATCATAGGCCATGAAACAGACTTACCTATAGCTTTCCCTCACACATCTTTCTGCAGCAACGTAATCATTTCTGTGAAGATGAACTAAGACTTGGGCAATAGTTTTCTAAACAAAAACAGAAAAAAAACCCAACCTCATGATTCTTTAGAAATTAACAGTAAAATATGAGAAAAATATTGGACTGATAATATTTAGCATGAAAAAGGTCATTATGACTTGCAATGATACTAAGATACTGACACAAAAGAGCCAGAACACCATAGTGAAAAAATAGTGAGCCATATCCTCAGGTGGCATGAAAAAGATTATTTTGTATAATATTGCAATGAACTGTTGCACCAATAACAGTTTGTGTGGTTTGCTATTTTTTATAACATCTTTATTTTTTACGTGTTTGTTGATATTGACAGGTCCTGTAGATAACAGCATCTTATCTTCAACATCATAGTAGTGAAAAAAGCACAGTTAGAGGTTGCGGAAACATGCGCTACCATGAATTCTCATCAAGCAAGAAATGTATCCCTAAATGAAGAGGTACATATTTGTCAGTGAGATGTCAGCTGTTACTAGTTACCCCAAAAAAATTTGAAATGCACTATCAGAAATTACCTCATAGAATTTACCTTATAGCATGTTGGGTAATTTTCAATTTCCTTATAAATACTTTTTTCCTTTTGAAGAGACAATGCAGCCTCATCTAATCTGAAAAACCAAGAAACAGGAGTATCAGTGCCAGGAATACAGCATAATAAACCTGAGACTAATTACAAAGTGTTTAACTAATACATTGGCAAGTCTACTGGAGTAAAAAGCAGTACAACTGAAAATCAGCAGTGGATCTTAATAACAGAGTAGGTTAAGAAATACATAGTCAGCAATTCCTTCTGGATACATGAAGGCTAAGACCAACTCTAGTATTCATTCAGAGAAACTTCATTTTTCACAACATTGTGTAAGATGAATGCCTTGTTACGTACCGTAAGAGACTTCTGTATCTCATGAGGTTACTTAAGACATCAGTAAGTCTGATATCTACAAACTACCAAGTCGTAACTGCTTTTGAGTTTGAATAATTTTTAATTGTCATAATAAACTTCTAGAAATTAGTAATAGCATGAGCTATAAAGCAGCAGAGCAACCAAGTCTTTCAGATGAAGCTATGTTGACTTGATTTAATAGAAAGACTTTCAAGTTTCTTTGTAAATTTCCTTCTCTGACTACAATTCGGCAGTGAAATATAAAGTGTCTTAAAAGTTGAGTTAGAAACCCAGATAATTTCTTAAAGGAAACTACACGTTTCAGTAAAGCAAGCCTAAGATGATCTGCAGCTAAAGTTTGGTACTAGCAATCAACCACTGAAACGAATTCCTATTGAGACTCCAAAATACACTCCTCTTTAAGAAGTCCAAAATCAGAGTGCTGCAAACAGATTTTTTTCCTCAGGTTAGTCACCTAATTCCCCCATTCTATATTCCACAGCTATAAAAGACTTTCAAGTACTTTCTACATATTAGTGCTGGAAGGAAAAAAAAAATATCCTGAAGTACTTTAAGAAATAATGAAAATGCTGTGTGTGCTTTCTAGCTATTCAACAAACAAAAAGGAAACAAAGCCTTACAGCCCACATTCTCCCATCCCAGAACACAAAACAGGTGGATCCTGGATGAACATGGCATATCCCACAGAAACTGAGTTTTAGTTTGAAGTGCATATCAAAGAAGAATGAAGTAACAGTGTATAACGCAACAACAGCAAGAAAAAAATCCAATAAAAATCACTACTAAAATTTCAATTACATTTAAGGGGGGGGGAATGCATAAAGCTATACCTGCGTCCTCTGACTAGAAGTCTTGATGCCTTCCCTAACATTTCTAATGCTTGCCGTAAACGTTCTTCATTCTAGAGAAGAACAAAAAGAATTCACACATTCATATTTTATTTGCATAGAACCAGGACTAGACCTTAATCTAAGTGTCATCTGTAACTCAGAACAACTGGTAATTACTGTATCAGCAGTTCACATACTCAAGGGAAACATGAAGAGCATTGGTGCACCAAGTCCCACAGCCAGCTCCTGTAGGGATCTAGAGAGCAAAGTAACATTAATGCAAACTTGCTAATCTGGAAACATGACAACTGAGAATAGAGAAGTACACCAAAGGCAGCAGCAAAAAGGCAAACCATCTGCTCATGGGATGCGTAGAGCATCAAGCAAACTCTTTTCTTCTGTGTCTTCAAAGATTTCAAACTATTTTGGACTCCAGGACTCAACAGCATCCATGTTACCTATCCTCCAGGCTGCCCAACAAGAGGCAGAGCAGGTTGAAAACATACAGAATTCAGATTCAGTCAAGTCTCAAACTGAGAAAAAGGCAAAGCAAACTGATTTCTAACTTTTATAATCTCCTCCTCTACAGCATAAGAAGCCTTCAGCTTCATTACTCAGCCACTGATGTGAAAGGAAGGAAAAATAGAACCTAATCTTAGGCTTTTTCTTAACTTTATAGTTGACCCTCATCTTCATCTACTTTCTGGGACTGGAAAATTCTTTGCTGGTGGAAAAAAAAACAAAACCCAACAACAAAAGAGCCCCCAAAACCCCCACTTACTTCAAACACTGACGCTGCTTGCTGATAGAGCTGCACAGCCTTCTCTGGGCTCACATTTTCTATTAACCTGCAATAAGCATAAATAATCTCTCTTCAGATGAAATTCAAGTATTTTTTAACCTAAAGGCACCAAAAACAAGAAAGAAAACCAGAGACACATCCATGCCCTGCATGCATTCTAGCCACCGAGACCATAGACTTACTTTCCAGCCCGCTCCAGTGCAATAGCTGCTGTATCTGGTGTCCCATTCTCCAGGTACATCATACTGGCTTTCTCGATCAGCTGAACTGCTTCAGGGAGTCTCTGCATCTCCTGCAAAGCAACAGGCAGAGGGGTGCTGCTGTCAGGAATTACACTTATGTACAATGAAACAAGTCAAACCAAACTGCAATACCTTATTTATTAAGATTCTAATTTTTATTTATAAACTTGTAGAGCTAGTTAAGTTGACCACCAACTCCCAAAAATTCACTTGTAAGTACCAAACTTTCACGTAAGGCGTAAACTTGTGGTAGTTTAGAGCAGTAGCAGCAGCATTCTCCCATTACCCTCCGACATGAGGTCCTCACCTTTCCTTCTACAAAAGAAAAACCATTTTTGTTGCGCCCCTAATTACAAATGTCGCTTCCCTAACCTGGTGAGGGTATTGCTGGGGACTATAAGTCAACAGAAAAATATCACTATAGCATGCAATTCACTTACATATATTTGTAAAATGGTCCAGTGCACAATATTTTTCACTATAAACCAGAACTTTTTAATAAAAACTAGTAAATGAAAATACCTTTAGCATCATGCCAGCTTGTTCGTAAGCTCTGCAGTGAAAAAATTTACAATTTAGTTAGATACAGTGTATTTCAGCAAGCTGTAGTTAAGCAACAAAAGTTAACATTCATCAGCTATCACTTCACTGTTAATATTTAATGCTTTGAAGATGTTTCAACTCTTTTATTTAATGATACAGTGCACGCCTAACATTACCTTCCACAACTGAAGTGCTTCAACCACACTCCCCATTGAAAATCTATTCTCATTATCCGACTCACAGGCAATATTTGGATTATTTATCATTATCTGCTTGCTTTGAAGCACTCCTTAATTAAAAATTTCTTTATAAGACTGTGTCAAATTTCAAAATTACAAGAAGTTAATCTAAGAAAAAATATTTTATATCAAAAAGGTGCTGAAGAATGTCAAAATCATCACTTCTTCAGATCGCAATTGCAGGTTTTCACTCTCCTAGCCTGCGCTTCCATTAAACTCACTTTGAAACAGTGAAATCACTTGAACCACACCATTTACTACAGCAAGATCAAAGTGAGAGTACGTGCTTGCAGCTTATGTTAGAAAATTTGTTTCAGATTACTCAGTGCTTCTGTACTTACTTGGCAGCATGGAAGAGACTGGAAGTAACATTGTCAAAGTCAAGGACAAAAGCCACAAAAATATAATGCAGAAAAATTATTAGTGGGCAAAATCTTATACAAGTACTAGTTTCAAAGCAAGGAATCTCATAAAGGCAAATCAAACCCACTACATTTGTAGGCAAGGTGTCAAAAATAAATGCTTTGACAGATAGAATAAGTGCAACACACCAAAGTACAACCGCATGTAAAGTTGTAAAAAGCATATTTATTTAAAATATGTTTCGGGTTACCAAATACTACTACAATTAGTGCAATAATGTTGGAGTTGCATTTAGTTTATACTACCCATTTGTAGGTATTTTTAAAAAATATAGTAATTTCTGAATAAGTACCTAGACATCTCAGGCACCAGTCAGCATCTTCTCACTCCAGATGTTATTGGAAAAAAACACAGATTTTTTTGAACAAAAGAGTTCTTCAGCTTTCCCACTCAGAGCACACAGGAATAGTCTTTTAAAAGACAATTTTGTTAGACTGACAAAACGCGCAAATATATTAAATACATCTTCTACCACCCTCCCATTACCCCATTCTAAGTAGCAACTAGTCAGCTTCTTAAAAAAAAAAAAAAAACCACCAATGAAAAGATACGCTTTATTGTTTTCATGTGCCTCAGCTTCCCGTAAACAGGCTTCCCTTGCCTGGTCAAACTGCTTGGCATTCTTAAAAGCAACAGCTGCAAGAAATCAAGTAAAGTTCTTATTTACAGCTTGCCATTTTCCTTTTTTCACCACTTCTGCTCAAGAATTTAGCCACCTAAAGATGCAAACAGACTTTTTAAATGAACGTCTACAGTTTATCAAGGTCTTCCAAAAAAAATCCCGGGACAGTCCTCCTCAACCACTTAGATAACATTAAAAACATTTATTGTCAACAGCACTTCCATACTATCACTGTACACACATTGTGCATAATGTGTTTAACTGGATTTTGGGACTCACTCATTCTATTTTTTAATTACAGAACTGCAGGAATGCACGTGTATATAGTTTTAATCATTAGAGGTTACACAAAATCAGTATTGCAGGAATGGATGTGTACCATCAACAAAGCATACCTATAACTTCCTCAACACAACCACTTCAGGGCACAAATATGTATTTCTATCTCCATTAGACTGAAACGATATTAAAGTAGGATTTAAAGTAAATTCCTATTTATAAATGCTCCAGTTGTTCTTCCAAGTTTGTACTTTTTTATTCAGGCTTAAATGAATGAGTAGGAATGCCTACAGTAATAAGCCAAAAAGCCATGATAAATTACTATTATCAAAAATAAGAAAATGTTTTAGGAGCATAAAGGAATCAACTAGTAAGAATATTGTATTCAGTGTGACACTTGCAGTGGAAAAAAGAGGAAAGAGATCTTACTACACCTGAAAAAAAACTACTGGCAGAATCTTTCTACTTTACTGAGACAGTCTTTGTCAGGACGTACACCATAAGATGATGAAAAAGCAAAGTTTTCAAGCCAGCTCAAATATTTGTTTTGTAGGTCAAGACATAGGATTTGGGGATGGACGAGTGAAAGAAGGAAAGTTTTATTTTTATCACACATAGTAATATACAAAATAGAAGCTGTAAGCTTAAAAAAAAAACAAACCAAACTGTTTTTACAACTGTCCCAGATCTCCAAATACAATCTGAAACTTATTTTACAGTGCTAAGAGTATTTTTTGTTGTTTTATCTTAGTTTGTCTTCACAACAGTTTTACTCACACAGTAATGTACTGAAAATATGTGAAATGTTATCAGGGATTAAGCTTAAAGAATACTCTAAAACCTTAAAGTATATGGCTATATTTACAGCCATACATACCTGCCTTCCCATATTCGGTTGCTGCACTGTCATAATCTGGTTTCCACTTTAAGAATCCAGTTTTCAGACTGAAATGCAAGAAGAAAGGCTTATTAACAATGAATAAAGATTTTGTTTCACCTTCAAAGCACTTCAGAGATATTTAAAACTTTAGACTACCTCTGACAAGGAGCAATTACCTACATGCCACTATGGTGGCATCACTACTGTAAAAATAAACGCTGGCATTGCTAGGAATTGCACAAAGCACTGCAATGATCTCCCATAGCTACATGCCTCACCCTAACAAGCTTCTACTGTCCCCAGAGAGTCTTTACAAGTCCAGCTCCTCAACACTAAGAAGACAAAAGAAGAAAAACACTTCCACCTACACCAACATATCTCAAGATTTCTAATACCACAACACCTAACAGTATTTTTTGTTACATATCACGAAGCTGCTGGTGTTCCTCTACAGCAATTTTTTACTGCTGAGAATTCTCAAAGACTCTCCATGAATACACAAATGAAAGAACTTACTTACCAGCACAAAGACAAAGCTTCATAGATCATTTATATGCCTACAATGAATCATGAATCATGATGCACATCATGATGTGCACCACGTGCACATACAGACATATATATATAGGGAAAAATATACATTGCAAAATGAAGTGAATCATCAGGCAATGTTGATTTCAATATTATGACTTCCACACTTCTAAAACAAATATAAAAATTACCATAACTTTAGAGCCCACTTCCACATTTGTTGTAGGCAGACACTTCAGGTGCAATATGTGCTTCATTTGGAAAAACAGTTGTCTATAGACTCTTATGTTGGTTTTGTTGTCTTACATGGATGAAAGCCACGGTATGTAACGCTCAAGCAAGCCTTTATATTGTGTTATTTTTAGCACAGGCAAAGTATCAAATGCATCAAGCTGAAATACACAATGCTTTAATCTGCACACAATTTGAGATTTAGGTGCCTCTTATTTCAAATGCTTTCCAGGATAAGCTTAAAATGAATTCCACTGAAAGGCACTTTTGGTCAAGTAATTTAAATATGATACTGTGGAACATATTTTTTTATTCTGAGGAGGTTTCTTCTCTATCACAGTTTATATTTTTGATCCATGATTTCCAGATGTCCCACCTCTATTCTTAATAAAATCATAGCATCTTTGGATTAGTCAACTCTGTTATATCTATACTGTAGTCTGTGAAATTAAGACTTATAAGCAAAATGGCTATATTTAGTGTTAAAATACACCTTAAAAGACTATCACGTGTAGATGTTAAGCCCTCTAAGCTAAACGTCAGCACAGGCCTTCGAGGCTATCTAAAAAGAAACAATCACACATTTCTCATAGGCAGGAAACAAACAAACCCACACCATCGCAGCAAGGTTAACCCTTTTCTTCACCACAATCCCCACAGCTCTTTTCTCCCGCTTGTCTGTCTCCCACTAACTTTAGCAGAAGTGACTCCCCTCACCTTCTACTTGGGGTCACAGCAACAAAGGCTACATGGTCCTTCAGGAACCTGCTCTGGCTCCAGGCCTCAGAGCCACACAGCCTCACCGACACCACTTTTTCCTTTTAGGACCGCTTTATTCTCGCAGTGCGGGTAAGAAGGGGGCCCCTTAGCACCCGCCCCCTGTAGACCCCCGAGAAAGAAAAGGGACCGAGCATCCGTATCCTCCCACTCCCGCCGCGCCGGGCTCCCCCAGCCCCGCACCTCCCTCCCCTTCCCCCGGGGTCACGCCGCCATCTCCCCCCCCCTCAGCCCCGCCGTGGGGCCTCTACCTCTCCAAGAGCTGCCCTCTCCCGACCACTCCGCGCGGGGCACCATGGGAGTCGTAGTTTCCCCCAGGCATCCACTCCCCGCATGGGCGGCCGCGAGAACTACAACTCCCAAGAGCCCAGCCCAATCCCCCGCCGCGGCCCAGGGGTGAGGAAGGGGGTGCGGAGAGGCCGCGTTAAGCTAGAGGACAGCAGCCCCAGGGCTCAGAGGCCGCAGGAGGAGGTGGCCGCGGCGGCAAGGAGCCCGCTCTGCCGAACCCCGCTCGAGCAGGAGGCGATACGACGCGCCTCCATGGGGCGGGCGGGCCTGACAACCTGGGCGCTGAGCTGGCAGCCATGGCGCCCGCTCGCCAGCTTCTCCACTCCCCCACCCCGACCTCCCCTCCGCTCACTATTTCTCCGCTTTGGCGATGTGCTCGAGCGCCTCGTTAATCTTCTGCGCCGCCATCTCGCCTGCCGGTGGGGGCTGGCCGGCGCTCCTCCGCCTGCTGCCCGGCGCTCCCGCTACGGAACGCCGTGGGGCTCACAGGGCACCGAAGGGAGGGACTCAGCCCTCCGCCTCCTCACCGCGCCTGCGCCGCCGCCGCCGCTGCCGGCGACGGCTGTTGCCGCGTC
>KZ505666.1:1200391-1323830 GCA_002844005.1 Limosa lapponica baueri | reverse complement strand
GGAAGGTACCCGCGCTGCAGGAGCCCCCCGCCGCGGCCTGTGCAGGGGCAACAGGAGCTTTCTAGAAAATAGGAATGAGCGCAGGCCTGCCTTTCCCAGGGTTTTCAGATGGAGGTCGGGTTTCGGTGGAAACGTGTCGTGGTTTAACCCCAGCCTGCAACTAGGACCACGCAGCCACTTTTTCGCTCCCCTGGCTGGGATGGGGGAGAGAATCAGAAGAGTAAAAGTGAAAACTTGTGGGCTGAGGTAAAGACAGTTTAATAGGTAAAGCAAAAGCTGCACACACAAGCAAAGCAAAGCAAAGCAAGGAATTCACAACTTGCCTTCAGCAGGCAGGTGTTCAGCCATCTTCAGGGAAGCAGGGCTCCATCGTGTGCAACGGTTACTTGGGAAGACAAACACCATCACTCCACACAGCCCCCAGTACCACCACCGCCTCCCCAGCATTATGTACTGAACATGACATCATATGGTATGAAATAACCCTTTGGTCAGTTGGGGTCAGCTGTACGGGCTGTGTGTCCTCCCAGCCCACTCACTGGTGGGGTGGTGTGAGGACCAGAAAAGGCCTTGTCTGCTCAGCAGCAATGAAAAACACCAGTGTGCTTTCAACACCATTTCTCATCCCAAATCCAAAACAGCGCTATACCAGCTGCTAGTAAGAAAGTCAACTCTATCCCAGCTGAAACCATGACAAAATGCACAACTCATGGGCCAAAGGCTGAAAAGCACTGCTTGCCCTACTCTGAAAGAAGCCTCCAGAGGCCTTTTTGCTGAGGAATACCGCTCTGGCTTGTATGTAAAAGCAAGAGGGTGTCTACAGTCAGGCTGGCACAGAAATCTAAAGCAGAAGGTGTGAGTGGCGGTTGAGTGCACCAGAGTTGCTAACACAGGCTACGTGATTATGGAAGATACCCAAATTACACATTTTTCCTTGACTCTTTGTTTTTTTTAATCTGAAACATTCTTGAGTAACAGAAGATCAGTGATTGAGCCCAGGAAGGTGTTTATTCTCTAGACTTGAACATTGTTATTGTCTTCCAGTAATCTGAGTAAGAGAATCATAGAATCATAGAATCATAGAATCATAGAATGGCTAGAGTTGGAAAGGACCTTAAAGATCATCTAGTTCCAACCCCCCTGCCATGGGCAGGGACACCTCTCACTAGAGCAGGTTGCTCAAAGCCCCATCCAGCCTGGCCTTGAACACTTCCAGGGATGGGGCAAAAGAAGTATTTATCAACACAGGAGAGAGAAAGCAAAGTGAGAAGCTGGTTAAACTTGCAAAACTCTTATCAGAGCACAGGGATCATTGAAAGTCCACATTGTTTACAGGAACCAGAGCTTTGTGATTTTTTCTATATTAAATGGTGAAAAGAAGCAGTATTTACATGATTTGTTTTACTCTAGGTGGGCATCAAACTCAGGTCTGAATTGCTTTCCCTTCCTTTTCCTTTTCCCACATTCCCCTGATTACACAGAAATTTAATTTTCTAACTTTGGTTCTTGCACTGCACTTCAGAGGCTATCATCTATTGCAGATGGTGGAAAATCCCCACTAAATCTTACAAGCTATTATTCTGTGTCCTAGAACAAAGTAGGAAAAAAGGCTCCAGAGAGGTTTTCTGCTTTCAAAAGCAGATGAGTGGTCACAAGAGTACTGGAAGAAAATAGCTAATCTTGCATAATACGTATGCAAAAAGATTTCTGGCAAGTGCTCACTGCTAGCAGGTAGAAAAAGAGAGGAAGTTATGATCGGAGAGATTCCTGTGTCATCACGAATGTCTTTTCTTTCCCTTACTATGGCAGCCAGGATAGATCTGGCCATGTGAGCCTGCTGAAGTGCCTTTCAAATAAACTTGGGTTAGCTAGGAGAATGAAATCATAGAACTGCAACATTAAGGGACAGAATAACCTCAGAGCGTTCTTCTGAAGCACCCAGTTAATGACTTATTGTTTGTGTGTTTGTTTGTGCTACTGCTCCTGGTCTGCTGTGTTCCATGGGTTATAAATAGCTGTTCACTTTCTAGTGAAACTACACATGTGCACTGTCTGGTTAAACTTTATACTGGAATGACCACGCGAAAGATTTCCAAGACTAGTATTAAATGAAATAGGATATTCCTGGGTAGCTTTTATTTTGCAGACATGGAACCTCCAGAGGTTTTACATCTGGGAAAGATCATATCACAGCATCTGGTGCTTGGCTGTGAATTAGAATTTGGTATTGAAAAATGACCAGGTACAAAGTGAAAAAACTTTACAGTGATAGCAGTTGGAGTGACAAACTTTTTAAAGTATAATCTTACAGGTTTTGTTTGTGAGGCAGATGTACCAATAGAAGCCATTGATCATTAGCCAGTCCTCAGCTGCCCATCACTACACCTTGCAAAGGGTTTCTGTTTCCTATCTAAGCATTTCTTCATGTACACCATTGCAAACAAAAGCATCAGGTCATCAAAAATGAGCTGCATAAGCTGATACAGCTTATTTTGTCTGAAATGGGTTAAAAAAGCACCTGTGTGACACTTCACAGAGCTAACCTCTGGCAAGAGGCTGGAAGCAGGCAGCTGGGACAGCACCTTCCACCATTACGGCTGGGTCCACCCACAGCCCTGGTATAAGGTCAGCCTGGGCTTCCTTCAGAGAGCTGCTGTTAGTTGTAAGAGACTATCAGTACGATCGCAGCTAAATTTGTTTCCCATTTAACTCTAACTTTTCTTTGCTGCGAATATGTCATGTTCTTGTCCAGAAAGTCAGGACTGACTGCAGTGAGTTATATTTTAAATCAGCTGCTGAATCCTCTCTGCTACTCCACTGGAACTGGAAGATGAATTTAAGTTTTCCTAGATCTGGATTTCCCAGCTCTGCCTCATACCCTTATTTGGCAGCAGGATGTGGAAAGTTCTACCTTGTAATTTATTAGTGTCTGAGTTGGAGTCATAACTAGAATAATAACAGCTACACCACCACACTGAGGAAATTACCTGTGAGGAAGGGAGAGGGATCTGCGTATTCCTCCTCCCAGGCAGACTACTACTAGCACTAAATGGCCTAATGAACAATTGGCTCAGACAGATTTTGGGCCCGTTATGTACACAAAAATGCGTTCTGCAATCACTCCATCCCAGTGCCGGTGCCTGAGTGCTCCAGTACCTTTTCTTTTCCTGTCTTCAGCATTAAATCCATACAATTCATTTGGCTGTGAGGCTTTACTAGTACCTGTCTTAATGTATATGGCAGACAGCAAACAAATAACTCTGAGGGCAGCAAAATTAATAAAGACTGGTTTTCTGTAGATTTGTGTCTCCCTGCTGATTGTCTTTAATTAAATAGCAGAAGACTACAGTGTGAGTATGCCTTTTATTAGATGTCAGAGAATAAAGAGAGAGACATTATAAATATCCCAACTGGGGGAAGGAGGTAACGTCTAATTGGCTTTCCAGATTCATTGGACATGAGAGAGGAGGAGGGTATTCTGGTGTCTAATAAGGTGTCCCAAAATGAAACATTCATAATACACAGGCCTCCATTACATGTGCTGGAGTAAAGAATGATGTCACAAGTACAGGCAAGTAGATGTAACAGTTCCTTGACAGTAGACTGAATGGCCAAGTCAAGGGCTTGGAGGTACGTAGCCTTTGGTGTGGTCAGCTACATAAAACAATTGAGAGATAGTAAATCCTTTCAAGATCTCTTCCTGCTGAAAAGTCTTCAGTGAAGCCTGCTCAATCCGCCTGTGTGAGTGGACACAGGCAGGATGCAGGAACAACCACAAAAACCATGTGTGAAATCAAAGAACAAATTTAATCTCAATACCTTGTGTATTGGGGAATCTTTGAAGCAACACCTGGGCAGAGGCACGCAAGCAGGGGATGCAGGCACCGCGGAGCAAGAGAGAGTCCTTATTAGGGAGAGAGTCCTTGTTAGCAAGGGAGTGAGAAAGCGAGAGCTAAGACTTGCTGTTCTTGCCTGTATTTCAAGGATTCACTGAATTTCACTGAATTTTTTCAGGCAGGCATAGTTTTTCACTGTGATTTGATCTTCTTCAACAGTAGGTCAGGAATCTCAGGTGTGTTCGATAAGGTGCTCCTGAGTCCATCATGGGCCTACATTATCTAGGTACAGATGTTCTACTTGTCGAGCACATAAGACTAAACAACAACTAGTGTGATATATGCATTTTCCACCACCCTACATGCGAGTCACTTGAGTGTGTTCACAGTCTTCCTCGCCGATCTTCTGTTACTTTCCCACACCACCTCAGCTACTCAGTTTTTCTGATGGTTCAGGTTTTGATAACCCAACCCATGGGTCAGTATACATATATATACATATATATATATATATGTATATTGGCCCAGATATTTCTCAGAGCTGCTTGGATCAATCCTATTGAATGGTATGCCATTGGTTGTCCAAGCAGGACAGTCATTTACTGTATGAGAACCTGTCATTGCTGTGATGTAGAAGCCATGGTACTTCAGTCCCTGAGGCCAGTCAACTCACAGAAGATGTCAAAAATGTTGATATTCTTCTGCATTCCATCCCAAGGATCACTCAGTACCACCAAGTCATCTGCAAAGGCTAATGTTGTTATCATTTTCGTGCAGTGCTGGAACCTATTGGCTTCCTCCTCCAGCTTGCACAGTAGAGGGTAACTGATAGATCGAATGAAATTGGAGTCATTGCATTGCCTTGCTTCACCCCAGTCTGGATCCTGATGGGGGTCCAACTGTTCATTCTTCATATCTGTCTGGGTATTAATATTATGGTAAAGGATTTTAAGTGGGCAATAGTATGATCTTCAATGCCTTACTGTTTTAGAGCCATAATAATATAAGAGATTTTTTTGTTTATGTTCTTTATGTTGTCAAAGGCTTTAGCCAAATCAACAAAGACTACTCTGATGGGCTGGTGTTCTCTCTTAGCATATCAAATAAGTAGCTGTAGTAGTTTTAAATTTTTGGAACAACTAGGTCATATTATAAAGCTCCTCTTCCACAAATTAACAGGACATGCCTTGGTCAGCTGGGCTGTTTTGAAAACAACCTCAAAATGGTTGACCTAGTCACAGTAGGTTGTTAATTGATGTTTCTCTGTCATTCAGGCAACACAGATTTTGATATTTTCACTTTCAGGCATTCTTTTACCATAGAATCATAGAATGATTTGGGTTGGAAGGGATCTTTAAAGGTTATCTAGTCCTACCCCCTGCAATGAGCAGGGACATCTTCAACCAGATCAGGTTGCTCGGAGCCTGACCTTGAGTGTTTCCAGGGATGGGGCATCCACACCTTTCCTGGGCCACCTGTTCCAGTGTTTCACCACCCTCATTGTAAAAAATTTCTTCCTTATACCTAGTCTAAATCTACCCACTTTTAGTCTACAACCATTACCCCTTGTCCTATCACAACAGGCCCTGCTAAAAAGTTTGTCCCCATCTTTCATATAAGCCCCCTTTAAGTACTGAAAGGCTGCGATAAGGTCTCCCTGGAGCCTTCTCTTCTCCAGGCTGAACAACCCCAAGTCTCTCAGCCGTTCTTCATAGGAGAGGTGTCCCATCCCTCTGGTCATCTTCATGGCCCTCCTCTGGACCTGCTCAAGGAGGTCCATGTCTGTCTTATGCTGGGGACTACAGAGCTGGACACAGTACTCCACGTGGGGTCTCACCAGAGCAGAGCAGAGGAGAATGATCACCCTCCTCAACCTGCTCGCCATGCTTCTTTTGATGCAGCCCAGTCTATGGTTGGCTGTGACCGCACATTGCCAGCTCATGTCCAGCTTTTCATCCACCAGTACCCCCAGGTCCTTCTCAGCAGGGCTGCTCTCAATCCCTTCATCCCCCAGCCTGTATTGATACTGGGGATTGCCCCAACCCAGGTGCGGGACCCTGCATTTGGCCTTGTTGAACCTCATGAGGTTCACACAGGCCCACTGGTCGAGCTTGTCCAAGTCCCTCTGGATGGCATTCTCTCCCTCAGGTGTGTCAACTGCACCACTCAGCTTGATGTCGTCCACAAACTTGCTGAGGGTGCACTGGATCCCACTATGTCATTGGTGAAGATACTGAACAGTACTAGTCCCAGTACGGACCTCTGAGGGACACTGCTTGCGCTGATGTCCATCTGGACATTGACTGCTACCCTCTGGATGTGAGCATCCAAGCAGTTCCTCATCCGCTGAACAGTCAACCCATCAAATCCATCTCTCTCCAATTTAGAGAGAAAGATACTGTGGGGGACCATGTCAAAGACCTTAGAGAAGTCCAGACAGGTGACACCTGTAGCTCTTCCCTTGTCCACTGATGTAGTCATTCCATCATAGAAGGCTACTAGGTTGGTCAGGCAGGACTTGCCCTTGTCCAGTATAACACTTGACACCAGCCATACATTAAAAAGTTCCTTTAGTTGGGTGTGCTGGGGATCTTTCTTAATGAGGTCCATCAGACTCAAATGGCCTGGGCCTAGCACTGAGTTTTTATTCATTTCTCTGATGTTTTTAGAGATCTCTTTTGCTGTAATCATGGCTTGGAATGCCAAATGGTCTGTCGAGCCAATAGTCTTGAAAGCTCCCAGGCCTTGAATGTTCCTGGCAACTCCCAGTCTCTGCTTGAGCACAGTGTGTACCCTGTCCATTGTGTGACTCCACCTCAGGGATTCCACATGACATAGAATAATACTGACTAGTTTCCCTCTACCCGGTTGGAACAGCAACTAGAAGTGTAGGAATTTATAGAATCATAGAATATCTATTTCATTGCTTTGAAGCAGTTTATCCACAAGATGCCGAGTCCCTCATGGAAGGAACATGGAAAATAAAGTTTGACATATAGCATTGTTCCCCAAATCAAGAGGCATTCATGATTTGACATGAGCATGTATCCTCCAATCTGTCACTGAGATAATGTTTGACATAGATTCCAGAACAGAGGCAGGAAAACATAACAGTTCTCATCAGTTTTGAAGGCATAGTTAGATTTTTCCACTTTTCTACAGGATTGCCAATTGCATAATGAATGGTTCTTCCAGATGCCAGCTTCTACTCTGTATCCATGAACAGGGAACTGAGGAAACAAAGATCAGGGGTTTCCTCTCCAGTGGCCCAATCACTAATATCCAATAAAATCAGTAAGTATGTTCAAGCTTTTGGTCACTTCTATTGAATGCATAGTTTTGCACTCCTGAAGAAAGATCAGCAGAGGAGTGATAACATATTCACATATTCCTTTTTGGTTTTTTTTGACTTAAACTCTGTCAACGTTGTTTTCCTTAGTTTGCTTCAGAAGAGCCCATGTAGCTCTTCTGGCCTCCTAGCTGCTTGCTTTTGAATCAGGAATACAATCCCGGACAGAGGGTGCTGTGCAGTGCTCTCCTCTTTTGAACTGTGAATGAGACAGATTAGTGTTTTAAAGCTGGCAGAGGCACAGCTAGTGAACTCCTTAGTTAAGTTCATTTTCACAGCCTGCACAGTTGCTAGGTTTTGTTCCACATGGTACCGTGGAATAATTAAAACATCTGTTGCATTCCTCCAATATTTTATTCCTCAGCACAAAACGCTTTCTGAGATTAATTGCTTTGGTCATGTTTCTGAACATCATACCTCGTAACACTATTCATTAGATAACAATATTAGAGCCTATTTCTCCCTGTAGAGGAGTCAGTTCTCCCACTGTGAATTATTATTTATGTACGCTATTATCATACTGCTGCAGTATGTGTCTGCAACAGCCTAAACTATGCACTTTTACAAAAGTCTTTTTTAATGATGTGATTATCAAAAATTATGTGGCAGCCATGTGGTTACACTGCTGAAGGCCTCCCAGGGTACTGAAGTCAGTTCCAGTAAGGGCAGCCTGGCTGACTGAGAAGTGAAGCTCTATTGTTCTCACTGTAAACATCAAGAGTAAAGAAAATAAACTTGCCAGTTCATTTAGCAATATTAAAGCTGGTGGTTCTTACTCTCAAACATAGCACTGAGATAGTTTTAAAAATATTGGAGGAGAATTTGATAACAGGATTCCATTTGACTGAGTGGCCTAAAGACTTGGGATAGATACTGGGCCCAACGCTGTTTAATATCTTCGTAAGTCATCTGGATGATGGGATTAAGTGTACCCTGACCTGGTGCTGATGATACCAAACTGAGCGGGGAAGTGGAGACTTCGGAAGGGAGAGACAACCCATAGGAAGACCTGGATAGGCTGGAAGAGTGAGCTAACAAGAACCTTATGAAGTTCAACAAGGACAAGTGTAAGGTCTTGCACCTGAAAAACAATCCAGGAGCACTGTCTGGGATCTACCTAGCTGGCGAGCAGCTCTGTGGAAAGGGACCTGGGGGTCCTGGTGGACAACAAGTTCAATATGAGTGAACAGTGTGCTGCAGTGGCAAAGAAAGCCAGCACTTGCATCAGCAAGGGCATCATGAGCAGAGATAAAGAAGTCACTATCCCACTCTACTCAGCACTTGTCAGGCCACACCTGCAATACTGTGTTCAGTTTTGGTTCCCGTTATACAAAAGGAGAGGGCCCAGAGAAGGGGCACAAAAATGAACAAAAGACTGGGAAGCCTGCCATATGGGGAAGGGCTGAGAGAACTGTGTTTGTTCAGCCTTGAGAACAGAAGGCTTAGGGGAGACCTTATCACCATGTTCCAGTATTTACAGGGCACCTACAAAGAAGATGGAGACTCCCTTCTTACAAGGAGTCATATGGAAAAGTCGTGGGGTGATGGCTACAAGTTACTCTTGGGGAGATTCCAACTGGGGAAGTAACTTGTCCATTTGGACATCAGAGGAAAATTTTTCACAAGAACAATCAGCCATTGGAATAATCTCCCCAGGGAAATGGTGAATTCCACCTAACTGGACACTTTAAAGATTCAGCTGGACAGGGTGCTGGGCCATCTTGTCTTGGCTGTGCTTTTGCCAAGAAAGGTTGGACTAGATGATCCTTGAGGTCCCTTCTGACATGGTATTCTATGATTTATGACTCTTTAATCCCCTACAAAGACTACATCTGAAGATTAGATATTAGTCTTTATCTAAAGACAGTAAAAATCTCCTTTAGATTTCAGTTTGTGGACTGGAGAAAATCTCCTTCAAGTCACTAAAGTGACTGAAATTTCCATTCTCTATAAAAACTCAAATCCCTTTGTGTGAATGGATGCTATCAAAAGCTTTAAGAAGAATTCAGTGGGCTGGTTTATCCAGATACACTGTGACTTGTAGTTTGCATTCACTGGTCATTATGAACCTTTGAAAATTGTTTAGAAGGGTTGAACAAGATGTTCATAAAATGCATTCATACGAGTCCCAATTGTAGCCTGTTATCGGCATTTAAACCTTTTAATTAATTTCCTTCAAAAAAAAAAAAAAATTAAAAGTCTAGGCAGACATTAGGCATTTCATGTCATTCTCCCACCAGAGGTTATATTTATCTTCCAGTATACCTAGTAGTTACAAACCACTGTACTGCACACAGCTCATGTGACTTGATGACAAACATTTGGAGAGTAACTGACTTGGGTCATTCAGAATAGTTAGCTGTGGCCTATCCACTAATTTCTCTTGAAACATAGACAAACTTTGGCAAGCACATGGTTTCCTTTGCTATAGTACTAAGGCACATTCCTTTTTTCATACTAGTTTAACTAAAGCCTTGTCTTTTGCCTGAGTCCTGTAAAACAGATTAATGAATCACAGAATAGAAGGGGTTGGAAGGGACCATCTAGTACAACCCCCCTGCCAGAGCAGGTTCACCTAGAGCAGGATGGACAGGAACGCATCCAAGCGGGTTTTGAATATCTCTAGAGAAGGAGACTCCACAACCTCTCTGGGCAGCTCATTCCAGTGCGCTGTCACCCTTAAAGAATTTTTGCCTTCTTTTAATTAATTCAGTGCAAATAATCCACCTTTCCTTTCTTGGGACTTATTTTGATAAAAACACCAACTTTTTTTTCTGCTCCTCAATTTGATATACAAAACATAGGATTTATTACTGTGGTGCATGTAGGAGGGATCACAGAGGTGGGTTTCTCATAAAAAGAAAACATCTAGTATTTTGTGAAAGTAATCTGAAATGCCAGGTTAGCTTGTAAGATATGTAATTAAACTCTTTCTCATGCAAAAAACTTATGAGAGTGAGCATAGTGAATTCTCTTAAATGTAACTGCCTTTAATGTCATCTTCTCTGAAAACACTGGTGAGAAAATTTCAATCTGGAAGATTTTTATTTTGCAGAATTGTAGAAGAGAATCAACTGCCAATTCTTTCTTTTAAGCTTCAAAATGTATTTTCTTGTCTCTAAACCTGCCCAACAAAGAATAATCACTGCACTTACAGATCTGCTTCCCCTGCTTTCATAGATTATTAATAAAGATTACAGATGGACCTACAGAGGAAGAAAGATAATTCAAGGTAGTGTTTCCCTACAGTTCTGCATGCCAAGTCTTCCCTGTGGTGGATGTGCTTCTAACATACCTTTCTGTCTCTCAGTATTGCAGAGCACTGTGTCACCCCCCACTTCTGTGTGTTTGCTTTCTACCTCCTACCTTTTTACACTATTCTTCTCTCTTTCTTTCCCCCATTGTTTCACCTGATTTCTGATTTTTATTTTGCTCTTTCGCCTGGTGGCTGCTTTATTCTCACTCCTTTTTTCTTCTAAGCGCTTCTTACAGTAAAGGTGTCCTATGATATTACCACTAGACCAAAATACGTATAGTCTTAAAGATGGTTTAAAGGCTGCAGAAGAGAAACAGAAGCACAGATGGGTGCATGGACCATGTAATCTTTTCCACATAGTTGGATAAGATGCTACAGCAAAAGCAGAAGGAAAAAATATTTTAAGTGCAGCTCCTCACTTCACCTGTGGCTTCTGGACTAAGATTACAGGAGAGATATCACATATTCCCATGTCAATTGGAAAATTGCCTATATGATTCAAAATCATATGGAAAAAGTAGGGAAGAATTATGGAATCACAGAACCATTGAATTTGGAAGCCATCTCTGGAGATGGTCTAGTCTACCTCCCCTGCTCAAAACAGGGTCAACTATAGCAGGCTGCTCATGATCACGTCCAGTTGGGTTTTGAATATCTCAATACAAAAAGCATGCAGGGATGAATCATAAATACTATAAGCCATACTTATAATAACAATTAAGCTATTGTTATTTACAATGGCTACCACTGAACAATGGTGTAACTAAGGCAGAGCTAGTGATGAATTCTTTTTCACTTGTCGCCTTTAAATCAAAATCAAACCTCTCCTAAAAGATATGCTTTTGGAGCTTGGTATGGTATTTGGCAGGTGACATTCAACAGTCATTTCATGTTGTGTAAAGGTCAGAGGAGAGGATCTTGGATGTCCCTTTTGGAGCTCAGTCTTGTGAATGTAGGTCAAGAAATGATCTCTCAGATTTAATGGATGCTGTAATGAAAGCTAGCAAACACAGGAGGGCTCTATTTGAACATGTTTTAAGAAACATTTAGGGTGGTGCCAAACAGGAGCTGTATGTCCCGGTGTTACATAACCTTAAGCTAAATTATAGTGCAGTTCAGAGTAGTGGAAGATTCTTAACTGTTTGCTTTGAAATTACCATCTTGTTATGGGTACGTATGGGTTTATATCTAAACATTGTCTCTGTGCTGGAGCATAGAAATATAAAAATAAATCACATGAACCCAGCTGAAGTGGCCCAATATGAAACATAAAATAAAATTCCTGATTTTGTCATTTATAGTAAATGTATCCATTCTTTGTGGAATGGGTTTAGGTTTAACTGCCACAGATCTATCACAATACATCACAAGCTGGCTTCTGACAGGAAAAATGGTCTCTTTCCTTGATTTTACATTACAAATCCTAATTTTTCCAGATTGCTGCCATGGAAACACATGGAGAGTAAAGGCAGCAGGGAACAAAAAGCCACTATTGCATAACAAGGTTTGGTCATTCCTCCACAGAGACAAGCAGGCTTTCACAACTGGGCTCTGCTGCAGCACTGCAGTATCGCTGCATGTCCCTCTGCACAGGGACCATACTTGCCTGTGCCAGCAAGGGGTTTTGATTTGAAGCAATGCGGCCGTGCAGCCATTCAGCATCAGCTGTATCCCACACAGCTAAAGCAAATGTCTCTCACATCAGGCAGGGCTATGAGAGAGGGTGGGTATCTCCTCTTTGTCTGGCTTCCTTTGCCCACCACCCCATTCACAGGGCAGTTCTGTGGAAACAAATGGGAGGGTAAATAAAATCTTTCTGTGACAATGATGTAGCAGCCTCTGCAAGAAAAAGGATTTCTCCAGTCCTGGTGAGAACAGTGCACAGAATTATTAGCAAGGACAGTCATAACAAGGAAAGGGAAACCAGAGTTCTCTTGTCTGTCTGAGGACGCCCACCTGTGAAGCAATGCTGCTTTCCTGGGGCCAGGGTGTTGCTCTAGGCTTTACACAGGCTTGTTCCCTCCTCTCATCTGTGACTCTCTACATAAGGAGCTTTGTTCCAACATTTCTTGCTGTGAAAAGGAACGACATTGTATGTGGAGAAAAAAGGCACTAAATTGGATTTTTTTCTGTCCAAATGTGAGCATCTAGCTGAAGATCCCATTGTAGGAGTGTTTTTCTGTTAGGCAGTTCCTGAAGCAAGTTGGAGCTCAACTACCCTTACATGTGCATCATCCTGTTTATTGTTCAAATGGGAGCTTGTAGACAATAACGTAGACATTAAAAATCAGATGACGTAAATCCAAGCTGTTGGGAATAATGAAGGTGGCCTATTGACAGAAACCTGAAGATCAAACTACTTTGGAAGAATCCACAAAAGGAAATGTTCATTACCAAATCAGAAATCAAAGGTAAAGTTACTCCATTAGGATGAAGAATTGTACAAGACTCTTGGATCAATCCTTTAGGACTTGATTGTCTCATTTCATCTGTACACTAAGACTGCACGTGAGTGCCTCCAGTAAGCAGTACCAGTTGTCAGCCCCATCACATTTTCATTATAATGCTAGTTGACTTCAGTGTTTAAATATGTCATGTTAAGACCACCTCCAGCAGGCTGGTGGTTAAAGTTAGATTTTATTATAATTGGGGGTTTGGGGTTGGTTTTTTTTCAGGACTTTTCTTTTGCCAAAAAGTATAAACCTACACTGACATAGCAAATGATATATTCATTTACAAACCCTTTGGGAAGTAAAGTACATAACAAAGGATTTCTGGAATGCAGTTTTTAGCCCAGATAATTATTTCATAGTCTATTTTTCCTTCTGAAAAAAATATTTTGATTTAGTAGACATTGTTAATTGCTACTAGTAATCTTAAGTCTTTTCTTTTTCTTCTCCCTTCAAAAGTTAATGACAAAAGAGTACATAATATATTATTAAAGGGACATGTAGCAGTTCTTCTTTGGATCACTGCTACAAAGTGCAGCTAATCAGCATGAAAAGATTAATTTCTTGTGTTACAGACACGGTGTTCTTGACAAGTGGGTTATCATTTCTTTACAGCAAGCAGTGTTATAAAAATTACTCAAGCCACACTTACACATGTACAGAGTAGCCAGGGAGCGATGGACCCGCAATCAGTGGCTGAGACTGACCCAAGCTTTGAAATTGGAATTTCTGAAAAGGTTGTTATTCATTGAATGTGTGAATTTGGCTCATTGCAGAAAAAGGTCACAATCTGCAAACTTCTGACCTAAATTTGGATGAAAATATCCTCCTACTTCAGTAAAGTTTGGATCAAGGCTCTGGGTTAAATCTAAATTCAGATCATCATCTGGTCTTTCATTAGGATTACTGGGAAAAATGTTGGCTCGAGACCAGGGTTTTCCTCTTAAATGTTTATTGTAAATTCTGTTGAAGTAGTCCAGATTGATTATTGTATATACATACTGGAAGAGACCCTATATTTTCTTCACGTGACTGTTCAGAAAAATATAAAGAAAATTACTATGTTACTGCAGTACAGCTGTGTGTTTGCTAAGAAATCTGGCCCACAGACACATTTATATAGCAAATCTCCCACTCGCTGCTTCCATTTTGATGAACCACAAATATCTTGGCATTCTAATCTCTCCACAGCACATTAATCTCAGCTTGTAAAAAAAAAAAATAGAGACAGTGAAAACACTGTAGTAAGGATTGCCTTCTTCCATTCTATCATTTGATGCTTGCTGTGTTCCTCCAGAGGGGAAGACAATGGGAAGTAACACATTTGTGATGTAACACAGAGAGGAAATCTCTTTAACTCAAGGTTTAGTAGGAATTTTTAAAGGGTATTCACCCTGCATTATGAATTTTCTGTCACCACTGGATCTGCTCACTTCAGCTATCCTGTGGGGATGGGAATCAGAGAAGAATCTTTTTTCAGCTAGTGGGAAAATATCAGGGGAAGGTCTGGGTAAGCAACAGAAGCCATTGTAGTTGCCAGTACAATTCTTAAGAAGGAACATTCTTAAGGAGAAAAATAGGAGAAAGACAATTCTAGTAAAGGCTTGATCAGATGATATACAGGGCCAGCAGGTACCATCCAAAACAGATTAAAGACTTTTCTGCCTCTAGCAGATCAAATAGCCACATTTTGCAACTTTCTGTTAGGTCACTGTTCTCCTATACCTTCACAAACAGCTTGGAAATCACATATCCATCTGAAAATTTTTCATCTGCCATTGTTACAAATGCCTATTTCTTACATGTAACAGCAGCAAAATAGTCTCTTATTTTCCTGTGTGTTCAGTTGGAGCAATTGACACTGCAGTTTGTTAAATCAGTTGCATTTTAGAGGCAATCTGTGAGCCTGTTTTATTTTTAGCTGAAAAAAAAAACCTTTATATTCCTTATAATAAAGCAAACAGGGAAAGTCTCACAGGTTTTGCATTATAATTTCTCTTTGAGGCCTTTACCTTTTTCAGTGACTCTTTAATGTTACATTGTAACTCAAATACTTATTAGCTTTTCTCACATCACAAAATAAAAGATTGCTTGCTTTGAAGTCAGTCATGCTTCACAAATCTGAGGCTGAGGAAGATTATCAGAAGCTAAGACAGGTCACACCTGGTTAGACAGTAGAACCATCTCTTCCAGTCTTCTGCTTTTCAACAGTACACAAAATACCTAAAAAATGATGCAGCAAGGCAAGCATATACGATACTTTCCCTCGTACCCTCCTGTTGTCCCAACATTTTTGGTTTGGAGACTTCCTAAACAGGATTTAGGTTTTGTATGTTTTGAAAGCCTTGGTGGGTTTCTCTTCCATGAGCTTGTCCAGTCTTCCCTTCCATCCATTTAAGGTTTCACCCTCTATAATATCTTCTGAAGAGATGTTCCACAGCTCGTCTACCTGGTGTAATAAGAACTACATTATTTGGTTTATTTTGAACCTGGATTTTAGTAGCTTTATTTGATTCCTCTGGTGCTTCTTCTGGGAGAGGCAATGAAGAGCATGTCCTTTTCTTCTCTGTGACAGTTG
The DNA here is from genome assembly GCA_002844005.1 of Limosa lapponica baueri. Taxonomy (NCBI): domain Eukaryota; kingdom Metazoa; phylum Chordata; class Aves; order Charadriiformes; family Scolopacidae; genus Limosa; species Limosa lapponica. The sequence goes on along the minus strand of KZ505666.1, from coordinate 1,308,361 downwards.
GCATTTTATGGACTTACTAGTTTCCGGTTACAAAGTCCCGAGAGTGGGATACATGTGACATGCTTATACTTGGCAATGCTTGAATGTGTTCTCATGAATCAGTACCTAGTGGAATCAGCATGTGTGCTCAAAGCCAAAATCTAGCCAAAATACCCAAAAGAATTGTTTCCCAGGAAAGATACTGATACAGAGATACTTAGCACAGATACCGAAGAGAGTTCCCTCTTACCAGCCTTTCAATCTTCAAAGGCAGCCTTCATATACAGTTTATCCCTTGTAGCTGTGAACAGATTGAATCAAAGGGCTGTACATATTCTGGTCTCTCCAGATGTCAAATGGCTTTTATGCCAAAATGGGTTTATATACTCTTTAAATCTTCTTATACAAGGCTTCAGGACACATATATTTTAAGGACTTGGTTTAAGTGATGTACTCGCATTTTGCTCACCTATTGCACAACTTTGAAATTCAACCACTCTCAGTAGAATTAAGTCATGTGAAGGTTTCATATCAGGATTGCAGCTCATCCAGATTTCTTACACAAATATGCCTCCTATGCACGTTAGAAGCAGACATGATGCTCATGGGTTCCTTGGATGTGCCTAGCTGTATGTACTGTATGTTCGTGTGCAGCTCTTGTGCCCTTTTGTGAGGAACTAGAAGCAAGTGCATATATTTCACACTGGACTATTTTCCTTGCACACATCTGCACAGTGCTTATCTGTTAAAGATTGGAGACTTTTAGGAGGTATAGATATTTGGCTTTAAGTTTGTGAGGATGCTAACAGCTTTGCCATCTTTCAGAAGAACAATGAAATAAGATAATAAAAATGAAAAGGAAACATCTTTTAAACGTATCTGCTATAGGATGAATGGCACTTAAGGGTAAGCATGCTTCTGCCTCACAGCTGTTCTCTCTCTGTGGCCCTTGTCACTTCTAGTCTATCAACACAGAAAGCCCAAGTCCCTGCCTGGGTGCTGGCGCTCTCTCCTGTACTGATGCAGCTTTGCCAGACTCTTCAGTCAGCACTACTTTGAATGCCAGCTGACTGCCCTTACAATGCTCTATTTGACAGGCAAATGCTGATTAGTGAAGAATAAAATGTAAGCAACAAGAAAGACACTTTTCACAGAGCTATACCATTAAGATCTTAAATTCTTGCAGAGGCCACAGGCAAAGAAAATTGCTTTCTATGTATTAAAAAGTGCTTTCAGCAGCCTTCTTTGAAAGGGAAGTCTGCCTGGTAAGTGTAAAGCGAAATGAGACATAGGATCAGAGTATGACAGTCTGCCATATATATTCTTCCCTGGCCTGTAACATGCATCTGGAAGGATAAGGTCAGAATTATTTGTTGTAAATAAGATCTTGAAATACAATTGGTGGAGATGAGATCAGCCTTCAATTTTTTTATCTAAGTAACCGTGATAAGAGGTTAAATTTGAATGCAAAAAAGATAAATCTTGAAGGCTTGTTAAGCTGATTAAAAAGCACTGCAACAGAGTGCTGTTATCATTATGCTAGAAAAAGCCCATTCCCCTTGATTTACCTGGGTCTGTTCTTTGGGTTTTATGTGAAGAAGTAGAACAGAGTTCTGCCCCTCTCATTTGTCTTATATATCTTGTAGTTTCAATATACAGATTGTACTTCTGTGCCTAGCCAAATAAAACCATTCAGCTATAGCCCCAGCCCAGTTCATGCGTCTGGCCATATTTGGGAGGGCACATTTCTAATCTCTTGTTTCTGTGCAGATTCTGGATCACCCCTCTGAGGTCTTTGTTGGAACATCTCTCTGTCTTTCACTGATTTCAGAGTCTGCTCACAAACTTATCTCAGATAAATAAGGCTGATTGAAGACTTCAACCAAGGAAGCAGTCCCTAGGTGGGTTTAGACCAAAGTGGTAATGATCAAGTTGTTTCAGCTTGCAGGATTATTTGTGACCTGTGTGAAGTTAATAGCTTGTCTCAAGTTTATCCATTGTAAGGAATATTTTCCATCAAAAAAGGGACATGACTTCCCTGGACACTCCTGCTAAACAGGGGGCAAGAATTTAATGGGTCTGGGGACAAATTATCCTCTTGTTTCTGCATGTTTTCTCCTGGTCCTTGCAAATGAGGTACATTGGTGTGACAGTATGAAGGACACTGTCTATTCTTATAGTATACTCACTTTTTTCCAGCCTCTAGATTTTTTAATCTGCGGCTTTATGTGGTCTCAATCCCATAGTACCTAGGAACATTTGTTTGATGATTTATTCTCACAATAGCCTTCTCGCTTTCTAAATTTTACTGAGAGTCAATGGAGATGTTCACAAGGCTGGTCAAATTTTTCTAGGAAGTCCACTGCAGGAAAAGAACTCAGCTCTGGTGTCTTAACTGAAAAGAGTTTCTTCCTCTGGAATTCCTTTCAAACACTTTGTTCAGTTATTAAAAATGGAGGGGGGAAGGAGAAAACATGTGTATGACAAGTTACTAAATTGAAAATGAAATGCCTTCCTGAAGGTGCACGTTCTCAAGTCTACTGAGCTTCTGCTAACACCACAGAAGAGCAGCACGTTCTCTGCTGCTGTTAAACTGGAATGGAGGGTCCTAATTAGGTTGCAAATTACTGGGCAGGAACCGGGCCAGGACAGCTGCCTGGCATACTCAAGATACAGAGGGCTAAAATGGGGAATGTGAAGGTAACTATAGAGGGGAATCTTCTGATTCCTTTTTAGAAGACAACTGTGCAGTAATGCTGTTGAAAACATGCAGGTATAGATCCAAAATGCAGAGTTGCAAGGTACAGGTAAAAGAGAAGAAAAAAAATGATGTTAAAATGCCATGTACTGAGTTGTAGATAACAAATACAAGATGCATCGCAGTTCTGTCTAGAACTGGAAATGACAGCCATAAAGGCTGGAAAAGGGAAAGAGCTGAATAAATACTGCATTTGTTACAGAATAAGATCATGAATACAGGATAACCCCTGTTTATTTTAGGATTTTAAAAATGTTTGACCCTGAATGTAGGATGATTCTTACCCTGTACCTTTGTTCTCTAGCTGTATTCTGGCACGCACACCCACTCCAAAAACACACACACATTGTCAAAAAAGGGCTGTGCAGAGCCTTTCTGCACAGGATCATTACTCCAAGCCTCTGCTTCCTGCAGCTTAAGTCAATGGTGTGTTGTTCTCAGCTGTACATCCTTAGAGGTGTGACCAGATGTCCTGATGATGGCTGAATTTCTGCCAGCACAACAAAATAGGTGCAGGATGCAAAACATTGGGCAGATATGGCACAAGCTACTGCAAATCTGGTTTTGTGTAACTGCTCTTGTGTAGGTTCTTCCCCTGTGGCTCCTATAGGATTCTGCAGAGGGCAGATTCTTATTGATAAACGGACCTGTGGCTTCTTGACTGTGCAGAACAGGGATGCTTAGCTTCCACTCTGTTTGTTTTTTCCAACCATATTGCTGTTGAGATGAAGTTCTCTCCAAACTCTCAGTGCAAATACATAAAAAGGTGTTAGCTCATAAAATGAACTATATTTTTAGTTTGGTTTGGGGGAGGGAAGTATTTTGTTGTGTATTTAAATGCATAATCTGCTGAATTGACAGCAGTCAAGTATGTGCAATAGATCATTCTAAGCTTTACTTCCTAAAGCATAAAGTGCATTTAAATCCTAGTATCCTGTTCAAATGCAGAACATACACAGGATAACACCAGCGTTATTAGAGAGCATATCAGTTTTGGAGCCATGAGCTTAACAGGAACTTTCTTGACAAAATTACTGCATGTAGCACTGCAGTGCAAACATAACTTTTATCTCATTCCTGTTTTACTCAGACTGATCTCACCTGGATTTATGTAATCAGATGTCTATACTAAAGATTTCTTATTACATATAAGAAGCGTCCTCACATTTGCAAAATTTACCTTACGGGTGTCCAATAATCAGTTGGGCTTGCTCCCGTGCCCTAGGGTACTGTATTCCACAGACAGGTGGACTTTGCATTTCCATGACTGCCAGTCTGTTTTCCTTCTTTCAGCATCTTGACTCTCACAGACAGTTACAGTTTGATGAAACCACATGAAAATATCAAGAGTATCTATACTTTCATGACTGATCCTCTTTGGTGGATGGTGCTCATATAGAGATTGCTCAAAGGCAGTGGCTTTTCTCCATTCTCTTCCCAACAAAAGAGTTGATATACTGAGATGGAGTGAAGAATTTAAGAGAGATCCCTTCTCCTTCCCCTCCTCTGTGGTGGCTGCATTAGGTACTAGCGGCCATGCAGAACATGGCAACACAACAACCCACCCCTGCCTTTACCTGGGGACTGTATCCTCCCTTGGTAGAAAAACAAAAGTCCTCTTTTCTAGAGCTTTTGTCCAGCAGGTAAGCTTTGACAGCCTTCCTGTGTTTTATTAACACTGTAGATGGTATTTGTTGAACAGGATATGTACTTACTGAAATATCTGTGTCCTGAAAGGGTTATTGTTCTCTGATATTTTCTTTCTGTTGGGTCACCAGAAGTTTATCCCCACATACTCTTTCATCAGGGTATTAGGGTTTTTTTAATTTTCTTTAGGATTTTTAGGGTTGAGGATTTTTTTTTTTTAAATTCTCATGGTTTAATTGCAAACTGTCAAGGCAACACCATAGTTCTTGGAAGTTGAAGGATAATCCTTTGAAATGCAAAAGGTGATCAGAATAAACAAAGAGAGAAATGAAGTTACTGAAATGACTATCAGTGTCAGCATCTCAACTGACTATCAGTGTCAGCATCTCAACTGACTGAGTGAAGACACTCTAGGAGAAATACATTAAGAAAACACAAACCAAAGACAGGATTTTCACAGGGAACTATAATCTTTTCCACTCCAGATCTTAGCCATTATTTTATATTAGTTGTACCTGGGGTTTTTTAGCTCACTGAAGATATTTTGTCACTTCCACTGCACTCCCATTTGAAAACGTCAGTAATTTAAAGTGTCATCCTATCATGCAAAGATGTGACTCAAAAGAATTTTAAGAAGTTTGAGCCCTTGGATGTTCTGTTTTGGTTTTTTTTTCCAAGATGTTCACTAGCTTGGACTTCATATGTAGTAAGGTCTGGACATATCACTGCAACGCGTTGCACTGAATGCAAAACTGGGACGTATGATCTGCGGATCACAGTGTTCAAACAGTTGTTTTTCCAGCACAGTGGGCAGTAGGTGAAAAAGAACATCAATCGGAAACCCACAGTCGAGTCATACAGACATCCTGGTCAAACAGAAGTTCCCCATTTGACTGATAGGAAAACCAAAGCACAGGAAATTTGTATCACCAGGCTGCAGGTGTTTCCAGGGCAAAGACTATAGTTTTGTGAGTCTGCTGCAGAAATGTCTGCTACATTGGGGCTGTGATTTCTAGGTGTTACCATAACACAGATAATAACAACGCCAATGGTAAAGGAAGAGGCAAGAACCGGACTTGAATCACCCAATTTGCAGTCCCAGATATTCCTTTCTAGTTTGTTGTGCCATATCTCTTCAGACCAACTGAAAGTGCTGGTATTTTTCTTGGAGGATAGAGACTGACAAGCACTAGCTAAGGAGGAAAGCCAGGAGGTAACATTCTGGTATCTTATTTGTTGGCCAAATTCCCTTTAGACCGGTTCATTTTATTAATGCTCTTTCTTCCTATTATTGTCTCTTTCAGTAGAGCATTATAAATTCTGACCGTTTTCCTTTGAACTGATTCCTAATCCATGTTTCTTGTTTAGGAAAATCAAGTGTATTTGAAGGTAAAGTTAGCGTTTTCCTAATATTTCCGTTGCTTTGTTGTTGTTACTGCTCTGATGTGGGAAGACCTATTGGCCACAGACATAACTCCCTCTTTACACACAGCTGGCAAATGAAAACAATATCAGAACATCTCCATGACACACAAGGCTTTTATACAGTGATGTTTCAGACTTTACTGCAGTTTCCTTTGGAAATGCTTAAAACAACTACATCTGTTTCCTTTCATTGGGATTTTGTGTTCTTTAAGCCAAAAGAAGGGGATAAAACTCATTAATTCTGAACAATAATTGCAATGTCCTATATAAATATTTTTTAGACTGCAGGGGTTTTTTTTCTTTCCACTAAAAATATAAAATAGCTTGTCTGTTCAATGTAATGAGAGTTCCTGAATACTTCTACATTGCTCTTTTTATGCACAAATACTTGAACTAGATTTAAACAACCTGGCTCAGATGTTGGTATCAAGCTAGCAGTGACTACACAGACAGTGGTACGGAGCCAGACGCCTAATGGCAGGAGAGAGCACAACATGGGTTTAATTTACCATGTTTCTCAAGTGCATTTTGCATCCTATGGTGACTGTCAGCCTGTCATAGCTAGACTGCTACCAGCCTGAGTACATCCTTCCTGAAAAAGCAGTAGAGACTCACCTCCTGTGACAGACGCTGTAGGTGTGTCTCAGCCTAGGGCCAGAGAGCACCTGGCATCCGTCTGTGGCACTCTACATAAAAGGTGGTGAATGCAGCTGTAAGTTAAGTAGCGTTTTTTTTGAAGGCAACCTACGTTTTGCTAATATTACAGAGGGGTAAAATTGAGTCCTGCAAGTTGCAACATCTAATCCAAAACAAAAAAGCAGTGCCATCTTTCCCTTTAGCTGAATCCAGAGGCAGTCCCTGTCCTCATTTGTGCTTCTCAGACCAGTGCTTTTCTAACAGATATGTACAGCTGTAGTCTAGTGTTCCCTACTTGAGAAATTATTTGTTATTCATCCGTCTTGAAATCATTCTTAATCCAGGCTAAGACAAAGTGCAAATCAAAGTACTTAAAACATTTAGAGTAGACGATACATTTAAAAATGTTAATAAATAAAAGCATAAAAGTTGATTTACTGGTTACAAACATAAGTAAAAAAAAAACCATTCCATTTATTGGTTAACTAGTCTGTTGTTTTAATCATAGCATCCTCATCCTTCATCATTTTCTGTCACTCCCTCTTCTACAGTTTAGCACTGTGCACACCTTCTTTTCAGCTCCAAACTCTGTGTAGATACATCCCAGGGACCATGTACAATAACCACAGAAAGCTGAGATGTACAATCATTGCTGTGTACCTGAAATGAAAACTAAACTTATGGGAAATGAACGGCATCAATGGAAATAGGCCATTTTGGCACTTACTTCCTTTTGGCATTAAACAAGATTAAAAAGTAAAGAGCTAGATACAGTTTACTATATGCAGAGAGGGAAGAGGGGAGAATATAACATTACAGCTGATACCAGATGGTAAAAATAACTCCTTAAGATGGTGCATTTGCTTTCCATTTAACAGTCAATAAAATACTTTTGTTTGATGTTCCCCATTAAGATCTGTAGTAGTTTAGAGCCACATATGTGAAGAAACTTCCTATTACCTTTTAGAAATAGTGTCCTTAAATATTTTTCTCCCCACTTTCCTAGGCCTGTATTTTTTCCTATTTTAAATTTGCTCCTTCCATCTCTAACTATGACACTGAGACAGCTGAAATGTGGCGAGTCAATGTCACTCACTGTTCACTCAAGCTATGAGATACCTACTATTGATAATATTTTCAAAGGATGTGCCCTTTCTTTATAAAGCTAACATGAAGTCTTACCACAGCTTCAAGGTTCAGATGCAACAATGAAATAATAATTTAAGACCTGTAGGTTTGGCTGTTGCTATTTTTATGTTTAAAGGTCCATTGCCAAGAGTCTTATATCCAATGCTGACCTTCTTTAAGATTGCTATAATCTGCTTTGGAATGTTTCTTGGATACAATCAACAAAAACTATTCTGGCACAAAGACATTGAAAAAATTAATCCGTTCCAGTATTCATGTCGAAATCTACAATAATTTGGCTCTGATCACGTGGCAGTATATATGGAGAGCTTTAGGAGGAATTCTTTCCTCTGAAGTACTGCACACGGCTTCTCATTTTTATGGGAGCCTGCATTGCACATTGTTAAAGGCAGGATACCAGTACCCATGGAATAAAGTTGCTACTGTGTTTAGAGAGACAGTTGTAGAGTCAACACAAAGACCATTCTTTTCCTAAAGCTATGCTGAATATAATGAGCATGAAAATACACCAGACGAGGGTAGACAGCTCATGCTCCTTATTACCTGGAGAGCATAACCTGTAGGAAAAGACATGTTCAGGATCCAAGAAACTGCAGTCAACTAATTGTTGGAGGTTTGAGATGCTGTCAGGGTGAAAATGCAGTTATAACTCGAAATTTCAGTCACCCTAACGCAGACAAGGTAAACATCCCACAAGGGAAAACTGATCTAAATTGTAAATAATAAAAAAATAATGAAAGATCCAAAGAAGAGAAGCAGCTCTTGGTTTAGGCCTGAGGAATAAGCAGGAGCTGGTTCACGATGTGTTAATTCAGAAACATTCTGGGGAAGGATCATAATGTCATGAAAATTCATGTTCTTCTCAGATGGAAGAAGCTACCCAAAAAAATACCCCTCCTCTCCACCCCTCCAAAAATGCAGACCATTAGCAGTGGGCCTCAGAAAAGTCAGTAAAAGATAAGACAAAGTTAATCAGGTGGAGCAACTAACAGAAGAAAACACTTGAGAGAATGGGAGCAAGAAGACAGTTTAAGGGCAGTCTGTTAGAATCATAGGATGGTTTGGGTTGGAAGGGACCTTAAAGATCATCTAGTTCCAACCCCCCTGCCCAGGGAAGCCGGGCCCCTAGAGGACTAAATGTTTTCTACCGGTTAAAATCATTCAGTCAAAACATAAAGTAACCAACGCAGCTAAAAAACAAAGAAAAGAAAACCATCAGGAGTAAAAGTGTATGCTTCAATACTGGGAGTTATGTTTAAGAGGAAAATGGAAGAGAGCATAAACATTGGCAAGATAAACATTAAGCCATAATAAGGAAGGCCGATAGGAGGCATGCAGTTTACCAAAGGTATTAAAACTAATAAAAGAAACTTATTCAAACATGAAAAGCAGGAAAAATGCCAGAGAATTGGTGAGCCTGAAAAATGATCTATGTGTAAAAGGCATACTCAAGAAAGATCAGAATAGAGCAGAAAGCCTAAAATTGACGCCAAGGCTTCACTGTTCACTGCAGGAAGGTTTATGGAGTTTCTCATACCAGGACCATTCTTTACAGAGAAAGAGTCTGAAGATTTATCTCCAACTGAAGTGTTGATACAAGGGCTTTTGTGCCGAGAAGAAAATGTAAACCACACAATAACTGTTAATCAGGACCATGTGGTATTTACCTAAGTGCTCCAGAGGAACTCCCTGTGAAGGCTATGAACGAACCGCGGTCCATGATATATTGCTTAAATCAGCTCGAGCGCAAGAGAAATATAAGGTGATAAATACAATGGAAAATTTAAAAAGAGCAGAGTTAGTGCATATATGGATAAATGTAATGTATCTAGGAAACGCTTGAAGAGGAGAATAAAGCCTTTTAGAGGAAAAGTATTACCTTGTAAATCTATTGCAGTTCTTTGATCCAGTCACTGAACTTGTAAGTAACATTGATTCAATTGATATAGTGATTTTATCAGCAAGCATTTGACGTCTCTCAACAGAGAGATGCTTAAAGGAACTAAACTGTCATAGGAGTGGTCACATAGATTATTAATTTTTTAGAAAATAAAGGGTAAGAATAAATGGTTGGCTTTTACAATTGAAAGAGGTTACCAGTAAGGCCCAAGGGAGCTGTACTGACTCATGCAGTTCATTAAATGAATTGGGAAGGCACTGAGGAGTGAGGTGATGAAGTTAGTAAATGATACAGAATTATTCAGGCTAGCCGAAACTAAAGTGGACAGCTAAGAGTTGTAGAAGGATCTCATGATACTAAGTGACTGGGTTCAGAGAAAGTAAATAAGGAACAATTAAGTGAAAAAATTTATTGGCAACTAATGAAATTATGCGGCAAGCGGTTTAAAGCAAACAAAAGGAAATACTTTTTCTGCAAATAATTAAAATTGCCACAGGATGCTCTGGCGCCCAGAATTACTTTTAGAAAGTAATTAAGACAAATTAATGAAAAAAGCAACTCATACAGCATGGCTAAACACAACAATGTAGATATAACTTCTGGCTTAAGGAGCCCCTAAACATGTTATTATTGGAAGCTGGGAGGTAAAGCAGTGGAAATATCATTCTATAATTGCACTATTCTTATATTCTTCCCTAAGCATCTGCTATCAGCTGAATTACAGCCGAATGAATGAAGAGTTTTGAGGACTGACTTATAAGAATTAGGAATATCCTATTCAATTTGTTTCTTTTTTTTTGGCTTACCTATCTGTTTGTATTTGTCTCATCTTGTAGGTTTGGGACAAGGACACTTATTGTACATTTATACAGCATTCAGTGCAATTAGGCCCAACAGCAATTAAATTTTAGCTCTGAGCTTCCAGATGTTATTATAATGTAAATGTTGAGCTACCTTTCACAGAAAAGTCTTGCTATATTACAAAAACAAACAAACAAAACCTCTGTTGAAGAAAATTAAATTGGAATGTCAAGCACTTCAGAGTTCAGAAAGATGTAATTTAAAGTTCTCCAAGCAAGCTTTAAGCTTTGCAGTCCAAGCCTGGCAAAGCTATATGCAAATGAAAATTACTACGCAGAGGAGAAGTAATCCAGTGTAGGTGCCATGTTTAACTCAGTCTCTTTGTGTATTTATTTATCATTTCATACGCACATTTCATTCATATACACACAAAAAGTCCTAAAATCTAGTACTGTAACTGGGTCCTTTGTTTTACAGTTTCAGCATGAATAATGGAAGAACGCTAAATGAAAGAAAACTGGAATGAGGAACATATGAATCAAGACTGTAAAACAAAAGGGAAGAAGGTGAAGCTTGAGGGGACAGCTTTGTAGAAGTTATGTATTTTCTATTAGTTAGCAAAGACCTTGTGTCATTAGTAAGATAAAATTATGGAATTATTTTCACTGATGGGAATGCATTTGGCACAGCTAGCTTGGATACATGTGTTCTAGCACTGAGCAGGATCCCATATTGAATAAGAAGTTGTAGGATTTCATCATCAAATATAGACATAATATGAAAAAAATGTGTTTATTTCTAGTAAAAAAAACCCACAGAAATTCATTTAAATATGGGTGTCCTTATCTTTTGGATGGGAAGAACGAAGGCTGGAAAGTTCAGATCCTAAGCAAGTTTCCTTGCTGGTGATTTTCCAGATAAAGAACATTCCAGGGCACCATTATGTCAGAAAGGCAAAATACAAAAAATGAGAGGTATAGAGAGAACAGATAGCCTGGGTACCCTGTTCCTCCCTGGGGTTTATCTGCCTTCCTTGCAAACCTTTTATTTTAAAACTTTGATCTCTTTGCGTCAGGGCTGTCTAGTTACTTAATGGCACTTTTTGGGTGCTGTTCACCTTATTTATACTACAGTTTCTCACGCCCCCTCTCTACTGATGGCATGATCTGCTAAGGGTATCTCAATTAGGACCATATGAAGTGGAGACTACTGCCTGAAAGTCTTTATCCTTTAAGTTTGTTTTTTCCCTATGTCAAAATACTGAACACATTTTGGTATAAACAAATATACAATCCATGATGGAGCTGGGCTGTGCGTACAGTCTGGGTGTCCATCCACGGTGGCTAGAAAAGTCCTGTGGGATGTGGTCAGCATCATTTGACACGCTGACGTTCTCCATTTGCATCCTATTCAGCGGTAAGGTGCAGGACACATTGTGGGGGAGTTAGTGTGTTTCTTGCATTCCCATTGGGAGGCATCATCTCCTCACTGACTAACACAGGCCACAGGCAATCTTCTAGCCTCAGCATCAACCAGCCAAGTTAAGTAAGCTTATAGCTGTGTTGTGACTTCTGGGGATACAACAGAGAGCTGGTCAACAGTTTGCTTTCTAATGATCACATGGAATTATTTACTTTTACCTGACAAAACTTCTGATTGCTAGAAAATGTACCAGTGTACAAGCCAATATCCTGCTGCAGGATATTATGGAAGCAAGTGGCTTTGTGAGACTGAAAGAAGGGTTAGATACTTATGAGAATACGAATAGCATCTGCAGTTGTGCCAATGAGGATAGAAGAAGATGAGGCTCACCAATTGTTGTGCTTCTGGGTATAAGCTGTTCACTTGTTGAGGTCAGAAAAACTTGCCTTTTTGACATGTTTAAATGTTGACCTGCATGTGAATTTGAGTTTGTGAATTTAAAGCATCACAAATAGGCTGATTCCAGTCTTAACACCAAATGATACAATGAAAGCTAACAGTAAGTTACATCTTTGGAGTAACGTTGCTTTTCTTTGTGATCATGCTTCATGCTGCTTCTAGATACCTCTAATGTCACCTGCTGCATTAAATGAAAGACATTAAACCTCTCTATTCACATGGGCCATGAACTGACAGGAAAGGGGAGTTGAGTTTTGCACCATTGCCAGTCCCTTACTACATGTCTAGGTCTGCTGTAAAAAGATCTGTAAAAGCATAAATGAGCTGAGTTTCCCTGCTTGCTCTTAAGTAGTCCATCAGCAAATCCACAGGTGGCTCAGGAAGGCAGACAAGCACATTTTTGCTGCCATAACAACTGATTTCTGGCCCTTCGACCATGAGGATCAGGCTCCAGGCAGACAGAACCAGATGAATTGGTTCAGGGACTGTCACGTGCTTCCAGACTCCCAAGGCTTCCCCAAGTCCTTATCAAATAATTAGCTATATCTTTATCAGATAGAAACATAAGCCAGAGAGGTGGCATAGGTGAATGAAACAAGTGGCTGTCTCTCAGAGAAAGTACAATCCTGGGAAGTGCTGAGCTCTCACAGCTCCTATTAACTCCCACTGTCCCGAACCAGTGAAGGACTAGATGCCTCTGGATCTTTATCATTGTTTGCTTCACCACTGTAGTCTTTCCTGGTTAAGGACAGACATCTTTCTATCCTGACTTAGAACCTTAGAAAGCAAACACAAAGTGAAAACAAATTCCTCCCACACCCACAGGCTCTCTGAGTACCAGTGTAGGCTGCTCAGGCTCGATTTTTGGTCAAAAGCATCTCTCAACTGCTCACTGAAACGAACAGAAGTTAGATAGCACCGCCCTATTCTTTAAGGACCTTGTGAGAATGGAACCATGAAAATTACATGTCACAGTAGTGAGGAAAAAGAAGAGAGATTACATATAACTGAAACAGGTTTTGCCTCAAGGAATTTTCTCTTTTATCCTTCAAGAAATGATTGGGACCTGAGTATACTTGTGCTGTCACTGTAGCAATCTCTACAGAGTGAACAAAACTACCTGTGAGGATCAAGTTACCCATAAATCTGAATAGGAATTTGGTGCTTACTTCTCTCACATGCTTAATAAATGGGGTGGAGAGCTAAAGGTCTCTTCACTGAACCTCAAGAGGACAGTGTATTATACAACCCCCAAGGAAATCCCCAGATATTATAGTTATATCACCGCCTCTTATTTGTGATATGCACACTCTCTCAAACACAAATTCCAGCAGGTCCATGTATGATTCTCAAGTAATGTCTTCAAGTAGTACATCCTGGCATGTATACATCCCTGTACCATGGGGATGAAAATGTGTCCTGGAGTTATATATCCCATCCTTGCTTTGAAAACAAAGTAAACATATGACTTTTTTAGACACATGACTAGTGATCTTAGCAAAGCATGACCTTGTAAAGGTCAGAAAATCTGCGCAAGTTTGCAGACTAACCACAGACATCTACAAATCACAAGAAGCTTATGCAAAGCTGTTGTCTTGATATTTCTTTGTGCCATTCCTCATTATTTTTAGAAATGTCTGCCTTAGCTAACACAGTGATTATTCTGCATTTTAATTTGCAATTGTTTTTACATGTACTCTAATTAGTACAAGGTCAAAAGGAAGGCTTTTGAAAGGAGATATGAGGTCTTTGTTGCCACCAGATGACAGCATGTTGAAAAGTTACCAAAATGCCATGGCAGAATAAAAGAGGGATTTTGCTTTTTGTTTTGCTCCTTAACATGAATTGCTGAGCATTTAGGATTTCTTTGGATCAGGGCTCAGTCATCACTTTCAGAGTGAAGAAATGACTCCTTGACAGGAAAGGGCAAACTAGATTCCTGTTTTCCTTCAATTGTATCAACATTTACAGTGGTCTGAACTATCCCCATTGTAGTTTAAACCCACAGGAAGGGGCTCTGGAGAAGGAAATCTTTGTGAGAAAATACCCTCACACAGCTTCTTAGGGGTTTTTGTGGGTTTATTTTTCACCAAGGGACAGGCTTTCTCTCCAGAGGCTATGCCACAGGGCTTGTCTCCAAATCCTAAACTGGAAGAAGTCCTTTAAGCTGTCGTCAGCTTTCTATCCAACATGGTTGCAGTATAATTCCCCTGAAGACTAGCTATGGGAGACTGGGATGTCTCCTTACACTTGCAGGTCTGAGGGTAACACAGGGGATGGTCAAAGGTGGAAAGCAGGTTGATGGGGTTAATGTGAAGCCCTTCCCTCCCATGTAGGATCAAAAAAAAAAAAAAAAAGTAGGGAACAGAGATCCTGCAAATCAGTGAGAGAGAACTGGCATTGTGGCCAGCAACTACTTGGCGTTTGGTTCCACTTAGGAGCCATTTGCGCACTTATTTAGGAAATTTTAGATGAATTTTTGCAGGCCTAACTTAAAGAAGCCTCTCATGAGTTTCACTGCGTTTGCCTGAGAAAGCATTACAGTACGTGGCAACAGATTATCCTAAAGTGAAAAGTTTTTCAATGTTTTTTGTATCCCAGTGGTTTTTTGTATTTTGTAATGCATCAGGACAAGACAGTTTGTGATGAATAGATGAATACCTTTCTTCTTCTGATTTTTTGTCATTCAAAAAGATTTAATATCATGTTGGAGCAATGAAATATCCTCCTTTTGTTTAAGAAAATGGCATTGTCACTAGTGTTGAAATATGAAGGACCAGTCATGGCCTGGAGAACTTTCTCACTTCTTATTTGGACAAAGCTCCTCCTTAAACTAATGCACTCACTAAAAACACAGAAAAAACATTCAGGATGATATTAGAAGATTAAAAAACAGATTTTCATCAGAAGATTTGTGACAGAGATAGATATGGGACACCAAGATTCCTGGATGAAGCTCAACAAGTGTCAGTAAAAACATCACCATTTCCTGCAAGCTGAATTTGGTGATCACCATCTGATTACCTGTATCTTCAACTGCCTGCATCTCAAATAAAAGTGATATTGTTGTTAAACTGCTGTGTGCCGAGGTCAAGGTATAATGGCAGCTGCGCCTGACTTGTATCTCATGGGAGCCAGCAGGAAATACATCATGCAGCTCAAAAGTGACCCTGTCACAAGGCTCGAGTCATTAGGCTGGTCTCCTCCAAGGGTAAATCAAAGCCACTCAAGCTACCTTGAGTGTGGCGGTAAATGAAATGAGCCATCTCTGCTCAAGGACCACTCTTTGCCCTGAAGCCAACTGGCAGGCACAGCACAACTGTAGGGTAAGCTAAATTGCCTTACTCTCCAAACAGTGTGGTTGCACCCAAAATGCCTTTTGGGAGTGGTCCTTGTCCTCTGCTAATTCGCAGCTGTTGCTGGGCATTGTCTGGAAGCCTTTGGCAGGCTCTTTCCGAGTTCAGGCCAAAACACTGCCAGACCTGTGAAGAGACAGCTGGAGAATTACAGCCTTGTTCCTGGTCCTGGCCACGTTCCTATACCTGGAGCAAATTCGTTTCCCTCTTTAGCCTTACCAACCAGCGTGCAGGATGAGATCACTGACCTTCTGACTCCTCCCTGCACTCTTCCAACTCCCATATGCAAGATGAAGCATTAGATCCCCAGAAGGAACAGCGCCCACCCTCTTACCCAGTATGTGTAACACATGCTGGAAAGTAGGAGGGAGTATTTCAGCAGTACACCATTTTCTCTGTAGGCTCTACTGTGCCATCTCCATTGTGGCAGTGACATTGCAGACTGGTTTCTCATGCTTCACCCCCAGGAAGTTGCAAGACCTGTTAGTGGGACACCATGGAGAAGGCTGTATGTTGACAGCCCAGTCTGTGCATTGTGGCTGAAGGCGATTCCGAGCCTCCCTACCGTTAGTGCCCGTGAGCACTAAAGCCAGCAAGAAACTTAAAGGAATAAAACCCAGATATTTTTTTATAGCACAAATAACTGTAACAAAGTTTGGGTTCAGCTTCTCAAGAACACGTATATCTTTGCTGGCAGCCCTATGCGTATCTACTGGGACAAAAGTAGCTTCATAGTATCTGCTACTTAAAAGAACAGCACTTACAAAGAGAACTAGCCACTAACATCAGTGCCTTCGCTTTTATCTTCAAACAACAGATGGTGTTAATCTGGAGCTTTGCATTCCTAAAAGTGCTGGAATCATGAAGCAACTTGCTTCCAACAGGACCCTGAAACACGATGTAATGCTAGGGAAAGCAGTCAAAATGACTGATCAGAGCAAAATATGCCTGCCATCAAACAGTCTTCGAGTTAAATTCTTATCTTTTCGCAAGAAAAGATGTCACCCAGCTGACAATTGTGGGTCTCATTCTGCTTTCAGTCACACTGCCTAAATCAGGAGTAGCTTGTGTGAGTCACCAAAATCTGGAGTAGCTTCAGTGACTGATATGTGTTATGACAGGATAAGGCTAATAAGATCACAATTGCGTTCATATGCCAATTTTACACTGGAATAAACGCAGTTCTCTGCAACTAGGTCACATTTCAGTGGAGTTACTTCAGATTTACTACACTGTTACCAAGATCAGAATCAGTGACTGCCTGGGATGAAAAGTTAAGGTGACACTGAGGCAATTTCTTTTCTATTTCATGCGAGGAAAGCTAAAATAAATAGCACGAAAGGCCCCCACATTATTAGCTAGTGTGTTTGAAAGAATCCTGCCGTGGTGTTTTATCTTTTCTTAACTGCAAGCCAGAACATTTAAGTTTTAATTATTTAGAGAAAGGGGGAGGGGAAGTGTGCCTTTTGAAGAAAGTCCCACAAGTTTCCAAACACTTCAACATTTCATCATGGCAATCAGCCAGATGCCAAACAAAATGCTGCTTTCCACCAGGGATCTGACAGGTGGCCTTTCCAAAGTTTACACACTGAAGTGAGAGCTGATGTTCTGCTGCTTATTTTTCTCCCTTTTAAGTTATTCCTTTATTGAAGCCAGACTGCAGACATCTTTCCACGTAACAAAAGATAAAATCTTTCCTGAATATTTGGGGATTTTAGTATGCTTTTATTTTATCCATATCTACTCAGGGGATTATTTTTCACGCTTTCAGATGAAGAAATGTTGGGTTGGCAAGAGAGAAACACATACATATGCAAGCAAAAGATAAGCTATTTGAAGCCTCACTGATAACACAGAGCCAGATACTACCAAAGTACAACCCAGGGAAAAATCCCACCTTTCCCTCGAGGCGCTTCCCCTGTCTCTGGCTGGGAAGAAGGCTGGCACCCCAGCTCCCTCATCCCCTGGCTCATCCCCCAGAGCTGCTCCACCCGGCTCCATCTGCCTGGGGCTCTCCACCTGCCACCCACCAGTGCACCCAAAGAGGCACCTTCGGGGAGAAGCAAAGGCAGTCTGTGGTTGCATTCCACTTGCCTTTATCTCTTCTTGTTCTCTGTTGTCCTAGGGCTACCAAATGTCTCCTAAGAATTTTCTGGATGCTCCTGGAAATCCTCTAAACTGAGAAAATATCAGGAGAGGCAAAGTGCAGGGGAAAAACAGAAGTACAATATCTCTAGGCTGTACATCTCACTTTGCTTGCTCCCATCATGTGTAGTATCCCTACGAGTACACAGCAAGGTCCAGGTGAAGAGATGAGAGAAACCACAAATTCTTCTGTAGCAACTAATTCCTTGAAGAAATAAGAACTATGACTGATTCAATGGAATTACTCACGACTGATAGCTACATTAATGAAGTTCATGTCTGAATCAATTCAACTCACTTCTGGAACCAGATTCTCACAGTCCGCAAGAGAAGACTTGGGGCATGCCCTTGCCCTCATTTATATCCCGTTTGGCCATCATGAAGCCATAGGAAAGATGGGATATATTAGATAATGCAGTATGCAACCAAAAATTACCAGCATTTAAGAGGGAGATTCCAGCAAAGAAAGGCCAAGTCCTGACCAAAAGTTTCGCTTACTGTTGGCAAGCAGCAACAGGGGATCTTTCCCCCTGTTGTGCTCGTGTTCTGTGGTCTTCACCATAGCACCTGAGCAGTTTCTGAAAGCTTCCCATGTGACTAATGTCTGGCCCATACTGTCTGTTTGATTGCCATTCCCCAGGGAAGAGAGCTGTGAGCAGTGAAGTGTCTATTTTTCAGTAGGGATTATTTTGAAATTGTTGTTATGTATATTGATACATATTTATACTACAAGTGACAAGGTCAAAGAAGTAGCTTTGCACTTGAAGCAGGCAAGCAGAGTATAAAATCTGTGCAGGACCTCAGTTCCTGGGCGAGTTTACTCCACTGGCTGAGAACAGCACATGAGCTGTTTTTATGGAGGAGAGTCCTCTTCTGCCAAATGGGCAAGGTTGTAGCCCGTAGTACTTCTCTTATATACAAGTATGTGTGTGTATAAATGCAATAGAAGTCTAGACATCAGTCAGGAGTCTTTCAAAATGATGTCTGTGTTGGAGTTGTTTTACTATGCCAGAATGCTGTAAAGGGACCTTTCCAATTAGAAAATTAAAAATCAAAATACATAAGCAAGTATGCCAATGGACATATTTACTACATGCTATGAGTATTTTGCACAGAGCCAGATCACAGAACAAAATCCTCTGTTCTCTGAATGTTCAAAATAAGCCAAAGGGAAGTGAAAATATGGCACCATCATGCTGAATTGTCCATCCTTGGTCATAATCCTCATGTTTTGACCAGTCCTTTCTACCCAACCCTTTGTTTCCCAAAAATCAGAGGAGAGTATCACTAAATTTGTCTGCAAAACTAAGAAAGGCCTACATGTGACTGAAGGGGAAGTACACTTCAGCATCACGTTTTTGTTTACGATCTCAGCTTCCATCCATTCATGACAATAGCAAAACAACCACTGATTTCAGTCGATGCAGCTCAAGCACATTGCAAAATAAGCATAAAATTATTCACAATTGTTAGCAACATTCCACAATACTTAGAGCAGGCGGAGAAATGCTTGAACTCCTCTGTGAGTAGTAAAAAAGCCTATATGCTTTGCCATCTCTCCTCCCACCCCACACCCTTAAGAACACTAAAAAAAGAGAGAAGAAATGTAATAAACTCAACAAAGCAGGCAATTCCTTAGGAATTTTCTTGTATTCAAAATCTCTTTGAAATTATCCAGCAACTAAACCACAGGCCCCCTCGTCCTTTTGGTCTTACAAAACAACAACACAGAGTCTTCTGTGCTCAGATGCGGTAATTACAGGCAACATGCACAAAGAAAAGCAAATAAAACAATTTCAATTGCCAGAGCCAAGCATGCAATTGTGTATCTATAAAGGTAATTACAAACCAAAAGATCAGTCATGGTTCTTGTTTCTTCAAATTACCATTTTGCCCTGAAGAAAACAATTATCATGTAAGTAATCCTAATAATTTTAACATTTGTTTTGCATATCAGCATCAAATCTGAATGCCCTTCTTTTTTGAGGCATCTGAAGCGTGTATTCTGAGCCAAACATTATATCTCTGACTAATTTCTAATTCAGAAGAGCTTGGTCCAAAACCCACTGGTGGTAATGGAAAGAACCGGTAGAGCTTTTTACTACTGATTCAGATTATTTTTTTTAATCTTTTTATCTATTTTTATGTCACTAGCCTCTCCAATAGGCATTGTAAGCATAAGGAGCAAGAAGCTGAGGGACTCCAGAGATGGGCAAATATCAAAAGCTGACATATTTTACTGTTGCTTTTCAGCTTTACTGTTGATAGATATGAAATGTCTTTACTTGTTGGTATTCATAGAAAAGCATCTGGTCAGTAGCTTTGTCTACAATAATAAAATACCCGGTGTATCCCCTCAGTCCTTGACCCAAATTCTTGGAGAGCGGCATCTAGTTATTACCTTTCAGTGCAGGTTGATCCCACAGGGGATCCCTTTCCCTGCTTAGAGGGAAACACAAACACGTACCCTAATACATAAATACTTGAATAAAAGATGGAATCACGGAATTGTCAGAGTTGGAAGGGATCTCTAGAGATCATAGATATACCTCATAGAAAACTAACCTACTGCCATCTACAGAGCTTGATGAAGAATCTCATTAAAGAAATTAAAAACACTAATAAAATGCTTTTGCCTCAATATGACATTTGGAGTACATTCAGCCTTTGGAAACATTCACCATACATTCAACACCTCTCAAAACCTATGACATTTTGTGCAGGGAAGAAAAAACTACAAATGAAGAAGCCAGATCTGGCTGCTTTCAGTAGCTCTAGCTCTCAGGAATCAGATCACAGCTGAAAAATCAGAAACAGAAATTACTGTTATAACATCAGTGGATGTGATCCTGATGAAACCTTGAAAGGTGGCCTCATTTCAGGAGCAACGAGGAGAAATCAGAACAGACTTTTCAGTTTTTTTCCCTATGGATAAGCAAATCTCTATAACAAAGAGCCTCTCAAAGATGAGCTGATGAGCCAATGAAGGAGCAGGCCAGGCTTATGCTTGATGCCTAGTTTGGGCTCAGCTCAGCATCCGCATGTAGGTCTAAGCCAAGGGAAGCAAGCCAGCAAGGATATTTTGGCACCATTTCCTAGCAGCCACAGTGACCTCACGTATCTATTATGTATTTTCTTTTTCATACTCTATGTATTTAGTCAGCTTTGTTGGCTGATGTCCAATTTTTTGTCTTGTTTCACTATGACTTGGCTGTACCTTTGATCGCTTGGCTTGCCCAAGTCTAGTATTACTTGATTTGTAAAACTGCTGCAGTTTCTTAATTGGACAGTTACAGACTGGAATCCATTTATGAAAGCTTGTTTTTAGCATTTCATGGTGCATATAAACTATTTGCTCATTCACTCTTTCAGCTTGCTGAATACAGCATATAAAGGAATTTGGGAAGAGGGCTGAGGGAAAAGACTATGATCAATAAAGGTCATGAAACCCTCCTCAAAGTACCAGTGCCGTTAGCAGCTCAGCACAAGAGCAATGGCACAGGTTTTTTAAGGTGTTCTGTGCAGGCATTATCTCATGCCTGCTGTGTATTTTCCTTTCCCATATCATTTTTAAACTCTCTTTCCACAGGACTTTCCATACTTTAGGCGCAGGCAACAGCTTTTACCTGAGAGAAAGCTCTCAGCAGATCAACCAATGCAAAGGACTATGCGTAATACCTGCATATCACCCTTCCCCTCGCAAAGAGAAGCTACCAGCTACTGCTGCACCCCTCAGCCTCAGCCCCCTTGTTCCCAGCCCCTTATTCAGAAGTCTACATGGCACAGCAGTACTCAGAGTACCTGACCAGTACAGCAAACAGTCACAGAGACAAGTAAAGTGCCTGGCCCAGGGAACCTGCAGACTAGGAAGGATCATTTCTTATTTCCACCTCCTACCTTTTTCTTTTCTCAAAGTCCTTCTTTTTGCCCCTCATATTTCTGATTCCTTATTCACCTTTCCCAGGCCAGACTTCTAGCTCTGCCTCCTTCAGCTGTGCTTCCTCTCACTGCCTTGGTCACTTCCACATCCGTGCCCACCTGCCTCTAGTCACCTTGGGCAGGTGGAGGAGTGATGGGGAGGAGGGTCAAGGCATCTGTGGAGATTTTCAGTCTGCAGCAGGGGGATGCTTGCCAGCTCCTAAGAGCAACTCCTTGTACTCATCAGCAAAGTTAAATGAAATGCAATGGGGTCAAATAAGGAGAAGAGTCCTTTTCTCCCTAAATATCATATAAACGCATTGTAAAAATGCTTGGAAGAAGCAGTGCTTTCTCCTGCTCCATTGTGTGTGCTGTGGTGAAATCTCTCTTGACTGAAAAAGTGCAGGAACAGCAGAAGTATGAATGCCTCCTCCCTCACTGCGCTCGAAGTATGTGTTTCAAAGCCTTGTCAGGACTGTTGTCACGCTAGCAAATGCAAGCACACACCACGGGCACACACCACAGGCCAAGCTGCCTCTCACCATTTCCTCCATGTGGATTTGGGAACTGAGCAGGGGCTACTTTAATCCGACATTTGTGTTTCAGCCCCAAGCGAGCAGCTGATTGTTGAAGCAGCTGCAGGCAATAGTTAGCATGCAACTAAAGCAGGGAGGGCTGTCGGCAGGCAGGCAGTGGGGCATTGCAGGAGAAGACTCTATCCCAGAAGAAGGACTGCATGGCTTTGCTTTCAAATGATGATTGAGATGTGGCTACAGGCAGAATGAAACACCAAGAGAAAACTTGGCAAGTAGTCTGGCTGCTCATGAGAGAGCCTCTGGCTTGGCTGATTGCACAGAAGCTGCTCTTCTTCCTCGTGCAGTTGGGTAAGACCTACCATAAGAGTCAGCCCCACTGCCTTTTTTCCTCTGGGGCTAGGGCTTGATCTTGCCCTCCCTGGAGAAACAGGAGACAACTTGTAGCAGAAACTCCTTGGCTCTGCTCCCACAGCAGTATGGCTTTGCTCTATCCTCAATTCAAGACCTAGCAGAAAAAAACAGTCCGTAGTCATGGTGGGCAAATGTTTTCATTACTGGGGCCAGATGCTGGTTTAGGATATGGGTAGAATTACATGATGACATCCCTTTCTTCTCTAAGAGTTTTATAGTGGCTTAACACACATGGGCACACCAGGAGATGTTTAACATGTGCAGAATTTACCAGGAATCAGTTCTTTCCCTTTCCTTCCCAGGGCCACAGTATAGAAGAATATGGGCCACACCACATCTTCTCCCAGACCACGCTGACTCACATCTTCATTTTCTTATAGCCACTTCCCATGTTCAGTATATGATTGCAAAGGAGCTTTCCTCTCCAGTCTTACACAACTCCTCTTGAAATGGATTCCAGTGGATCAGTGGCAAAATTAGAAGAGGGCACATTAATATTTGGGCCAAAGTGGTGGTCAGCAGTCCAGCCAAGGAACAAGCCATGTTCTAATAAGCAAACATACAGGAGGAGGCAGTGTGTTGCTGTGTCTTTTCTTCTTTCCACTCTGCATCTCAGTAGGGATTTCGAGGTGGGAACAGGACTACAAGTTGTAAGATGATTTATGAATGGAATGTGATTTTATTCCTGGTTCCTGTGTTAATACGTTACCTTATTTCTTCAAGACGTGGCCGTAACTGGGAGTTACAGAGGGGAGCTTGTGGCTTAGAAGATTAAATTTGGATTTGCAGCTTTTTATTTTAGGAGCATTATTTTTTAAAATGGCTCTTCCATACTGCCAGCAGCCTACTGTGCTGATCAACGCCCTTGGCTGTGCCATAATCAGAATGACAAAAACAGATCTGTTTGAAAACATCCAAGTGTCATCTTGTACCACACAGTGGTGTTGAAAGATGATTGTGTAAGGATGAAATAGCTGACTAAGAATGGTTACATTACTCTTTGACCACAGGTTGCATTTGTTGCTTTGCATGCAAAAATTCTGCCCAGAAAAAGAGTTATTTGGCCAACTGTGTCTCCAGTCAAAAGCTGTCAACTGGGAAAACATATCAGTTCATGTTCGAGACCACCAACATTTCTCTGATGGTTGCTGAGCTTGGATGAACAGTGTAATGGAAGGAGAAGGACTATGCAGATCAGTTCCAACTTTCAATAAATTATATAATGCTTTTCTATGTCTCTCTCTAGCAATATAAGCACAGGGAAAGTGGCCTCAGAAAAATCATGACTTTTGGTATGGAACCTTTAAACCACCTTCTTAAGTATATTTGGGGAAATAAATCCTGTAAAAGATGCTGGCAGTATTCTGCAGGGAGGCTTGGCATGAAAAAAGAGAGCAACATTGTAATTGAAATATATTGTGATGGATTATTACTGTCATATGAACAAATCCAGGAAAAATTCTGGCTTCAGGAGGGAAAAAAGTGGAGGAAAGTGCCTACCTTATTTTAAGGTCACAAAAGCTATTCACTTTAAGTAACACAGATGTCCTTAACCAGTTGTGAACTTAGCATATGAGGGCACAGTGGATGGATGTTCTCTGGGGCTGAACTTGGCCCCAGCACTTCTTATAACAACTCAAGATACTAAAAAATAAACCCATTTACTCTCTCTTCTGGAGTATAAAAGTATTGAGCATTGTTTAATAATACTGAGCGTATTTCACAGCACAGAGAACTGACACCATCAGAATAAAATGCTGTGACTTCTTTAAACATCAATATTACATTCCCATGAACTCCACAAGTCACTTTCCAGGGTGCTGGTTACTGGCAGAGCTGTAATGAAAAAGATGAATACAGCCTATGGTTTGCATGTGCTTTGAACTCAAGAATTATATGAATTGGGGATGGAGAAGGAAAAAATTGACATGGAGCTTCCACAAAACCTGAGTTCATTCTAGGGAAGATCATACCCTGCCTGAATGACCTCTATAATTGCTCACAATTACCGATGCCATTGGCAAAAGTGATGGTGTTGGCAGCAGTGGTTAATCAGCTGATTCATAGATGCTCAAGAGATCAAAAATGGCCTTAATTTAGCCAACTGGCTCAACTCAGTGGTGGAAATTGCATCAGTGTAAAAATCTATATACTGCCTACAAGACAAATTATGAAAAAGTGAAGGCATTTTTACCATATCGATCTAACGGAGGTAAATACCACAAGATATTAGAAATGCCGCTTTACTAACAGCCTTTATTTCGGTACAGTCTGGATACCATTCATGTAGTTGTCATGTAGCCCGCTCACAGCAGGCTAACATATACCCAACTGTATCTGGGGGATGTGGCCAAAGAGCCATGGATTCCCGTGGTTCTGAGATCAGGAATCGAGTGTCAGATTGAAGGAAACCCAAAATGAAACCATTTCAGAAAAATGCCACCATGAAGCACAAGATCCCATCAAAATGGTACGAATGTCACCGAAATGGAAATACTGGTGTGATACTGAGTTCCACTCCTATAAAGCTACTGGCCTTGAAACCATAACCCTCCTCTGAAAAGTCTTCATTTTCAAAACAGGCTTAATGCAGCAGATTATGCAAGAAAAGAGGATATGGCTACTCAGAGCTGCACAGTTTGCCTACTGGAAAAATTCTTCATTTTCTGTCAAATGACAAGAGAAAATGCATATGTTGTTAGCAATGTTGCTGTAAATGTAGTCTTTTCATTATATCTCTGTCATTGCCAATGTAAGAGCTATATATATTAACAACTTAGTTCAGAGCTAGTCTAAAATGCCCAAAGCAAGATAAATTGCTAAAGCACTTTAAAAGTCATATATTTTCTTTAATATTTTTTTAAACAAAATAGTCAGGGTTTATGCACATGTGAGGATACAAGTGGAATAAGCTGTATCAGACAACATCTAGGTATCATTCGTAACATCACATTAAAAATGAGATAAAGTTACTTGCCTTTGCTTGGAACAAGGAATATTTGAACTGTAAGAACATCCTGCAACAAAGACCAACTCTCCTAGTGGGAAATGAGATTGTTGGGAAAACACATCACCCAGCTTATAGCCAGCATTTGATATTCAGTTCAGACCTTTGTGGATTTGCCATCAGAGGCCTGTCCTGGTTTCAGCATGAGACTGGCCTATCTGCTAGCTCTTTCCATGGCTTCCTCCAAGTCACGACTGAGGAACAGAGGTTCATTTAATCTGGTCAGCTCCAGCCCTGCCATTATGTCAATTCCTCCTGTTTTCTGGATCAGTGGCAGCCTCCAGTTATTACCCAGTGGCCTCAGTCCAAGGCTGGACTTTCCAAAGGCTGAAGTATAAAAGAACAGAAGTCTGATGCTGGTGATGAGCCAGGACACTTGGTTTCCAAATCAAGATAAAACTGCAATCGTACTTATTTTTTTTTCCTGTGGGAAGGGTCCTGGTTTTTTGATCTCTCCAGTGCAGATCTCATCAGTATGGGCTTTTACACACATGCTTGTATACACCGCTGCCATTGTCCTTTGTTCCAGGGCTAAATGTTGGCAGAATAAGCACAGTCATCGTAAAATGTATTAATATGTGCAGACACGCTATTGAGTAAAATCAGTCTCCGTCAGAACTGAACTGTCTGAACACATCTCAGTGCTCTTTCATTCTGGGAGTAATTAATACTGAGGCAAACACTACTGAATCCTCTTCTGGAAGACCAAATCCAATCTCTTTATGAAGGCACATCATGAACATTTGCTCCTACATGTTATTTCTGTGTTTCCTAACAGAAACACATTAGCAAATTCAGTTTTGAAGGGATTACTCATTAGCTGGTAGCAATGTGGAACTGAAAACCAAGCAGGAGTGCCAGAGGAGGTTTTTATTTACATTTTGCACTCCAAATAAAAGACAAAGCTTGTAAATAGCAAAGGCTTGAATGTCTTGAGCTAAGTGTTGATCTTTCAGTAAAAATAATTTTTGTGAAAAACCTCAAAAAATATTTGGGTTCAGATCATACAGAGAAGGAATGAACACCTAAGGTCTGCATACAGCAAGGGAGGTCCACAAGTAAGCATCAGAAAGACTTCCCCGGGCTTGGCATCACAGCAAGGGCTCATGCAGATCAGATAAGCCTACTGCCAGAAGTCCTTTGTGTGTGCTTTGCTACAATAATTAAAGAGATATTGTGTGTGCATTTGTATCTTTATAAAAAAACCCAACAAACTGATGACAGTTGCACACAATGGATCTATCAGTAGTAGAGAAGTTCATGTTCATTCTGTTTTCAGACGTTGTTAAAATTACACTTTCCTAAGTGTTTAGTCAGTGTCCTGATACCATTTATTTGTAAAATGTTATAACAACTCATATGGCCATATTTCACTGAAAAGAGGTTACTCTTCACTTGGCTTTTTGCTGTTCAGTTCAAAAAGAGTACCTGACCTACTTAAATAACCATAAATCTATCTAGCTGCTTATAGGACACATTTCTGTCAACTTAAAGCCCCTTAGCCAAAATTTTATTGCAGACAAAAATTGAAAATTATGTGAGTATATCTACACGTACCATTGTTTTCATTATCAATGCACACAGTATCTTGAAATCCCTTAGTGTGGATTTGTGTGCACCTGCTAAACAAACTACTTCTGTTAATGCAATATTCTTTCTAAGATCTTGAAATGGGAAAAAGATGAAGAAATGTTGATGCAGCTGACTCCAGCTAAACACTTTCCTTCAGCCTTATGGGCTTGCTTACTTAGAATCATAGAATGATAGAATCGTCTAGGTTGGAAGGGACCTTTAACTTCATCTAGTCCAACCATCAACCTAGCTCTGATAAAAACCATCACTAAACCATATCTCTAAGCACTATATCTACCCGTCTTTTAAATACCTCCAGGGGTGGTGCCTCAACCACTTCCCTGGGTAGCCCATTCCAATGCTTAATAACACTTTCAGTGTAAAAATTTTTCCTAATATCCAATCTGAACGTCCCCTGGCATAACTTGAGGCCATTTCCTCTTGTTCTATCGCCTGTGACTTGGGAGAAGAGACCAACCCCCACCTCTCTACAACCTCCTTTCAGGTATTTGTAGAGAGTGATAAGGTCTCCCCTCAGCCTCCTTTTCTCTAGGCTGAACAGCCCCAGCTCCCTCAGCCCCTCCACAGACTTATTCTCCAGACTCCATACTTGTGTCATCTTGGCAGTCAGAGTTTACGCTAAGAGTGAGGGGGAAAAAAAATAAGTCCTGCAGAGAAGCATAAGGTGAGGAGATTAGAATTTAATGCCCATCCCAAGAAGAAACACTCTCCTTTTGTGTAATCTTAATTGACGCAAAGCTGGAGGAGACCTCTTGAGCCATTGAGTCTACACTGCAGAATCTACAGTACGAAGCATGATATATACCATGCATACCCAGTATAGTTGCTGTTGTACAGTGAAGCTCATATGACAGGACAACACTTGATTCACTGCCTCAGAGAAGACCAGCTGTTGAACATGCTCAATCATCCTGGCTTCAGGAGATGAGTTTCAGCAATGTTGTTGATTGCCACTGCTTTGTACAATTAAGCTGTGCCACAACTCTCTCTGCGTCCCTGAATCAGATTAATTTCCTCAGCTGGTGAGTAGCAAAACCTTATAGAAAGAAACCTTGAGTAATAGTTTCATTTAAGATAGCAATTGCTTCCCTTCTTTTAACCTCTGAGCTCCACCTGCCCACAGTGTCATTTCTGGGTTTCTGGGTTAAAAGCTCCGGCAATGACAAGGCCTTCCCTCATCATCAAAAGGTGAATGCCCAAGAGCTCCTTCCTCAGGAGAGATTCTTTTCCTTTCGCGGTGAGCTGGCAGATACTGATTGATCTTTGCCTTGGCAGCTGGTAGGTGGAGCACACTGCTCCCAGAGGCAGGAGTAGCTGGGTGTAACCAGACCTCCGCCTATGCAGTTGGGCTAAGGTTTGCGGTCACTGGACAGACTTTGAGAAAATGCAGTGGAACTTCCTTGGTACAATATAGTGAAAAGACAGAATCACAGAATCAGAGAATTATATGGGGTTGGAAGGGACCTCTGGAGATCACCTAGTCCAACCCCCCTGCCAAAGCAGGTCCATCCCTTCATCCAGATCATTGATGAATATATTGAAGAAGACTATACATAAACCTGTCTTGCTGCAAGGTATAGCACAGCTGACTTTGCACCAGCCCACAGTCCTTTTAATCTAGATGAGAGTGCTGCCCTAGCATGACCTACAAGCTGAAGAATTAGTTAATTTTCCCCTCTGATTAATAGCTTATGTAAAATTAGTAGGAAGGAAAAAAGATGTGCTAGTTAACCACCACATCTTTCTTGGCGGGAGGATGTAAACGTTGAAGGCAGAGATAATATTACCTCCCTTGGGCATCAGACGCTTGGTGGTTTGGAGCACATGCCTTTGATAATCAACATCAGTATCTCTTTCATGTCACTGAACAGAAAATAGGGCCTCTTCAAAGAGACTAACTCAGAAAAGAAATTGTTAAACAGGCCTGGCTGGGTTGAGCAATGCTGGAAATTAAGTACCCTGAAGGGGCAGGATTAGAAGTGAGGTCAGCACTCTCAGACAGGGCAAGGGAGTACACTAATAGTCCTCTGTACTGCCTCTGAAGTTTGGATGGTTGTCACTGAATATCCATGCAGCCTTCTCATTCTCCCCCTCCATATGCTGCCCTGATGATTAGCATTCTGCCTTCTTGTCATAAAATACATGAATTAGCTAGTGGCCAGGAGCTTACTGGCCTAAGTTTTTGAACTGCTATAGAGCTTCAATTACACAGACTCGCTGAGAATTTGTTTTTTAATCCTGACTTTTTCATAATGTTAATCCGCTAGTAGATACTTGTCCTTTATCTAAGACACCAAGGCATTCAGCAAATGCACATGAAAGAATGAGGCTTTGTTCCTTTGCCATCCGGACTGCTGTTTCATGTGTGCTTCAAATAAGGGAATTACTTTCTAATGACTCACAGTTTTCTTTGCTTTAACCCTTCCAGAGACAAATGACTTGCTGTACACTGATGACATCATTCCTCTCCTGGACGGTAACTAATACAAAATTAACCTTTCAGCAGAAGCACCTTTAGAGAAGAACATCTGGTTTTAGCCTGGGAATTTCAAAGGTTCTTAATGAGACTGGGCTCTTAGCAGTGATGTGCTTTGTTGTTGAAGGTGCCTTGCAATGTCCTGCCCTTCAGGACTGGCAAAGTGGCTTAAGAGGAGTTGCGGAGTGAGAGTAGGGAGTAGGGGCTGTGCTTCCAAGTGTATCTCCACAGCATAACTGTGTGCCATGGCCAGGTCTTCAAGTGAGGTTGGCCTGTCTCTCCATCGATGGGCCATATGGAGACACAGAGCCCTTGGAGCCACATGCAGGGGACCACGCACTCCGACAGCACACCCTGTGTCAGGGCAGGTTGGCTAGCTTGGGCAGGGAGCAATGCCGAAACATTTATGCTGCTTGTAGACCCAGGGCTCTGAGTCATGGGCAGCAGGGGACCTCTGCAACATACTTCACTGTAAAAATTCAAAGATACCTCCTAACAAAAGCCAAAGGAAACGAGATGTTTTGTTTAGGTGACTTAAGGTACAGTCTTTCCAGCCTATATTCTTTGAGTCCAGACTCTTTGCCAAAACCATTTTTGTGTATGGTTCTTTCTAACAAGGGGTTAGCTTCTGTCCAACGTAAACATGTATAAACCAATTAATTACTGCCTACACTGGCCAGGAAACTTTGTCAAGCACTTTGTTAGCAGGCACAGTAATTCAGCACAAATGCAGCTGGTAGAGTTTGGATTCTGGTGTTGGTAGCATCTGAGAGAGTTTGTCACTGCCTGCAGAGGTCTGGGCACGTACTTCTTGAGCTGAGTGCCTGCAATTCGCTCACTTCTTGAGTTGATAAAGAAAAATTGAGACATTTGAGAACAAATCTTCTACCATGCGCTGCTTACTGTTGCTCTGGCTTAAATTGCTTTGCACATTCTGTTCCTGATCTACTCAAATGTATCATTTATTTTCATTTTCACTTATTTCCAGGACCAGCTTCTTACATTTTACCTCTTAGATTGCTTCACAAAGACTTCAACAGGCATCCTCAAAGCTTTGCTACAGAGGACCTTAAGACCAGAAGCAGACATTTTTCCAAATAACAGCAAGTTAAGCTCCCGAGAGGCTCACAAATTTGGTGCCGTTTCTGGTGAACTAGAGAGCAGAGCTGGGTAAGCAGGGTCCTCCCAAGGCTGCACAAAAATGCCACACGCATAAATGACTCAGACACATTTCCTGTGTGCCCAGCCAGCAGGAGAGCCAAGGAAAACAGGAGAGATTAAAATTTTATCTCCAACAACAGACTGCAGGACTGCCTTCCCACAGCTTCTGCTGCAGCTTGGGGAATTAAATCTCGTTGGGGAGGGGTCTGGCTGGTGAGCCAGCATACCCCAGACACATCCAGGCCTGTCCCTAAACCAGCTCCACCCAGACTGCGTAGGGAGCCTTACTGGCACCCTGGCACAGCAGCAATCTCTGTAGAAGACCCAGCAAGCCCAGGGAACAAGAGACAGCATTTGTGTCAGGACTCCCCTCTCCCAGCTGAAAATTCATTGCATAGCAATGCTCATCGTTTAAACTAATACCTGCTTCCTTGCGCAGATATATATCTCTGAAGAGATCTTCTCTCCACAAGATCTCCAAGAATTTTACAGGCCATTAAATTTCACAGCATCCCTTTGAGAGAGGTACTGTTGAGTGTGGGGGTTTTTTTAAAGTAGAAGAAACTGAGGCATAATGAAATTAAGTATCAGTCTCAGAGAACCAGAGTGGAATCAGAAACAGACCGATCCCAAATTTCTAGTGTGTGCCATCACACACTCATTTCTCCATGATGCAACTCAGGAGATCCAATAGCAAAACCCTGAACGCTATTTTAAATTGCCTAATGTTACCCGTATTAAGTATCTAGTCCTATTTCAGGTTCACTGAGCTCTGAGTCTCAATCAACTGGTACCCAGTTCACTAGTATCCAGATAAGTCCAAGAGGTCGGCAGAACTCTCAAGCTATAGGATGTTTTTATTTTTTTAAAAGGGCAAAAAGCCTTATGTCATAGATTCATTCAAAGAGCAGCAAAACTCCTTGGATATTTTTTCTCCTACTTCTACAGAATGGATACAGTGCATCCTAATGCAGCCTTGACACAAGACTTATTGCTTCATTTATGCTGTGTTTAAGAGTTCATATGGATTTTGTCTAAATGGCTGCAAATCAGTGAATTTTATTTAAAATGAGCTCTCACTATTGTTTGCTTAGCTGAGAGACATCTTGCCAAAAAGCCAGAAGAGCAAGGGTGACAGTCTGCTCAACAAACTGTCTTTCCTTTTGTTCTGCAGAGAGAAAACATTGAGACAAAACTGTTTGTTTCTTTTTTTGATCCTACTTTGGTCAGTGATATCAAAACATACAGCTTCAAGATGACAAATCAGATGAGTACACTTGGGACAGTAACATGGATTCAACAGTACCAATGGGAAGAATGCAATGAAAAGTAGATTGATTAAACCCGAAATATGCAGACAAGTAACTAACTATTTAGGTGCTACCATTATTCTGTGTAAGGATGAGTTAAGGACTTTTTTTTATAAAGTGTTTTAAAGAGGAGGTGAATTCATAGAATTCAAAGGTACATTCCCCTTCATGGTGCACTTGTTACTACAAACAGTACCTGGCGTTGTAAAGGGGTCTCTGTTGACAATGACAGGCCTGAGTAAACACTCAGCTGGCACATAGGTTTCCATTAGCTCAAGTTTACATGCCTTGTCATGCTTCTCCATCTCTCATTTGTCACCACCGTGCTTTGCACAAGATCAGCAAACACTATTCTCCCACAAACTTTCCCCTATTTCTTTCTTAGGAGGAAAGGAAGAAAAAGAAAAGGTGGGTGGGGGGTACGAGGACAACATAATCACCCCTTCTGCAGGGCACTCAAGTTTGGCACGGAAAAGCAGCTTCAAGTCTTCTGTCCTCAGACCAAGAGCCCAGCCTTGCTGTGTGGAGGTCTCCAAGGCAGCCCCTCCCTCATAGGGCTGTGCTCAGAGACAGCATGATGAAGCCAGAGCCCCAAAGTGGCTGGGTTTTTTTTTTCAGTAGTACTTAACTGGCCACAGAGCCTTGGTGCTACTGACAGATCTGCAAGCCGAGCGGTTGTCAGAAATCATCTGTTTTCAGCTTTCACTGACCTTAAAGATATATAGAAATTTCTTTGCTCATGCTGTGCTACTGGGTGCTTGTGCATATTTCTCACAGGGACAGGGTAATTCAGAGGCTGAGCACATCAGGCAACTTTAGGTATACACAAATGGCCTGTAGGTACAAGCACAAAAAACCCCAAAATATTTAAGGATTTTGGCGTTAAACCCATGTCTAAAGAAAAGACAGTCTACTCGGTGGCATGTTCATAAATGTGCTCCAGAGGCTGACACTCACACAAAGCAAACGTTGAGCTCAGGCTGTGGGCTCATGACCAACATCTGATGAGGAGTTGCAGGACACTTTGTCATTGCTCCCCCCAGCACAAACACTGCCCTGGGCTCAGTCTGGTTCCAGTTTAGAAGCGGCGACATTTGGCGAGTCAAAGTGACCTCAGCTTCATTGAAACTCCCCGCTTGCTATTAAACAGCCAGCAGGGATTTACTGGAATAGCAGGAACCAGATGGGAAAGCACCAGGACTGGGGACAGTGGAGCTACAGAACCAAAGGTCATTACTGCTCTGTAGGCAGCCCCTGAGCCACATGTGTGCCGGTCCAGCCCTCGGGCTAAATAGCCGCTGCAGATCTCGGCGGCCTGGGGAGAAAACCCCCGTTCCTTCCCAGCCTGCAGACAGCCCCAGCCTTCCCCAGGCTGCGTCTGCTGTGATGGGCACTTAACCAGCAAAAGCACCTGGAAGTCAGGCTGTGCTTGTTTGTTTTTATGAGGAGGGGCAAGGGGTTAAGCAGCAAAGCAGAGATGGAAAAGCAGATGACAAGCCAGTTTCGTGGCCACGTTCTACTCTCCTGGCGCCCCTCCAGCAGCACAAGAGCTGCCACCTCCCTGCAAAGCCCCAGGTGGCTCGTTACCCTCAGGTCCCAGTCCCTCCGAGCTGCCCACAAGGCATACGTCAGGGCCAAGGACAGGGCAGAGCATCAGTTGTTCCCCCCAGCAGTACAGCTTTTTAGAGAGGACAGGAAAATAAGACTGTTCAGTTTCATTGCTGCTTTCTTTGCTGTTAAGAGAGCAGGGCAGATTCGGGCATTTTCCAGGGGAACGTTGTTCAAGTGAATCGCACATGCTCCCCCTGCTAGACTTCTGTTAAACAGGTAAGACGGAATGCCAGACAGACACCGCAGGGACGGGTTTCACACCCTGCTGCCCCAAGGGCTGGGGCAACGCACCCGTGCAGCTGCAAGCCCAGTGCCTCCCACCGCCTGCTGTCACCCGGCTGCCCTGTGCCACCGCCAGCTCCCAGTGCTCTACTCAGGCCTGTGGATGGATTTGTCCATACAAACGGGTTACTTTTCTTCCCCATGATGTCACCTGACTACGACAGCAGTTGCTAAAACAGTGCTGAAACCCCCTTTTCCATATTTTTGGGGCAGGCACTTTTCCTGCTGCCTCTCCTCCTCTACCACTAATTATCCTTGGTGCCAAAGCATACATCCAAATTTGCGCAAATGGCGAAACAGCCGGAGCCCTGCAAAGAGCTAGAGCCATGCAGCCTAGCCCTCAAGGGCAAACTGACCCTGACAAGGAATTGTAGAAAATCCCAAGATAAATCTGTGAAAGTAGCCTTCAAGCAGGATTTGGTGCCACAGCCTCTGTTCTTCCTCAGATGTTACTGCCCCTTTGAGCAGGATGAGTATCAACACAGGGGGTGGTGGACCTTTGTCATGCAGCAGGAATGTTAACATCCTCCAGATTTAAACGGCGCCATCTGAAGAGCAGTTCATGTTCTGAAATTAATTTTTCATGTGTACATCATGAGGTCCTAATAAAAATGTTAAAAAACTGTCTTTGTTGTCCTCCGATCCCAACAGGACTCCCTTCTCCCTAGGCATTTCTCGCCATTGTTGTCGTCTTTAGACAACAAGGTTGTTGTTAAGGTTGTGGTACCAGCTTCAAAAAATGAAAAGGATTTTTTTAAAAAGATAAAAACAAAAAGACCAAAAAAACCCCACAACCAGAAAGAAGATTTTTTTTTTTCCTGGGGGGGGGGGGGGGGGGGGGAGGAGAAACAGAAATGTGCCAGGAAGCAATATAAAAAGAAGCAGGGACTTTTGATGTTTTCTTTTCCCTCCTCCTTCATTCTTGGCTGAATTATAGGGCGTAGCATAGTATTTTCAAAGCATCTTTTACAAACTTTATTTAGTTCAGTGATTCACATTTCCCGAGCAAGGTTAACCAAAGGGAGGGATGTTTCTCCTCTTGCCCCCTGCTGTTCCCCAACTTTCAGCGAAATTGTATCACATTGTTAAAAATAATTGTCAGAAAGGAACCTTTCCTGATCTCCTCCAACGGCATTGTTTTTCCCAACAATGTGCAGGATGGTTCATTACTTATTCATTTGAGAGAATGATTTTAAAGTGCTTTGCACAATCTGAAGCCTCAAACTTGGATAAGACAGATGCACATAGTTAAGACTGAGAACTTCATGGTCATTGCCCACCAGAGCTTGTCGTCTTCTTCCAAACACACACCCCAGTCAGAAAAAGCAAAAAGTTTTATATAACTCAGCTGACTTTCTCTCCTAGACAAAGTTGAGCACTCCCTGGGAAAAGCTGGAGCTGAGGTCAGATGCACAAGAGAAGACATCAGAGCTTATCTGGGACTCCTAGGCCTACACAGACACCACGATAATCTCCATGCTCCACCAACCCACCTGAGCAGCTTTGGCTGCAACTGGTGTTCTGCTTGGGACGTGCCTCATTGTCACTGCCAGGACCATAAAAGTGCCAGAGTGTTGAACCCTCATCAGCTGGCAGAATTCATTTCCTTTATTTCCCATGCAATACCCTACACCGCTCTTGCTGCCCAGTACTGGCTGCAGGACTCCTGGCTCATGTCCCCTGCAGCTGGGAGAATATCCCCCAAAATTCACGCAAGGGCTGTATGAGGGTCTTACAGTTACTTACTTTATCAGTTCAGTCCAATCTCTGCACAACTTCTCATCCCTCCTGGCTATGCTTTAGATGAAACAGCGGCAGCCATGTCAGGGCTCCAGGAGAGTGAACATACGTATGAGGGCTAGGGGGGAAAGCCAGACACTCACAGCTAAAGCAACAAAAAGTTGAGTGCATAGATTTGAAAAATCCAGTATCCTTTAAAGAATATCTAAATACTTAAAAAAAATAAAAAAAGAAAAAAAAGAAAAGAGTAAGATCAGCATAGGAAAATTTTACTCTTTCCTGCTTCCTTTTCACTGACTCAAAGAGAAGCTTCTCTTGTCTCCACAAGAAACAACTGTAAGGTCAGATTTGTTTGAAGGGAATGGAGAGGAGAGTCTCTGGTTTCTTTCCAAAAAGCAGTTTATTTTAGATTCACAAAAGGTCAAGAAGAATAAATTGCAATGGATATTCTTCCTGTGTAGCCAAACATGTTTCCAAGCAGAAACAAGATGTTATAAAGAAACAAACAAGTAAATATAAGGAGGCTGAAGAAAACCCCAACCCTCAAACATTTATTTCCGACTGCAGAATAGTATCACTCTCACATATGCTTAATGAGTAAAATTACTTTTTAAGCAGGGTGGTAGCTGTGACTTAGATAGGCATAGAGGCTCACTTTTGGAAGATAGTTACAGATCAGAACAAACATCCTAGCACTGAATAAAATTCTGCCAGCGTGGCTTAGTCTTGATCTCTATTGCAATCCCTCGTACAATAAAGGAAATGGTGCATCAACCCGAAAACCCGTAACGCTGCTGGAAAATGCTGAATGCACACAGTGATGTATACAGTCTGCTACCTACAATATCTGAGGCTTATTTAGGTCCTTCACCCTTGATCTGCATGCTCTAACAGCAGCATGTTTAGCTGTTTGGATGCTGTCATTCTCACATGTTTTTTTTCAAGCAGGTACATGTAGCTCCATTTCACCAAGCGATGGAGAAAAATGCAAAGGATTACCCAGAGGATGTTAATCTTAGACTGTAAACCAAGAATATCATACTTTTTTGTGGGCTTAGTCCACTACTAGGTATTTAGAATATTCTACAGCCAACAAAAATTGCAGATACTACAAAGGGGAAAAACTACTGGATAAATTTATATCATTGCCTGTTGACAACCCTATTACTAAGGAAGTCTACCAGCACCTGGACACATCATGGCTGTGTCTCCAGAGGATGTTGTTTATTTACTTGTACCTAACACTGAACTGGATTTTGACTTGGGTCAGCACAGGCTGCCTGAAAATGGTCTGTGGCCAAGGAGTCCAGAGCCCCTCTGGACCAACTGCTGGGAGACGGAGACAGGCTTTCTCTTCTGTGCTTACACAGCACCCAACACTGGGCGTCACAGTCCCAGAGCTATCATTTCTCCATCTTACTGCCATTCCAAAGCAATAACAACTGTCTTGCTAAGTTTCCAGGTAATAAAGTTGCACTTTTCTCTAATTGCCACAGTCACTGACAGTTTATGTTAATCAAGTGACACCAACATAAAGTGATGGGCTGCCAGAGGTCTAGAAAGCATTTCACCCTCAGCTGTTCCTGACATGTTTGTGTGTACGGTTCAGTTTACCATTAAGAAGGGCAAATAATGACCCATCTCCAATTTGAGGCTAGGTCCCTTAAGTGGTAAATTGAAATCCAAAGTTTAAACAAAGAGACACAACTACAAATTCAGCTTGACACTCCCCAGGAACAGGGTCATCAGGCAGCAGAGGCCAGACAATCTTCATCCGGCCCTTCGGAGGTTTCTACTGTACTTTAATGGCCACTGAAGGTATCATTCATCTTTACTCACCCCAGTTCCTAACAATACAAGGGTCTGAAGAAGTCAGGCCCATTACTAGATATAAGTGTATGATGGCTCTATGCATGCCTTTTTTCTCTTGCAAGTCATCACGCAGACATGCAGAGTGGGGCACAGCCCACCAAGCAACCTGCCATGCATCAAAGGGTGTATTTTGCACACCAGGCCCCAGTGCAGGGAAAAGGCTGTGGCACTGTGCCACAAGCGGGGAGTGGGAGGGGATCTGAAATACACCAGTGGAGCTCTTCCAGCGCTGATTCACAGGAATCAGCATGATCCATGGGCCATGGCATCCCAGACCACCACTGGCTCCTCCACCATCGTTTGGGAATGATGGATGTGAAATACCGCTGAAGGATTTCATAAAACCACCTACCTGCCTCTCCTCTCCATAATCCTGGGCCACAATCCTAAAGAATGGAATAGGATTTCAGTAGGTAGTATAATCTTGCTATGTAGCCTTTTCCTATTGATTTGAAGATAAAGTATTAGCATGTGAACTGCTAGATGCTTGGATACATATTGTCCTGGTTTGCGGTAAACCAGAACCAATTTTCTTTTCAGCAATTTTACTTTTCAGTTAAGCCTCTTCTAACTAACTGAACTCTGAAATGAACAGCATATTGTTTAGACATTGTTCGCTCCCAGAGTGGTAAGACCTGATTTTTTTATCATTTATGCCAAGGAATGGTATGCAGAGAGGCTCTTGCTTATACTTATTGCTATAACAACCAAGGTCAGCTCACTTCATTATTTGCCCCATTGGAGGGTCAGAAGCAGAAGAGCATAGAGGGGTCACACCTGCAGGGAGGAGCAGACAGCTCAGATGACTCAAAACTGACCAACAACTCAGTATAACCATACTACTCAGTATAAAAGCTGAGGGATCAAAGGGGTCAGCTCTTTTTCTTCAATGGCTGGCATCCAAGGAAGACTCTGTCATTCATCTGCCTTTGATCCCAATTCATGTGCTCTGGAATCCAGGTCCAGATCTGGACCCAGATTCCCGTTGGGCAGTGGATTCAGTCTGGGATTTTCCCAGTGCTTGCTGGTGATGTGATCATCCTGGGAGCTTGATATGGTTTTGTGTACATTGTATATATTTTATTATTTTCTTTTTATTATTTTATTACCATTTTCATTAAAGTAGTTTAGTTTCTTTTTAAACTCATAAGTCTCTTTCTCTGTCTTCCTCCTCTCCCTTCAGGGTGAAGTGGGGGAGAGCATCTGTTGTTCGTTTCAGTGGCCAGTCCTCCCAAACCACGACACATACATAAGCCTTCACTTCGGAAGGCTACTTAATACTTTCTCCACCCCCTGAGGCTTTCTGTCAACACTGATAACTCCATCTAGGATAGGAAAGCATTAAAAGTGTTTCCACTTAATGGTAATCAAATTATTTTTTAAGAACTTGTAAAACCAAAACAACTCTTCGTCCATTACATTGTCCCAGCAAAAGCCAGTGATGTTTCCAAAGAGACAAGAAAGAATAGTTATACCCTATGGAAAAAGGCATTTGAAAGATAGACTTACTTCCTCTAAAGAGAATTCAAAAGCAGGCAATGGTTGCATAAAGAAAACAAGGAAACAACACTTAAATTAATAATATATATTCTTCTAGAGTTGTGGTTCTGCTGCAAAATTGCAGAAGGGGATGGGAATTCACTGAGTGTCAACTTAGTAGAGTCACAGTGATGGAATAAGTGTCTAGTACATAACTGAAGGTCTCGTTTTAGGCTATATCCAGAAGCTTCTTGGTGTCCTGAGATGTAGTTCTTAGAGCTTTCCATTTTCTCCTCCGTACTTTAAACTAGGAACCTACAGCTGTCCAACTGAATGGAAAATATTTCTTCATTCCAGAGTGCACAGCTGTATGCAAATATTTCTGTTAAAATCCCATGTTTAAATTTAACCTTTCAGCAGTCGTGCATGCTGATATATTCAGCCCATTCTGAACTGTAAAATCTAATGAGAAAGTGCCCCACAAGCTGTGTCTGACCCTGAAGTAGAAGAGTTTGGTTAACAACGTGAACCTTTAATTTGTAAATGCAGCATCCTTCCTGCCAGATGCCGCTGTTTCTGACAAAGCTCATCCTCAAACAGTGGCAAGCGTATGCAGTCCTGTGAGTGTGTGCAGCAGGGGCAGGGGCAGGTTGGTATTTTACAATTGTATTATTTATTTTTTTAAAATCTTTAGGCTTTTCAGAGCAACAGATGTGCAGGTTGAGTAGTTCCCATTGGGTACCTACAACTATTTGGTTTTTTGTCAGCCTGCCTCACTGTAATACAACTATGAAGAAGTTTATGCACAGGAACAGGTCAACAAGGGACAAACTTGTCATTTGATGCCCTGATTCAGTGAGGAATTGAAGCATATATTTAATTGCCAGCTTGTTTTGACTATTCATGTGCAGAAAAAAGGCACAAGCTGAAGTGTCTTGCATAACTCAGTCACACAGCAGTGTAATAAGCATTATGGGAGCTCAAAGACAAAAGTCAAAATTAAGATTTTGATTTTAAAAGCCTAAGCAGGGATGGGTTTGATGAGAAAATGAGGGCTGCCATCCCTAAATGAGCACATCTGGTCAACTTTATTTTTTAACAGGGCAAAGACTCTTTTCTCCAAGGCCAAGATACTAGGTCTTTAATCTTTTTCCATATTTCTCATGCTTATCACATATGGGCATATCGTAAAGATGTCTTTATCACTTCTTCCTTTTGATTAAAGGCTCTGAGTAATGCTAGCCAATATCAATAATGATGCCCTAAAAATAACATTATCATCACACCACAACCTTGCAGGGAACACAGTGTTAATCTCACTAGTCCCTCTTGCACAGATCATCCAGCGTGCTCAGAAAAAAAATACAAGAGCAAGGATCTTCAACTACGCTGTGTTTGGAGTATCATTCATCTTACAGAGAGTGAAAGCCTAGGTGATCTTTACATTAATCATACAGTTAAACTGCTCAGATATTAGGCAAGCAGGTTGGGGGATGATGGAGGGGGAAGAGAAATAAGTTGGCTCAGAACTTCATCCCAAACAGAAACCAAATGTTAGCCACTTTTGAAGTACCATAAACTTCTAAAATGTTTGAGTCAAAGGAAACAGTGAAAGTAATTAGTCTTGCCACACATTCAGCGACCATCAAACTAAAACTCAGCCCAATAGGTATGTATATATACATATAAACAGAAATAAACATTGGTCAAAAATATGGTCGAGACATACCAGCCATGTGAAAGGTGAGACTACAGCCAAAGGGGAAAATATTCCCATAAAAGGCATTAGTTGCCAACCAGCCAAGTTATTACAGACAATTGGTATGTATATGGGACACAATGATAATAAGGACACTTTGTCGTCGTAAAGGAAATAACAATTGTGGGAAATAATTTTAATAGTGCTCAGAAGGATTACAAAATTCCAGTTTCATGTCGTTCTACAAGAGAATAATGTTTTCCCATAAATTATAGCAGATTTCAAGGGAAAACAATTAATGGTAACAGAATCAAAGACATATGAAAGCTTTCTGATTTAAAGTGACATTGCTCATTTTAAAATAGCTGGTTTTAATCAGCTTCTTACTCAGACCATTAAAGGTACATGTTGAAGGTACATTTCCACACACACTGGAGAGAACTTCTTCACTTAAGAAGCTTGTAAAATTGTGATAAACAGCAGCAAAATTATTTGTAAATTGGCTGAATGCTCATTAAAAGAATGAAAATTTAGTAAATAGTCCAAAGATGACATTTCTGTCCTTCACTGTCACAATCAACTACTGAAGAAAAGCCAAACTATAATGATATTCTTAATTCAAACACCCACAGCACACATGAACCATCAGACGAAAACCCTGTCTCAGCTACTGGAAGGTGAGGCTCTGCATTATTCATTTGGCATGAGAATTTTTCTTTTAGTAACTTAACCAAACATCTCAGTCTCATACCTTATTAATAGTCTTCAAACAGGTAACAACCAATAAAAGGACTTTTTTCAATATGTTGGTTTGTCAGTGTTTTATGCACATCTTGAAGTAACTAGCAATTAATTTGTGCACGTACATGTCTAGACAGGTGACTAAATAAAATGTCCTTGAATTCATAAAACGTCACGGATTTTTATGTTTCTCTACAGAGACTTAAGAAACCAAGACAAAAAGCATTAATAAAGTTGACCAAATGCTAAGAATTATTCTGATTTGGAACATGTTTGAGCAAGACAGAATGAGGCATCTGACCTGCTTTTGATCATGCACTTTCACAAAATATTTCAACCAGGCATCCGAGATGCACGTGCTGTTGATTTTTTGTGAGCAGTTACAAATCAAAACATGTGCAGAGCTGAAGTGCAATCAGTTATGTGGAGGTTAATAAAATGTCCTGGACTGGAATCCCTTCAACAGATCTAGTTTTAAGACTTCGGTACGTATGTTTGCTTTGGGTGTATTTGGAGTTCATTAGTGGACAAAATTGCCAGTAGATCTGTTTGGCCCCTGCTATTTTCAGTTTTTTGGAACCCATTAATGACATTGGGATCTGCATGTCTAATCATGTTAGTAGAACAGAATCACTGGGAAAATAAAGACAATAGTAAAAAAGAATAAAGCACTGAGTGTGCCTGAGTAAAAGCTATGCAGATACATGATTTGCCTTTTCTTCGATGAAATAGTGGCATTTCAGAGTTTTGAATTAGCAGCTTCGCGCATTCCAACTAAACAAAAGGTATTTTCTGTTTCAAGAGCTCTTATAACTGTGGTACATAATCTAAATCCACATTTTCAGAGGCAAGTGCTTATTTTCAGTGCACCCTTACCTGAACGATCAGCTTATTGATCCTGCAAAGGTGCTGGTGTCCCAGAACCGTTCCCACACACCATCAGGTTTCCTGAGCCTTACGCTGTACTCTCTAAACCATGCTGAAAGTCTCAGCTATAAATTGTAGCAAGAAGCCACCACTTAAAGAGAGTGGAGATAGTGAAACAAAGTGAACAGCACAGGGTGAAAAATCTCCAATATGCCTCGTAAGCTGCATCCAGAAAGGAAAAGCGTGCTTTAAAAACATTATTGGAACCTCTGTCAAAAAAATTTAATAATCCTTTTGTGTGACTAACAATGAGCTACGATGCAGAGCTGTTTTTTCCTTTAAACACTTTCTGCCCAATACACAGAAAGCTGAACAAGTAGCGTTCACAATCTTCTTGCAAGTGTCCATAGGACTATGCATTGGCACCTGCCTAGATTTATTATAATATTATAGTTTTAGATTTCACAGTTAGATTTCACATAGGCACCAGAAACGAGCACAACCAGAAGATTTCTCTCTCCAGAGTACACAGTGCTTATTGTGATTGAGATCCAGCCCAGACTGTTCAGAGACCTGGGGTTAGCACAGGGACTACCCTTGTGCTTTCACAACCTCTCTGCCATGAAAGATAGGGAATTCCTCCTTTAATGAGTTGTTTGATTTATAGCCTCTGGAAATATCTTCTTGTTAAAGAAGATGTATTTGCAGCTCCAGACAGAAATGAGCTGTTTGGAGCAAAGGGTCAGCTTCTTTCAAGAAAGAGACCTGAAGATCTCACAGATCAGACCCACTTCCTATATCTTGAGGGCATGTGTCTCTTAAGCGGCTGACAGACTCCCTAAGTTTTTGGGTGCTCCTAAACACAGATGTAGTAAAGTGGTCCCATATTCAACTGGCCATGAGATTTCATCCTTTCTTCTTAGTATGGACTTAGCATCGTGAGGTGGACCTTCATCACTTCTAACTGAAGGACTGCTGTACTCCAGGTACCTTGAGGTGCTTATTAGGAATAATAATAGGAATTCAGCAGAAGCATCTCTGCCTCTCCAATAAATGTGGCTCTTTAGGATTCTGGCACTTGGATGCTCCATGTCCCAGCTGGGCTTCTTGCTCAGGATGGACAGTGCCTGCTGTGGAGCCCAGTTTTCTGGTGTGAGGAAGAGAGCAGCTTGGGCATCTGAAGGGGACTTACCAAGTGACCCTT
Organism: Limosa lapponica baueri; assembly: GCA_002844005.1. Classification (NCBI taxonomy): domain Eukaryota; kingdom Metazoa; phylum Chordata; class Aves; order Charadriiformes; family Scolopacidae; genus Limosa; species Limosa lapponica. Next base: position 1,264,777 of record KZ505666.1, on the reverse strand, counting down.
GGGAATGAATGAAATTAAGAGGGAGGCAAGAAGCTACCAGCTCCTGGAGATAGGTCCTTAGGACTTGGATACTCAGCGCTAATGGGGGAAAGGATCTTGGCAGTGAGAAACTCCCCACTGTCAGAAATAAGAAAGTAATCCAAACCTGTCATGAGCAGGGGGATGCAAAACCCACCTCTGTGCGCATGAATCTTGGCTAACCCCTCCGTGATCTGCTGCAGTAGCCCTGCACGAGTTGCTTACCCTTTCTGTGTCCCAGTTCACCCTTCTGCTAAACCAGGATAAAATTACTTGCTTACCAATTGCCACAGGAAAGCAGTATCCTAGAAAAATACCAAGATAGACTCAACTGGGTTTATAAATTATTTTGGTATTCCCAGATGAAAGTTCCCTGTAAGTATAAAGTTTTATTATTATTTCAGCTGCTCCCTTCCATAGCGTAATTGCCAAAAAAAGGCTTTAGAAAAGCCTCAGATTAACCATAATACTTTTCTTGTTAATGACTAGCAAAACATTGTACTTCTCACATATGGGACACAAGCGTTTGATTTCAGTTTAGCACACCAGCATTTAAGAACCAAAGCAAGTATCCCTCTATGTCTTGCTCAAACCTGACGTAACTTTCTTTCTTGGAAAATATGTTTTGGGGACAGTCTGGCTGTGCTTGTTTGCAGCTTACATGATTTCAAATATAATTTATAGAGAGACTAACCTGAGGTCAATTATTATTGCCATCTTGAAAAAGTGATTGTAAACTGGGAATAGCTCCTGCTTTAATCATTTCATTTGCTCTACAAAGCAAAAGAGAAATAGTTTGTAGTGAAAAATGTGTCTTCCAGTGTAGGCATCCAATGTCAAAAGAAATTGTAAGATTAAAAATGATAGCTTTCAGCTGTTGCTCAGTAAGTAGTCAATGTTTCTTCTCTTCTGGAAAGCCGATACTCCCTCTTCAGGAGAATTTAAATGGACAAAATCAGAACGGAAGAGTACAAGAGACTTAATGAGACTGCAGCCAGTCCTGTGATTCTCTCTGTAGGAGATGTTTAACATCTTGTTCGCTACCCACAACTGCCTCATGTGGGTTGCGCCTGAAGTGCCCATTGTTAATCTATGCTGGAACATGCCACGGGGAAGTTTGGTGAAAAGACTTGATTATATGTATATAGAATGGGCTTGTCCCAACACCATAGCTCAAATGCAAGGTAAACCAAGAAGGATCAACCAATCTTTAATAGAAAGCAGGAGGAGAAACTTCAGAACAACTTTTGCCATTATGCCTGGAGAATGTCCAGGAGCTGCGGTTAGAAACAAAAGATTTCTGCAAGGATTTACTAGTATTTTTCAAAACCACATCAGATGGAAAATCCAGAACCACTGAAACACTGGGGTCAATCCTGAACTTCAATATGCCCATAACTGTGTGGATTAATTAAAATAAGTCTACAGATACTTTAGCAAAATTTCCTACATATATTCATAACATGTAATATGTAAGCACCTGAAAAGAACCAAAAAAGGGGAGGTTTCCATGCCATTTTCTATTTTGGTCAGGAGAATGGGATTTCCAACACAAAGGCCTACCTCTGCTTTGAAATTGAGGAGGTGTTTAGTGTGATGACCTTTCAGTACTTTCTCTGCTTGGCTCACTGGCAACGCTATCACTTTCCCACACTTTAATAAAGCCATCTAAGGGCCAAATTCTAATCCCAGTTACACTCAGTCTGCGCCCTTCCCTCTCCCAGCCCACAGAGCTGGAAAGAAGATATGCGATGTACCCAGCTGGGACTGAGGACATCTCAGCATTGGATACCAGGACCCACGCAGGGGTTAGTCAGAATCTGGACTTAAGACAGAAAAACAAACAATATCCTTCCACCCACTGCCACCAGAGCTCGAGTCATGACAATGTCTCTCTGCACATACAGATCATTGGAAAGCCTTGCTGCATTGAGTTCCTCCAGTTATCCAGCTCTTTTTTTTATTTTTTGAAACAGCAAATGTATCAGCAAGCAGTCTGCTCAAAAATACCTCACACATGCATTGGGTGCTAAAAGCATCCACTGTCTGAAGCTTCTGCATGGATTGAAGGCTTAGAAAATTACTTCTGAAAACCAGCTGTCTTCTATGCAGGATAAGTAGGAAGCTTCTCAGCTTTAACTGCAGGGTTGGTTGGTTGGCTTTTTTTAAACTATATCTCATATTGCCTAAATGCAAGATATAGACCACAAGGGGTGTTGTGTGTTTACATCTGGTTAAAACTACTTGCTTATTAAAGATGCTTGCTTTGCTGCTGGGAATTTGAGGCTGAGATGCACCAGCACATCATAGAATTGTAGAATGGTTTGGGTTGGAAGGGACCTTAAAGATCATCCAGTTCCACCCCCCCTGCCATGGGCAGGGACACCTCCCACTAGACCAGGTTGCTCAAAGCCCCATCCAGCCTGGCCTTGAACACTTCCAAAGATGGGGCATCCACAACTTCTCTGGGCAACCTGTTCCAGTGTCTCACCACCCTCACAGTAGAGAATTTCTTCCTAGTACCTAATCTAAATCTCCCCTCTTTCAGTTTAAAACCATTACCCCTCATCCTATCACTCCACTGCCTGATAAAGAGTCCTGCTCCATCTATTCTGTAGGCCCCCTTCAGGTACTGGAAGGTTTTTCTTTTAGCTGTCAGATCTGGCCTAGCTAAAGAGGTTGCTCAGTGTATGGTGCAGACAGGCAGCAGTGTGTTGGGAAAGGCATCCTGTTTTGAGGAACAGCATTCTGACCCTGCTCTTCACCCTCCCAGTGATAGAATGTGCTACTGGGGAGGAGAATTGCCACAGGTCCACTGAGCTGCAGAGGCTGCAGAAATGGACGGGGCCAGCTCCTCCAGGGGGTGGGGGTACGGGCAAGGGATAGGCAAACTTCCCTACTCCTACACATGTAACCTCCAGAAGGGTTAGGGACGTAAGAGGGAGGGTTACTGCCCCATGCCTCAGTGTAGGAATAGCCTTAGGACACACTGGCATATGAAAAGGTCATAAAATTAGTAAACTGTGGCATTCAATGTGGCACTTTTGTGAGGTGGTTTTTATTGTGGAGGTTCTAGAGATTCAGTACCCCAGATCCCACCGTGTGGTGTGTCCCTAGACCACTAGTGGGCACGTCAAAGGTGCCCTGTCCTTGGTTTCAAAGGGTTGGTCTAGCCTGCTGACAGGTTCTCTGTGCGTAAAAAACAGCGCTATCAGAGCAAGAACCACTCAAACCAGCTCCACATCAGAGGGAGGAGTGAGGCAAAGATAGGCAGTTTGTGGCTCACATCCTGATCTTAGTTCTGTCGATCCCTAAGTGTCTTTCACTGGAACCTTTCTGGATTACCCCACATATCCACTGACACAAAATTAGACTCTGGCCCAGGATACCTTTCCACTTGAGTTTAGTTTTTCTGTCACATTGATAGATACTATCTGGCCTTAATCAGTGGGAAAAGGAACAGCATCTTTCAGAATGCTGTGCAGGTGTGCGCTCTCCTTACCTTTGGCCCTCAGTCATAGTCTCAGTCTCCATACACATATTTGAGAATATGTTTACTCTAAAAATGTCTACAGAGCTCTATAGGGAATCTAAACACCAGCAGCTTGACCTAACATTGTTTTGTGTCTAGAAAAGAAAAAATTGTTGTAACTAAATTATTTAATTATCTCTAGAAATCTGTTTTGGCTCAAACACCTGCAGCCCAGCTGACTAATGCCATGCTGCCCCCCAGAAACTCGTGATGGAGTGGCATTGCCCACGCAGAGCTCTGCAGCCTTCACCTCAGCCCCTGCACTGGCGGCTGTCACACCCACACATTGTCCTCTGCTGCCAAGAAACACAAACGCAGTCTGAAGCAAACCCCTTACATACATAAGATTAAAAGCACATCTCTTCAAACATATCCACTGCCTTTTCCATTTTGTATGCAGTATAGAGAAAGATACTCCCAATGCCAGATTCTGCCACCCTCACTTAAATTGAGCAATAAATGACCTTGTGAGTAATCTACAGATGGCAGTGGAGTTATCTGAAGAATAAGAAACAGATTTTAGGGGGAATTTCACTGGGGGACAGGTGTTTTAGTGACTTTCAAAGCACAAGCCTAGTGCATAATGTGAATGATGGTATCACAGTCTGGCTGCAGTGGCTGAATAAAACTGAACATTTTACACCAGACAAAAGTCTCTGCTATTAGCAAACAAGCAGTTTGAGCTGGGGGGATACAACAGCAGATGCACTACCAGATCTCCAATCTGTAGGTTTGCATGCTAGGGCTGTCTTCCAAAACATGTGTAGTTCCCCAAACCCTCACATTACATCTCTTAACTACAACTAAATATAGCATGTATGATTCTCACAGTGCTAGCAGTAAAAACCCTGCTTTGGGAAAAAAAGTGAATGGAAGGAGTAAGGGGGAAAAAATTACAATACAAAGCCTAGCACGTTTTTTGGTTATGATATCACCATATCACGATGGTGCATCTCCACTCCTGACACGCTTGGGCAGGTGATGGGGTAACACCAAGCAGCTTCTGATACCATGTCCGACCTGCCTCTGCACTCCCATTAGCAACAGGAGAGTTCACAATTTCTGGCCTCAGAAGCACGGAGACATTTTAAGCAACAGCCATCACATTTAATTTAAAATACAAGCAGCTATGTTAACCAGAGAACAACCCAGACTTGTTTTCACCCTAAACGCCTTTTATTTTTTTTTTTTTTTTGACAGTCTGGATAAACCCAAAGGCGGGATCTGAGCTCCCTGGTTTTGAATGATGCTACTGAGGGCACTAAGCAAGTTAATCATTTTACAGTCAAGAAGTTAAAATGCATCTCATTAATATCCGAATTTGTACATAAATCACCCTGTTCTGACTGTCCAGAACAAAAATAAAAGAAAGGGGTCTCAGACCCCTCTGTTTCAGAGTGCTTTGAGCTAACTACAGACCAACACAGCACGCTGCGGGCTTCTTTGGGAAAGATCAGGAAGTATGTTATTTTTATAAAAGGCAGCGCTGAAGGAAGGAACAGCAGCAGGATGAGAGAAATGGGTGGTATCCTGTTGCTAATGGCTGAGCAAAGGGGATAGACACGTTGGCATGCTGAAGAGATCAGATGCATACAGTGTGCCTGCCTAGAACAGGCCTCAAAATGTAGGGAACAGACGTTTTAGATGAAGTGGATGAAGAGGTGGGATTCAAAGTAAGGCAGTAGAAGATGATTTTGACTGTGCTCCAAATAGTAATTGGATGTCCCACTAATCTTAGTCATACATTATCCCAAAGAGGAATTAAGAGCTGCTTACTCAAGAATAGAGAGCAGTAGTCATCCAGAAGACTGTGATCCTATTGCCTGAAGGCAGGGGCTTGGCACTCAGCAGGTGTATATCTGCAGTCAATAAGTTTAATTGTTTCAGTGAACTTCATCACAGTAATGCAGAGTATGGCTGCACACCTCTATGTATAGAGACTGTTGGTATTTTACTCTTCCTATGCCTTTCCCGGTAAGAGGCAGAACCAGTTTGCTGCTTTTCTTTGCAAGTAGCACAAACCCTACAGCTGCCTGAAAGACAAACCTGAGAAGCACAGAAAATGGGGCTTGCTCCATCATCAAGCATCAGCGCCTCCAGCAGCTTCCTAAGCCCAAACTTGCTCTTTGTCCCTATTCCGAGTGCTGACATTTTCCAGCATTGTCTCTGTACTGAGTCGTCATCTGCCAAGCACCTAAATGACTGAGGCCAGGCTCTTCACCAAACTGCAGGAAAGATGAACAACATCAACTGTCCTGTGAGCCAGTGTGGAGCTGGGCTGACCAAGAGTTGGCTTTTAGGGCAGTTACAGCCAGTTTTGCTTTGGTGGTAGATCTCTGGCAGCAATCTTCCTAGGTATCTGGCACATAGGTATAACACTTGAAAAGTGAAGTCAATGAGTATTTGTTGTCTTCAGTTTATTAGAAGTCTTCTGGGAGAACATTAATAAGAAAGTATGAGGGTAAAGTTTCCAAGGAACTAAATTATTTTACAACTACCATTTCTTAAAGTTTAAGTCTTCAATCACATTGGCTTCTGATGAAACAAGCTTGTGAATAGCCCCATTGCTTTGGAATAGACAATTTTTTGTTTTTAAAACTGGGATCTGCTGAAGAACATTGCAGAAATGTCAGAGCCCATTAAACAAATTAGACTTTGTTCCAAAAAATGATGTGCTTACCCCCCAAAAAAGCAGAGGGGAATCAGAAGCAGTATAAGATTGGTCAGCCTAATACGAGGTTAAAATCTTTATTTCTGCAGATGGTGTTTTGGACTGAACTGGCTCTCCCAGTTTTCTGGAATCATATTTTTAGAGACAAACTGATCTGTTTACACTCCTGTGACCCAGCTGGAATCAGATAAGAAAACTTAGCCTAAACTAAAAGCAGGAAGGTATGAAATATTCAAACTGTGCTAAGTGTGGCTGTGGCTTGCAGGGTATTAGCATGGCAGTAGCAAATAAGCACTTTGATTCATTCATAAGGCTAATTACATCCTCGGATCCAGTAACATGTCCCTGTGCTGGACACAAAGGTTTGGAAATCCTTCATTTAGGTGATGCCACAGCAGGGTACTTTGCCATCAGCAGCAGCCATCCCCAGCTTCCCATGCAGCATCCAGCATCTTCCCAGCCCCTTACCTCCATCCTCCCGCAGACCTGACTCTAATGACCTGCTCCTGGGCCAGGACTCAGCTCTATTTCAGCATCCCACGCCAAAGCATCATTGGAGAACAATGGTCACTCATTCACGTGCAGGTTAGGAGCAGCTTTTGCTTGGGGTGAGGCATCCACACAACTACCACTGTTCTCATCCCAGGGCAGGGGAGCCTCTAGGGGACTGCCACACAGGAGGAAGTTCCTCATGCACTGATTTGTGTGCACATAGACCTCAGCATGAAGTCAATACAGACTTCTTAAAATAAAGTCTAAACTTAATGAAAAAATGAAGTTCTGGTATATATTTCCTAATAACTTTCTAGTGAGCCCAGTAAAAGCCAAATCTTCCATCATTTAAATTCCAACTACTATACTATTGATAGTTAGTATTAAGTTACAGCACATTAAAAAGACTCATAGCCATGATACAGGCATACATTACAACAGAGTTTATCTAGCAAGTTTCAGCCTTGATAAGCTAATAATATACTGAAAAAGCTAGCCATGTCCTGCCAGCAGTATACTTTTAAGACACTTCTCTAAAACGCAGAACCACAATAGAAAAATACTTTAAAAGGAAACACGCTATTCCCACCATAGTTGTGCCATCCCAAAAGATAACCACATTGGTGTGAGCCTTTTTAAAAGGCCAGATGAAGGAGGATAGCACATGAAAATTGCATCTCTCTACTAGAGATAAACTCTATAAACCCCTATCATATTTCATCTGCAGATGAAACAGTGGGAAAAGGAAACAAGCTAGAGCTCACTATTTAAAAGCATGATTAGGAGTTTAAATGGTCAAGTTATATGTCTATTTTTATAGATATCCTATCTTTATATGTATGAACTGTTCTTTCTTCAGCTAAGCTTTTCCACATGTGAAGTGTTTTGGATCAACAGCTATTGCAATAACTATGCTTTCTTTGAAATATCCTGGGCAAACTTCATATTTGGGCTTCTCTTTGCAGACATTGTATTTCTAATGGTATCAAGTTTTTGTAGATAGAACAAAAAAAAAGGTGACATCTACTCAAAATGCAAGTTATCCTCATAATTTTAAATTTAAGCCAACTGAAACCCATGTAGTTGAACTGTTATTGAAAAATGGCAAAAATATTACTATGGATGTATGTTTTACATTGAGGAAACCTAGGAGAGGAGGAGGGGTGAAAGAAATCCCGCCTTGTACAGACTACCAGACCACTGCCTGCTGTTATGATTCTGTTTATTTTCATGGGCTACTCAAAACTCCCAGCAATAGGCTTGGCTTACATGGATATGCATCCACAAGGCTGCCAATCCCAGGATTATGTATGTATTTATTTGTAATCTATCCTCATTTGTCCCTACTACTTACCTAAATTTTAAGGACATGATGGTCTAAGAAGAAGTCCTGTCAGGAGAACCCTTAAGCACATGAAGACATAATTCAGGGTGTCTTTAAGAGAGATGGGCCAGATTTTACAGACCCAGTCAGGATTCCTATAGTCAAAGATATGGTCAGCACACAGAATCATAGAATGGTGTGGGTTGGAACGGACCTTAAAGATCATCGAATTCCAACCCCCTGCCATGTGCACAGACACCTCCCACTAAACCAGATTGCTCAAAGCCCCATCCAGCCTGGTCTTGAACACCTCCAGGGATGGGGAATCCACAACTTCTCTGGGCAACCTGTTCCAGTGTCTCACCACCCTCACAGTAAAGAATTTCTTCCTAATATCTAATCCAAATCTATCTTCTTCCAGTTTGAAGCCACTACCCCTTGTCCTATTGCTACATGCCCTTGTAAAAAGTCCCTTTCCAGCTTTCTTATAGGCACCCTTACAGGCTCATCACATCATGTGATGAGACCCCAAGCCTGGGTCCCCAAGATGGATCCAGACTGGGGAGAGAGACAGGTGCAAGCTCCACACAGAGACTTTGGACTGGAAGAAGTATTACTGTGCTTAACATAGGTAGGGTCTATTAGCCCAGACACAGGACTGGTGTATGCTTTTTTTTGGTAGGGATTTTTAAAGGCCTCTGATGAATTCACTGGTATAGTTTCCCAGTGGCCTCCTAAACAGCTGTGCAAGCCAGCCAAGGTAGAGCTGAATAAGGCTCTGTGGATGAGAAGAGAGCAGAAAATCCTTAAAATGGTATTTTCACTAAAGGGTAGAGATACGTGGAGACATACCCCAGCATGGGTTTTACACAACCTGGAACAAGATCTCACCTCCTCCGCTATTGAAAATTTATTCCTGTCTCTCCTATATACTGTTATTCCCACCTTTACAGCACAGACTGTATTGCTACAAGTGTCTTAGTTTAGAAGGTGGCCCCACAATGTAATCCAGATTTTTAAGGAAAGCTCCCCTACTGAGCAAGGGGCTGGCAAACTTCAGAATGGGTCAGCAACTCTTTTCTGTCCTTTCATCCTCAAAGCAACAGTTCTCACCCCATTCTTAGCCTGAAGTTCCTGCTTCTAGTTTTCAGCTGAAGATGATCTTGGATGACCCAAAAAGCTTGTCTATTTTATTAGCTTCTTCCCTTGCACTTCTCTCCATTGTTCTAACAGAGAAAAAAAAAAATAGCCTCCCTCCAAACTGCAGCTCACTTAAAGGTCTTTGAAGGGATTTAAGAGGCTGTTGTACACCACTAGCAAGTAGTCACTGGTAGTGAAAATTAGCAGTAGTGACCCTGTATTACAGGGACCCTTTACTGAATGACACAAAAGACTGCCTGGAAAGTTTGCTGTTGCAAGTCTTCAGTCCCACTTTCCCCTCAGCCTATCAATGGTGTTTGCTAGGCACAGATATTCAGAATTATTTTGTAATTTGCATTAATATATTACTAACTGCTTGCAATGTTTCTTCAGGCCCAGAGAATTTGGAATACAGTTGCCTGCAGCACTAAAGTAACTTTGCGCATAAAATACCAGTGTCACCACATATTCACAGTGTGAACATCACAGTGTGAACATCACTACTGACTGTAGTGACAGTCAGGTCTTCAAAACCACTTGCTTGGGAGCAAGCATTGCTTCCTCTGGTGAGCTGTTGAAGCAGAGTGTAACGAGAAGTGTTTGATGTCAAGTAACAATGCTGCTATAACTACATGAACAGTTTTCTGTGTCTTAGAATATTTTATGATTGTCTCTTTCAGACAGTAGAAGCTCCTCCAGGCTGCACTCATTGCAGTGGGGAAAGTCTGCAGAAGGCAGCAACCAGCTACCTGGTCCCAGCCTTGTATTTTAGGCAAAATGCGTAAGTCTATATTAATCTCCTACTGCTGAACAAACTATGAAAGCTCCAACATATCTGCTTTATTTAGTTCCTGGTAGGTTTAATCTGTGCACAGCATCCTTGCAGATTGGCTGCCTGGGCTTAACGTACTTTGTGTGTTTGCTCTTCTGTTTCCTGAAGCACATAGTTAACTCTTATCTCCCTTGGATGCTCTGGGGACAACGCCTGGAACAGCTCCTAAAGTTGGTGCGTCATCGCTAATATAATTTATTTTCTTTTCATAGGTGTGGAGACAGCCACAAGGGATCCATAAGTCTGTATCTGACTCCAGTATTGTCTCTTTTGCATGTGTAGCTTGTGTTGCCAAAAATGATGGCAAGAGACCAATCTCACTCCAATACCAGCCAACACAAGGATAATTTCATACTGATTGCCAGCCCTGACTGACCGGAAGTATTTTGAAGTCCTAGTTCTCTCAGAAATTATTTTAGACAAGAGAAAAATCTTCAGCCTATTTCCCCTGACTACACAGGAAAACTGCTACTTTAAGTTGAAGTAATTAAAGTGACTCATTTGCACATTTCAGGAAAGTCCAGCTCATTAAAAGTGTTTCTCACAGAGGCTGGTTTTCAAGAATTAAATTTTGATGGGCATTAAACGTGAACTCTGGCTAGCCAAGGGCACAGGGGTAGCTTCCACCAACTGTGCACATATTGGAAAGCGTTTACAATCTTTAGAACTCATAGAATAAAAGATCCTGCCAGAAACCACAACATTTATCTACAGGGATTTTACTCAAATTTAAAGGTAGAAACCACACGAGATGTTTTGATCTTAGACAGGAAAGCAAGATCAATCTTAGCGCACCCTGCAGTCTTACTAAAATTAATAGCTTCAACAAGAAGAGCCTTAGGTGGAAGGTAGCACGGCTGTACAACTGCATGGCCTTGTATTTCAAACTGCATCTCAAGCTATGCTGAGAGCCAGTATTAATCAAAGAATACCCATCCCTTGCTCTCCCAAGAAAGGGACTTTTCTCATAGTGAACACAAATTTTAAGATTATAATAGTGCAGTCTTACAGAGATACACATAGGCTCAGCAATCTCTTCCTTCGTTCTTAAGCAACAAAGTAATACAGGGAGTATATAAGAAGGTAAAGAAGAAAAACTTACAGCCACTCCTTCCAAAAAGCAGCAGGAACTACATGCAACATCCATCTAAACATTCATATTAAGACTTACACTTTTTAATTATATTCCACAGATGCCCTCATCAGCTTGCACTAACACTTTCACGCCCAAACCAGTATCCTCCAGACTCTTTTCTTCCATACCTTACTTACCAACCTTTTAACTAATGAGCAGGTTATCTATCAATTTATCACCTGGCCACCACTGTCAGCTGATCAGCATGCACATAAAGAAGCACAAAAAGGGTGGGGGGACAATGAATCCCTTTGAAAGGTCAGTCCTCTGGATGAGAGGCTTCTTGAAACAAGTAACATTTAGGAGGGACAGCTGGACTCGCAGCTGTAGCAGTTGAGTGAAAAACAACTTTCAGCTCACGGCACTTTGAAAAACTCACAATCCCAGGAAGTGCACAGCATTATTTTCTTATAAGGGCTTATGCTTTTTGCCTTTTTTTTTTTTTTTTTTTTTTTACTTAAGCTGAGGTCAGTTGTCATTTTTAGGTGGCTCCAAAATCAGCAGATATTTCTGATGACATGTCTTTGGGATTTGAAGTCCAGAAGTATCAGCCTGATTTGCTACCTGTCTTTGCACACAATCCCTTTGTTTTGGGTAAGATAAGAAATCTGTAGCTGCATCCAGCATGGAAAATATACTGACCACAGTTGAAAGAGGTTTGTAAGGGATCTTTTATCTGTCTGGAAAAAAGAAAATTCATCAAGCCTAAAACACGTCAGTGCTGATTCATAGGTCATACACAGTGTGTATGAGCCTGGGTGCACGTAGCTGCCGAAAAAGGCTCATGGCAAATCCTCACAAAGTTTGCAAAGCAAGATTGCGGTTTCCGAGCAGGCTTAACAGGGATGTGGCCTTCACAGTGGGCATGCTGCTCATTCCCGTGTCGCCCAGCTCCCAGCTTTGCAGGCCAGCCTTTAACTGTGCCGTGTGCCTTCTCCTGTCCGTGTGGCTCTTGGATGGCGACTGTGCAAGGGCTGGGGGACAGCCTGCCCCTCACACAAACTTCCAGCACGTTGTCTGAAGCAGCGGCTGAACGTGCAAAGTATCTTCCCCATCCTTCCTCCGGACATTTTATGTCCCTCTGGCTAAACTGGCCAGCCCCACAGATTATTCCAGCTAAAACCAATGTCCCACCTCCTCCCCCTCAGCTTCTCTCCCTTCCTTTAGGCTTGGAAAGGAAATGTAACAGTACAAGATGTACACCCTAGCTTCTTAATTACATCAGCAAAGAAACCAGCTAATTAGCAGCTCTCCTTTTCTGAAAGGAGATAATTAAGATGCAATGCCAGGCTAAAAAATGGTTACCCAAGGAAGAGTTCTGTGTCTATCTTGGCGTCCACAGTGCCCTGCTTGGATCCACGTTAAGGAACTGTAAAAAGCCCTTGAAGTAGACCCAGCATGTCATCTGCATATGTTTGCAGCTGGTTTACTGTTAGCATGGCCAGAGCAGATAAATGATTATGTGTATCTGACCTATACTTGTTGATACTAGCCTTCTTTCTTGGAAGCGCTCTTTGTATACTGTCCAACTCTTGTCTGGCTTCACTTCTTGCATGTTCCTAAAAAGTGCCACACCACAAACTTGTAGAGGACTTCCAGAAACGTTTCTAAGAAATCACTTTGGAGAGCTGATGGGACAGCTAGCACAAGCTATTTGGTCAGCTGTAATCCCCATCCATCCTAGAAAGTCAGCATCAACTTCAGGTGAGCATGGGTTCCTGCATGGAGAGGAGGGGACAGCTGTGGTGCAGCCAGAGACACTTCCTTCGGTACGTCTGCCTTCGGCATAGCCACAAAATGCCCACTGCAGCCACTGCACTGTTCCTGCAGGTCACTTTGATTCCCTGCCATATCTCCCTGCTCACCAGACCCAAATCCACAAATGCATTTCTGTGCCTAATTTTAACTGAAGTGAAGGGGAGGTAGGTGTCTAAATACTGCTAGCTCTTAGTCATTCGACAAGCCCTACCTCCCCCGGGCAGCCTTGGTCAAGGACAGTATGAAATAGCACTCAGGGTAGTAAGTAGGGTAAGATGCTGTCAGCTCATCTTTTTAAAAGCTCCGTAAAAATATTCAGAGTATTCAGGCGCCCACGCTGGCTCAAGTTATGAGTTTCTCCCATGCTGTGTAGCCTTCAAATGTGTTTAAATAGAGCTCCTTTTACCTGAGGATACTGTTGCTTCTCATTCTCTAGATAAAAAGCACTGATGTCTGAGCTTTGCATGCACAGCAAAGACTGTGGCAGGTAAAGGTCTGGCCAGCTTAAAGAGAGCAGGTAGAAAAGGTTTTAGGTCTGACTCTCGCCTTCCACCAACTCTATATCAACGGCATTTAGATATGTTCACTGGCATTACTGCAGGTTTGTAACCAGCTTTAGTATCCAGAGATTTTATTATTATTTTCCATATCTAATTATCAAATAACATCTGACATTTCTAAAATTCAAAGATAGTTAAAGTACAATTTTAAGATTTGTGCCTTGTTCTCAGGCAAGCTGGTGAAAGCAGATTCCTCACTTCTGCATTTTATAGTAACCCATTTCCTGACAGTTTCATATCTGGGATCAAATAGAGTGGGCTTTGTGTTGTTAAGATGCTGATTATACATTTAAACAATTACAGTCCAGTAATATACAGTAATTACAATCCAGTCAAATTTAGAAAATAGAAATTGGGCTATTTTGCCTAATCTTGGCTTCTAGCAAGTCTGTCCCTGTGAAATCTAAATTCTGAGACAAATTTGACTTTACATCTTGAATGCCACAATCTTGTAAAAGACAGAACCAAAACAAAGACTTATACTAAGTCTTTAGTATATGTGTAAATATGTAAATATGAGTATTTAACTTCAATTAATATGTATATAACATTCAGCAATATCTATTTGGTTTGGAAAGCTGTGCTGTAATGATTAACACATCCACAGAAGCATCCACAGAACTCAAGCAGGGTACACTGCTCCACCAGTGCCAAGGTCTGTCACACTGCTTGTTAGAAATCTGGATGAGAAAGAATTTTCTGAGTAATTCAAGTGCTGTGCAAATGAATTTAGCGGTTTAGATACATTTACTAAAACAAAGGCTGATGATTACAAAGCTAGAATGAACTTGGACTGTGTTTATATCTGCTTCCTGGAAGTTAAAATGTGATCAGAGGAAGAAAGAAAATTAGCTTTCAAGATTTTCTTTTTTGTTCTTGGGTCTTGTCAGTGGTGGTTGTTTTCTTGTGGCAGGATAATATGGAAGATTTCTGTGCCCTTATTCTGTGGTGTGATTTGATGAGACAGCTGGTGGTACCCCATGCTGGAACAACAGCTGGGAATGGTCATATACTGTTTCTGGATAGTACAACACAAGTCAGCAATCTGCATCTATCAGCTATCAGTCACCTTCCTTTTAATTAGTTTCAGATGCAGTGTCTAAATAAGTAGTGAAATGTCAGCAGTCCCACACTCTGAAATAAAGCTTCCTCAGACCCCAGGTAGAGATTGATTGGTTTTGTTGCTGCAGTCCACTGACATTTGAAGAGAGAAATTCGCAGTTGTGGTCAAGGATCTTTTTTCAGACCACACATCTAACAAATGTTAGCCTGAACACAGCGTGCATTTAAAACCTTGCAGTAAAAGGCCTTAAACCTACTGCTAAAACCTGCTTTAATCAAGATCAGTCTCACTGAAGTAAGATTAACTAAAGTTATAAAGAAAATACTCATCCAACCCTAGACAGCTGTCCAGACCCCCTGGGATATCAGAAATAAAAGGTAGCTGGAGATGGTGATTCACCCATCCTTTTGGATACCTATCTTAGGGTGGATGATGTGCCCTGTGTGCTCCCAATTACTGGGGGAGCTATGTGACTAGAGCTTTCGCTTTCTCATGGTTAAAGTTAAGTGATGTAAACTCTACATTTACTTTCTACAGCTTTGCAGACTTTTCACTGCAGTAAAGAACAGAAGAAAATCTGTAAAATGTCAGATTGAAGGTTTTTCTAGCCCATACCCTGCTTCCCACCATTGACAAGAGTGGATGTCTAGTGAACAGGCATATATGAAAACTTCCTGTAACACTTTCCCAGTTTCCAGCCATTTTCAGGACAGGAACTTCCTGATGAGGCTGTGATTTCTATGTATTTCCATTAAACTCTCCAGTCTGTCCTTGAACCCATATCAAACTTCAGCACCCACACCATCCTTTGGCAAGGACATCTGCAGGTCAGCTGCCTGCAAAGATGTTTCGTTTGGAGCCCTACTATTTTATTAGCTTTGTCTGATGCTTCCCACCTCTTGTACTGGAAAAGAGTAAAAAATCCATCTACTCATACTCTCCATGTCACTCAAGAATTTTTTTTAAATCTATCACCTCCTCTTCCACTATCTTCTTTCCAAACGAAAAAGTCCTAGCTTAGTCATCCTTCATACAGAGCCTTTCTGTACCTTTGATCATCTTTGTTGCCCATCTCTGAACTTTTTCCAGCTGCCGTGTGAAATTCTGGTGATGAAAGGATCAGGACCTTCTAACTCACTGAAGCAGACAAGCTCACACCTAAGATCCCAAATTTGTTGCAGTGCCACTTACTCAGGATCAAAACGCCTGTCAGCGCAGTGATAAGCAGACTGCAGGCAGCAGTTGAAGAGCTTGAGCAACATTAGAGACTGCATCCTCTGAAATAACTTGAGGATACTCAGTCAAGTCTTCCCATCTCACCTTCTTCTACTACAGCCGGCACATACGAGACGCGGCAAGTCCCACCTCAGTGTGGCAGAGTCATTGCAGGTCAAGGAACTGCAATGCAGGCACCTTTGGGGAGACACCCTGAGTGTGGAACTTCCTGAGAAAAAAAGGAAAATAGCAAAAAGACGGTGATCCAACAGGTTCAAAGCCACTAAATATGCATGTTCAGGTAACTGCCTGAAGAACATGGTAGAGTTACAAAGCTATGGTACCTTCATTCACTGCATTGCTCAGTAAAACAGCTCAGCTTGAATCATTTGGATTCTTCATAGTCAGGTGATTATTTCTTTAAAAGGTGGTAACACCTAATCTGCCCATAGTGTAATGGTCAAATAGGTGGTCTGAGGAAAACAAGACTGTCATCAACCCAAATAAAGCCAAAGAATTCTGGATTGCATCGGCTAAGAATCCATTTTCCTTTGGATTATGGCTCTTCCTAAATCTTAAGGGTAATACAAACCTTTTCAAACAATAGCAGACTCAATTGAAAGTATGTGATATACAGTGTTCAGAATCCAAGGTCAGAAAAACACATTTTAAAAGCACAGCATTATTATTATTGTTTACTATTATAGAGTATCAGCCAAGGAAAATATTTTCTGTCTTCAGAAAAATCTGAAATTCCCAGTAGGGTGGGACGCAGCTGACATTCCTAGTGGCTTGCTGTCTTGCTCGGAGCACCATGTGGTTCACAGCTAAAGGGCAGAGATGCTTGCTACTGAAGAATTGCAGTCACCTCAGAGAAATGCATGGCCTACAGCATTTCATAGTTCACCTAGACCAGAAATGCAAAGGCAAACAAAGGAAGGGAGAAGAGGTAATTTACTTTGGATTATTGCTATTGTGTGATGTCATTGTTACTTGTTAAGATCACTTTGTACTGAAGCCTTTGCACTATATTGGTAACAATGCAGTATTAAACATTGCAAGGCAGCTGCACCATTCTTTTATGTCAAAGAACCAAAATAATGGAATTTGCATTAACACCTATGGTGTCACATTTCTGCAACAAAAAACACTTTTTACTGCTCCAAAGCCAGGAAGATTTTAATTTTGATCTTTCAGGAAAACTACAGTGATAAACAAGTGCCTGTACGAAGAAGGGAAAATAGAGCTGATTTCATAAAGCTTTTACCCTTTTCATCACTTACATTTGGTCCTTCTTCTTCTCTCAGAGTCTGGTTGTCTGCCAGGAACCGTGAAATCTCTGAGCCCAGGTACAGGAGAACCTATGAATCATGAGGAAACAACTGAAAAAGGAAGCTACAGTAATTACTGTGTGAGTTAAGGAAGACACAACCATGGGCTTTCCAACAGGTCCTTTTCCTCCTGCATTGCCAGCCAGGCACTCTGTCACCCAGAGGTCTGATCTTTTGAATTGGGCCCTCACAGCACTTGAATCTGTTTCCACTTTCACATCTTGGAGGCAATTATGAAGCAAACACAAGGCCAGAAATTCATCAAATGCATGAAGTCCAGTAATGTGATCCTCTCCAGTAATGTGATTTGGCTCTTTTATAATGAGGAGATTTCATACCTTCACCCCACCCTGCAAAAGGTATAAATGACAGCCTGTTGTCAAAGTCTTAATTTCTAGCAATCTGTATCAAATTTAATGCAGCTATAGACTTGATTCCAAGGCCATGCAGTAGACTGTGCAAAAAATAGGTATCTGACATCTCCAAAATGCTAAGCAAAGAAACCATCCCATGCTGCAAATTTTCTGGCTCTGATTATACTGGTGGAACTTGGATAGCAATAAGCAACTGCCAAAATTACCCTGTATGCTTTTTCTCTGTTGAGAAAAATACACAGCAATCCATAAGACCATAGTTTAATCAGTATAAATCATAAACAAATGAGACACTTTTTGTCATTCAAGTAACTTGAAAGAGAGAGTCAGGGTTAGGTTTTTTCCCCCTTTCTCATGTGCATGAAGTGAGTATTTAGTGAATAAACTCATAGTCTGAACAATCCAAAGCACGTCCTCTAAGGAACTCAGCATCTTAATCTTTAAAAAGCTTTGGTGTGGCATTGAGGCATTTTCTGTTTCTGTTAAAGTCTGGGAAATTTGCAATTGACTTCAAACTGAAGCAGAAGTTGATCCTTAGTGTACAATTCACAGAAATTTGGAGAAGATTAAGAAGTAGGGGGGGAAAGAGCACGAGCACTAAGAAAACAAAGTTAATTATTAGTTTATTTTTAACTCTTTTTATTTCATTAAGTCCATTAAGCAAGCAAAGTAAAATGTCAGATACTGGAGCCAGAGCAAAGACAACCAATAAAATCACATGATATTTTAATCTTTCAATAGCTCAGATGATAAATGCTGACTATCATCATATTTACAGGACACTTCTGTATCTGAACACGGAAAGGCAAAGTGCACAAGTGATTCTTACTCATCCCCTACAAGGCTAGCTCTTCAAGATGGATGGAGAAACATAATATTGTCAGTGCCACTACAACGAAACAACCTTTTCCTTTCTCAGCGATGGGCCTGTACAACACAGCTAATTGATGTCATGTGTTGCCTCATGGAGGGCTTGGCAACTGCACAGATGCATGCAGTTTGTGAAGTAAGCACCACCATCAACATTTCACAGAAAGGGAAATAGTGGCAAAGACAGCAAGTGTCTGGTCCTCAATCACTCAGCGTGTCAGTGTCAAGTGCACAATCGGGGACATGGTAACGACCCCCCAAGGCCTGAGCCAGCCGCATGCTGCTCTTCCAGGAATTCCCTTTCCACACAAGCCAGCTGGCCAAGAGACCGAGGCAGCAGAGCTGCAAATAATAAACAAACCAGGAGGGATGGGACCGAGCTCCCAATGGCAAATACCTCAAAGGTTTCGGCTCCTGTCAGCAAAGCTTATATCCCAACACAGGCGTTACTGTCAGCAATAATGTAATATTGTCTGGCTCCCACTGAAAAGAAGAGCGTACGGGAGAATTCAGTTAATGGGCGGTGATGATTAACTCTGTCATGCCTGATCCCCCTCCTCTGCATGGCCCAGTGCTACCCCTCCATCCTTCTCCCACTGCTCCCTGGACAGTCATAGCTCCTGTGCAGCAACAGCAGGGCAGACAGGAAGAGCTCAGGCCCTGACATGTTGTTACCTGTCACCTGTGAGCCAGAGGGCTGCAAGCACTGTTACTGGCTCTGTGCTACCAAGATGTAATTTAACAGATTATAGTTGGGTGAGCTGAAAATAAAAACAGAGGAAGTTACTCAACTTCATCTAGTCTCTCTAACTCATTATTGCATTTTTTGTATGTCCTGAAAGTGTACAAAAGTGTAAATAAAATGTGCTTCGTATTGATCACTGCCTGAGCCGTTGTTATTGGGTGAGGAAAAGGAAGTTTTAACCCTGAGCTGAAAAGAAAATGGCTCAGCCCTGGGGTCACCAAGGTAGTTCCTTGATCTGCATGGGATACTTTTACTTCTGGAGTCTGATTAGTTCGTCGGTCAGTCGATTGGGTTTTGTGTTGTTTTTTATTACAACAGTGCTCATGTTGCCTGAGCCCTGCTAGAACACTTAGTCTGGCTTCTTACCAGCCAGTGATGCTGTTAGGCTGTACCACCCTTATACAAAGTACATAAATAATAAGTCAAATTTAAATTTTAATTTGAATTTAAATCCACTGTCATTAAAATCATGGGTTCAGAGAAGACCTGTTTCTTTGTTACTTCATTTGATGCACAAGAACCTATACGTAGAACTTACATAGATATGTAGATAAGAACAATAATTCAATTCCACCTCCTTCCAAAAAGTGACCTAAGTTACCTCTCTTTCCTCCTTTAATAGGAAAACAAGCAATTCAAATTGGAAAAGCAGTTCAACAAATACTGACTCCACAGGGAAAGACTAACCTGCGTTCTCCTACCCAAGGGCCAGGGAAAGCTTCACATCCTGGAGGCTGAGAAACTTCAGACAAAGGGAAAAAGCCAAAGGTTTGGCTCCATTCCCAGCCAAGCAGCACCACCTCTCCTGAGCCAGGACATCTCTGGTTTTGGATCATTCTTGGCCACACTGGATAAAAGGGAGAGGTCAGGCTCTCAGAAATGTTTCCTAAGCCTTGTTCACCTTTGAGGGAAAATCAGTAAAATGAGTGGAAAGATTGCTGCTGACCTTAGTGCTCTTTGGGCTGCTACCCCATGTAAAGCGTGGAGCAATTTGGCCATGGATGTTGCTTGGGAAGTGGGAGGCCATATTTTGCATCAGCTTCTGGTTTAGGCTACACCCCACACACAACATACTGCAATAGTTAGCTAGTATTTACTGGGGGTGGATCACAGCAGCTAGCGTTGCACTGGAAAGAACATGCAAAGATGTAAACCAGTTCTTCTATTACACGTGTCCCACAGCAATGAGGAGTCCAGAAAGACATGAAGACACCAATAATCATAAAGGGCAGATATAACTTCGCATCAGTCATCTGCACTTTCTTCTTTTCTTCTTCTTGCTAGCTGATGGACTAGGCCAGATCACCAGAAGACTAGACTTCCAGCATCCACCTACACATCATTATACCCCAACCACACTCACACTCACAGTATCCTGCACAAAAAGAATAGGTGACCAGCCACCCAAACAACCAAATAATCTTGCCTCTCCAAATATCAGACAAACCTGACGGTGCCATTTCCAAGCGTGCCCCATAGAGGTGGCACCTTTCTCTTTATGTGCATTGTATTGCCCTTACTATTCATTATCCAGTGATATTTTGGTCTCTTAAAAGTCCAATTGTACCTCTGTCACTACAGACCAATAACTTCCTCAGGTAAACAAGTCTGTGGCAACAATAGATTCTGCAGGTCTGCACACCTGCATAAATATTTGCCTGTTCAGACCCTCCTGCTTTGCACCTCTTGGGCCTGGTATGTTAAGATTTATTCCAACCCTACCAATATGCTTAGAAATTATGCAATCTGAATTAAAGCAGTGGTGACATAACAGAAAATTCAGGCCTCTGACTCTTCAAAAGTATCTATGGTGCTTTATGTCCATGTGCAGAGTAACTAAAATGAAGAGATAGAATCCACAGGAGCAATGAAGTTTCACAGAACTATTTCCTTCTTCAGGTCCTTGAAAATCATTGTATGTCATTACTGGAGTTGTTCAACTACGGCTAGCACAAATGTTGGTGGAAAGTGTATTAAGAAACAGAAGACAGATTTCAACTAGCTGTCTCCTGAAGGGGAAAAAAAAAAAAAATACCAACCAAAAACCTAAGTTGCAGCATAAGCAAAAATGGGGAACCAGCCTAAGGTTTCACAGGAAGAAAACCAGTCTGGAAGGAGGGAGAACAAGTCTTGCCTGCTAGCGATAACAGTTTTAAAAGAGGTGCAGCTTTAGATCTTCTGGGGAACCTCCTGGCCCCCTTATTTTATTACTAATTGTGTTTTGAAACAGCCATTTATAGAAGAGATCCACATTGCGCATTGTCAATTACTACCATATGTCCCACACTTGGCAAACAAGGCAACTCGGAATGACATTTTCTGAATAATCAACACCATCACCAAAAAGTGCCTGCATCTTTGCTTTGGGCTTAATAATACATTTTTTCCCCAAACAAGATAGCTTTCTCACGACGATGCCAAATGGAACATATTAAGCTTTAACGATGGCTGAGAACATCGTGCGCCAGAGAGGCAGGAACGGGGCTGTGAGAGGGCGTCTCGGACCTTAGGACAAACAGCTGCGTGTGTACCAGCCACAGACGCTGCTCCGCACAAAGGGGCCTCCAGCCATTGCTGCAGTACAAATAATGCATTAAAACAGCGAGCTTTGGCAAACCGAGTCTGAGGCTTCGGAGAGTTCTGGAAGTCAATCACAAAACACTCAGCAAGATGCAATCCCCAGAGCAAGCAGCAAAAACTGCAGACAACAAGGATAAGATGGAACATGGAAACATCCAGCTTATTGCAGTAATACATGTAGCCCACTAAAAAACCCCAAACAGACAGACGCTTGTTGCATACATGCATGGTATGTGTCTGAGGCAAGAAAGGAGGAAATACATTTGAAATATCTGCCTAGCCTTTCCCTCAACTTATGTCTCAATATAGACGGGCACTACACTGACAGAGACAGGACAGGGGCTGTGCAGTCCCCTGGCCCCCGGCCTCCTTCTCTGAAAGGCACAGAAGTGCAGCAGGCAGTGGCAATGCAGGACATGCTCTGGCTGCTAGCTTCTGCCCGCCTGTTCCCAGCAAATCTGTCCTCAAGCCCTCGGTATTTCGATGGGACGTTTCCAATAGCCAAGGGGTGTGGATAGACCTCTCATTTATGTAACTGTCATTGGTGCAAAGAAGAACACCAGTATGAAAAATGTGGCCCAGCCATAATCAAACCACTGATTTCGGAGTGAGCTGGCGGAGAGTCTGGGACAGCTGCTCTGGAGCAGGAACCACTACACCTACTTTATGTGATTTCCTTTGGCCTTATCAGGCATTCTACTGATATTTCATTCATCAAAGTCCAACAGGACAGCCAATTATCTGCCGTACCATGAAGCTCCACTGTGAGAAAGCACGTAGCTTGGAGATGGGGTTAGCACCGTGGGAGCAGCATGCAGGTGGGTTGAGTAATGTCACTGATGGGGAGGGGAAGCACAGATTCAAGTGTTTGGGAAACAGTGAATACAGGGATAGTAATGAATATTTACCTGAAGTGCTAAGGATTATGGTTGGGCTTTACCTCATTTAACTTTAAGCTTCCAAAAGTTTGTTTTCTAGTCCACATGCATTGCTCAGGTTCTCTCTATAGAAACTCCTAGAAAGCAGTTCAGCTTCAACAGCTCAGACTGCCTGGCTCTCTCCAGGCACTCTAAGGAAACTCAGACAAATGCCTTTGGGTGCTGTTTCACAGCTCGTGTGTGGAAAAAGGCAGGTCTCATCTGTCTTTCCCTTCTCTCATGCTCTTTCATCCCTTCAGGGAATCTCCTGGTGCTGCCCCAGCCTCCCTTAGAGCAGCTCCATGCTCATCAGACACTTCCATGAGCGAGTTTTCGCCTTTTGATGGGTTAGTCATCTGCAGAATTTTTGAATTAAATCATCTGAAGAAGGGCCCTGTGAGCTCACGCAAGGTAAGTAGTGGGAGCTGACAGCCAGGAGACAGCAAGGGAGATAGGGACTCTCCTCTTCCAGTGGTGATGTGATGCCAAACTGACTCACTGATTCCCATGGGGCTGCAGCCGCAAACAAGACACCTATCTCCAAGACAGTGAATGGTTCATGAAAGGAATCCCAGCATTTGGTAAGGAAAGACTTAAAATCAAAATGAAGTTGGGACACTTTCATCTTCTGTTTAGTACTATAGTTATCATACAATGAACACTTGCCTTGAGGATATAAGCCAGTGATTGTATTGATAAAATACAAGGGTGCCAGGTCCCTCAGCAGTCACTTCCTTCCATGGAAAGGAGCAGACAGTCAGCGGCAACCCTACATGTCACAAGGGAAGCCTTGCCCCGAGCCATCACATGTACCACTTCCCTTTTCAGCCTTTTTACAAGTCAACTCATTCTCTCTTTCACATGCTTCTTGCTGCTTCAGAGACATTTGCTTTAGGATGAGTTTTATGTTGTACATTAGCAATCCCTTCCCTGAGATGAGAGCTGACAGATGAGTCCTTGCTTAGTGAGAGTGAAACCATGAAGAATGGCTGAACAGGTCTCAGCATTGAACCAGTGGCTTATTCTGGTTGAAAAGAAGCAGTCTTGGCTCTTAAAAAGTAATTGATTCCTACCAGATCGCATCCTGCAATTACGGGTGAGCTCCAGGCTGCTGGGGATGAGGAACTCAGGGTGACTTTCCCACACAGAACTTGAGCCCATGGGCCTTGCTTCCATAGAGCAAGGTGAACGGCACATGTTTTGTCAATGCAGGTGTTCTTCCTTGAAATCTACTGAGTACAAATTGCTCCTGTCCTTAAGTTAAAGCTCATGATTCAGACATGTCACAGACTGGATTTGGTGGTTGCTGAATAGCCAGGCTGGTTTTATAACTTATCTCAGGAAGGTGCACTATTACTCCAATCCACCACAAAGTGCAGAAAGACAGGGATTAGCTGTAAATCACTCCTAGGGCATCATTAGCTTTGTCTGGTAGTGGTTTGTTGTTTGGATTTGGGTTTTTTTCCTTGAAATGTATTGATTCTTAAGCCTTAAAAACAATCACTCTCATTGGAAATACCCTGTATCTCTTCAGTGCAGGTGTATTGTCCACATTTTGCTTTCCTTTATTTTCAGTCAATTCCTAAAGCCCATGTATGAACCCTGAGGGACTTAGAAGCCTTAAAAGCTTAGGTCTGACAAGAGGTGAAAAGTTATTTTAGTACCATGCCATACATATCAGCCTAATGGACTGCAAGCTTGCAATGTTTCACTGTGTTTTCTTTCTTCCAAAATAATTTTCAAAGAGAAAAAGTATATTCCCCTGAAAATTTCAGGATGTGCAAATTACCTCAATTCCCACACATTAAATGAAAATAACACTCTCTCTTTTATGACTTCTCAGATTAGGGCTCCATTTTGTATGAAATGAGGGCCCTCCACCCTTGCTTATGTGAAGATTGCCTGTAGCTTGAAAAGTGTTGCTCTGGTGGGAAAAGGATGGACCATGATGAAAGGACCACAGATTGAAGCACTGCTGTCATCTACTTAGCTAAAGTATGTTGAGATCGTTTCTCCCAACAACCCCTTTAAATCACTGACTTTCCCATTTTATCAAGATTCTCAATAGCTCAAAACCAGAAAGACCTCTCTAGACATCAAATTTATTCTGCACTGGTTTTAGCTGCTTTCTCTCCATTTCCTGCTCTGTGCCTCCTCCTTTGAGCTTTTATTTCTCCTCTCTGGAAGCATTTCCACCACCGCTGTAGGTACAGCTCTTCCCATTCAAATCTATTCCCTTCATTACACCACATAAAAATTGCAGATTAACTGCAGAAAAAACAGGGGTGGAAAAACCTGGTACTGTGCATGGCATCAAAGTGCTTTGAGAACAAAGCTCAAAGGACAATCCCTAATAATTCAACTGTGACCATTTTTCTGAATCCTTATACACTCTAGTGTGAAATGACTGTATTTCATTGCATTACACTTAACACTTCAACTCTGGCCTTTGGTATTAATGGGAATGTCCTTCAACTATAGCTGCTTTTTGCTCCTTTTCTTTGATTCATTAGTTGTTTACTGCAGGCTATTAACAGCCCTAGAACTAGCTTTAATCCACAGCCAGAGTCTTTAAATATAATACATCATCAACAGGTAATTATTCACTTTGAAGTCTTTCCTCCTTTTTTCTTAGCCATGTGAGGTGATATCTGGGGCTTTAAAGTTTGGTAACAGAGGGCTTCCATCAAAGCACCAAAATTAGTAATGCAAATGTCAAGAAGTTAATTTGCGTACCTTAAATACAAGGATAGCCAATTTTCTTTTTTTCTTTCTTTCTTTCTTTCTTTCTTTCTTTCTTTCTTTCTTTCTTTCTTTCTTTCTTTCTTTCTTTCTTTCTTTCTCTCTTTCTCTCTTTCTCTCTTTTTTTTTTTTTTTTTTTCAGTTTTGACTCCTGCTACAGCTTTGGAAAGCTTTTGATGCTTTTGCAACTGTGGTAACTTGACAGAGTATACTTTAGAATTAGGTAACTGTACTATAAATGCCCAGCACCATAAATTCAGTAGGAGCCTTAGCCCTTTTTGTCATGCTCAATAGGATTTTATTTCAATAGTCCCTCTAGAAGTCAGCTCAGAAATTCAAAGCTGTACATTAAAAGTGGAGGCTAGCGCCTCTAAACATACATTTGCATAAGCACAAGTTCATGGTGTTGCATCAATTCCAGAGGTCTTTAACACAGGTTCTTTGGTTTCATTTAAGGAATGTCCTTAAGACCATGATTAAGTGCTTCTGTACTTAAAGCTTTAATAAGAGCTATCTGATACTGGTATATATTTCCTGAATGCACTGAGATGCACTGAGAAAAACACAAGTAGTGCATATAAGACAACTCACCTCCAAAGACTCACAGAAGATCAGCCTGTGGTTTCTGCAGTATAGTGTGCATCAATCTAAAGCACTTCTCAGTCTTGAAAAGTCAAATACATAGTATCATTAGATATGATATATATGATGATTAGATATATACGTAGATATCATAGTATCACAGTGAACAGTGAGATAATTTTTCTTTTGGTCTGAGTATTCCTTTTCAATCTTTTCTGCAGCATTTTATTACTTTGGTCTATAAACATCCTTGGAAATATTTTCTGAGGAACAGCAGACCCATAAATGCAAGACAGTTGCATTTACTGGGATAGAGACTGCAAACTCCTCTGGTTAACCGTATGTCTCTCATTATGTGCTTTTGGGGTGCTCTGACACATGGCTTTCTAGGAAAGGTGGCACTGGGCATGGGGACTTTTTAAGTTATTCTTATTTCCTTGCACATTTGTGTTTCTTTCAGTTCACAGGTGGCAGTAATCACACATGCAACACATAACAGGCAGACTGCTGCTCTACCAACTCCCAGTTACCAGCAGAATGAGTGGCGTGACTAAGGCAGTCACGCTGTGGACCTAGCTGCTTTGATGATGACAGCATCCCTAGAAAGCACTGAAAGCAAAGAGCGTCTTCTCCACTTACAGATGAAGAAGCTAAGAGCCAAGTTTCAGCCTCATTTCAATCAGGCTTCCATTGTTAGGATGGTAAGTAAATGATAGAAGAACTGTTACATCCCACAGGTCAGGCCACTGATACCACCACTGGATGACTCACCACCAGAGGAATAAGCCAGCACATGAATTCGGAGTGCTAGGGCACTCTCTACAGCCCCAACTGCAGGAAAGCAAGTGCGAGCATGCTCCATCTTCTCCTGCTAAGTAATCCGCAGCATCACGAGAGAAAACGCATGCACACTGAGGAGTTAAAATGATGAAAATTAAGCATACAATGAACAATATCCTTGCTTTTGGGGAAGATCTAAAAGCTTCTCCAAAGGGAAAAGTAACAGCTAAAAAAGCTTTATCTTTGCAAGCATCATAAAAAAGGTCGTAAGCTGTATACACTACAAAGGCACTGCCTTCGCCCCTCTGTCTCTGTGATTTCTTTAGATTGAAGAAACCTGTTGGCTTGAGTTCTGAAACCCCAGATAAAAGCTTTGATTTGTTAATTAAATTTTTACTGCTATCTGCATTTGATATCTCAGTCAAATTGTATCCGCTTGCAACAACAGAAGAAGTCACATCAAAGGACAGCTCCACCTCCGTGACCTGTAATTACAGAATTTACTGCTGGGTGACACTGGCTGTAAGATGCACCTGCCAGGCAGCCCCAACGTACTATCTACACCTAAAACAAAGACATTTCATTCAACTGGGGTGAGCCAGCACATGCCGAACAAAAGGGCTATGTTTTGTCAGGAGCCAGCCTGGTGTATTGCTTGTCCTGAGACAGACAGGAGCTTCTGAAAACAAGGGGTTTTTTTCTGTGTTACCACACTAAATTGGGGATAAGGGTGAGCTCCCACAGAGAAAGGCAGAACTAGAAGAAAATGGGAGAGAAATGGGAATGGGAAGATAGAGATAATTAAAAAGAAAAGGAAGAAAAAGGAAAGAAAATTAAAATCCATCCTAGTGGTTAAAACAAAAAAAAAAAAAAAGAAAAAAGCTATTTGTGAACAAAACATTGACAAAATATTAGGAAACATAGGGAAGGAGAAAGATGGAGTAGCAGAGAAAAATAGAGAGGAAAACCAATTAGAAATCATGAGTATATACTAATATATTTGCTGGAATCAAACTTTAGCATGCAGAATATTCTCCCCTTCAAACACCCACACAGGTAACGCAGAAATCCCCAATTTGTGTCAACACATTCTTTGGCCCTCAGTTGTTTTCCACTATATTTTGAGACAAGCAGAAATGTATCATGACAAAGACTCACAACGTAGTCTTTATTGAACTTGGGAGCCTCCCTGGGAGTCCCAGAAGTTGTATAGTATTTATGTTTGGGAAACAGAACACAAAGAAGGAAAATGAAGTAGCACATTGAATAGGCTTGCTGGATAGGAATTTTCCCTGGAGTGATTAATGTACACAAAATATCCATACTACAGAACCAGCATTTTCTACAAAAGAAAAATAATTTAGTTGAAAAAATCAATTTTTCTGTTGGTAAAACCAATACGGCAAATCCATGCCTATCCATCCTTTCGTTAATACTGCTTTTGTTACTACTGCTTCAGTGATGCAGGAACTTTCAGGCTGGCAGTCAAAAATAAAACCAGTTTGGTTCTCTCACATGGATTAATGCCCAAGGCAACCCTTCCTGCAAAAATAAAGTAATACTTTTTTAAAAATTAATTCCTTGCACATATAATTTACTTCATCCTGATTTTTGATTTACAATTTCCCAGGATTTTGGGGATTTTTAAACAAAAGAGGCTCTGATTTTCTGATCAGAATTCTTTTTTTCTTAATGAGAAATAGAGAAACTAAAGTCGCTTTCTTTTACTTACTTCAGCATGAGCCTGGCCTCACTGTAACCACGAAAAAGTTTGCTGTTTACTTCAGTGGGCCCAAGATTTTGCACCTTGGGTCCCTTTGGCCTCAGTGAACACTGACTAAACAATGTTGCTGAAAAGCACGAGGTGAGGTGTATGGCGGGATAAAGGGTCTGTAGACTTCAAAGCTTTTCTCTGTTTTCACTGGAACTTCAAAACGCTGTTGAAATATTTACTAAACCCAATTGGTGTGATGTCTCTGAAAGTGCAGATGAAAAGCACTCACTACGGCAACTTGGGTTTTCAAACCTGGAGCGCAGCCAGGTCATCCCTTACAGTGGCCATGCCCCAAAACTGGGTATCATCCTTTTCTCCAATAGTCTGTCCCTCTATCATGCTATTGGAGTGATCTTCAGCAGCATTTCCACGGTTGGCAATAGCAGGAGCGCAGTCCCAGCTGACAACAGGACCTGCTCAGATCCCTCCATCAGCCTCAGTCTTTTCAATGCTGCCTCAGAAATGACAGCCCCCCTCTCCCCCCCCGCCCCCAGCCAAGACTGTAGCCCCTCAGGGTTTCGTCACTACCTAGCAAAACAAGGAGTAACCTGGGAAAACTGTCAGGGATAAGAGGGGAAATAAGCACGTGGGTCGGTTTGGGTCTCCCAGCATCACAGAACAGGTCAGGACTAAGCTGGGGCTAGAAACCAGCACTAACTCCCAGTCCCTGTTCACTGGCCAATTATTTCTGGTGTTACTCAATACTGTGTTTTAACTGTGGGAAGACCAAGGGGTAGGTTACAGGCAGACGTCCAGTCTCCCAGCCCCAGCCTGGCTGCATTAAAGTCTTTCCTGACTACATGGCCTCCAGCTTGCCCCAGCCTGGAGAA
Organism: Limosa lapponica baueri; assembly: GCA_002844005.1. Classification (NCBI taxonomy): domain Eukaryota; kingdom Metazoa; phylum Chordata; class Aves; order Charadriiformes; family Scolopacidae; genus Limosa; species Limosa lapponica. The sequence goes on along the minus strand of KZ505666.1, from coordinate 1,235,512 downwards.
AAGCTTTCCCAAGAGCTATTTCCCCCTCCTGAGAGCAGACAGGGTTTCTGGAAGCAGGGAGGGCAGCAGGTAGCTTTCAGAAGCACTCAGGTTGGCTTTGCTTCTGCCAGTCCCCTCCTGTGAAAAGGAGCTCAGCCTGGTTCCTATTCCCTCCCTCCATGCCCCTCGTCCTCCCTCCAGCCTGGTCCTTTGGTCCTGAGGATGAGGGGTGTTTTGGCTTTGGCTGGATTACTGTTTTCAGAGGAAAGTGACTCTGAAACTCAAAACGAACCCCAGAGGGTGCAAGAACAAAGTTAATGTGAGACCAAAAGCAGAGGATGACCTCAGCTCGCAGCTTACAGGTCTTGTGTCCCAAATTGCTTGGGTTACACCAAAGTCACAGGCAGTAAGAAGCATGGTACCCTCCTGCTGTGAATTCCTGCTGTGGGCAGCCTTCACACCCTGGGGGAGGGAGCCTTGAAGCCTGGAGGATTGACACTGCCTGGGTCCTGGGAATTTCCCCAAAGCAGAAGGATTTGCACATGGGTGAGAACTGACTTGGTACTCAAGCTGCCAATCTACCATGACAATGAAGGCTCTGGGACTGGACAGAGAGGCTGCTGCCCCAGTACCAAACGGAGCCCAGGTGGGTTTGATGCTCCCAGGGGAGGAAGGGAATTGAGCTGGCACACAGGAAGACAGCTGCACTCTTGGGATAGGAATGGGCAGGTGTGAGATTAGGGACGCAGTGAAGTTGTCAAGGCATTTTGTTTTCAGGCAAAGCTGGAAGCACTTACGAAGCATTTTGTAGAAATAAATATGCATTTGCCTTAGCTGGATTCAGCCTAGGATTTCAAAGTGGGAGCAAAATTATCTTGATTAGTAAGCCGAAGAGCCCTGGAAATAGGCAAGAGGGCTCACAAAACTCCTGCAAAATATTATGAAAGTACATCTGAAGTGTGTCATTTTGCAAGAGCAGTAAAACATTTTTAATTTCCACAAAGACCAAAGGAGCAGAAACACAAACGTTGACTTTCCAAATATCGAGAGTAACATCAAAGGGCAGTCAATAACAGAGAGCATTAAAAGGCACTTTACCCAAATTGTGTGGAGGGTCCTAGATCACATTGAACTGGACAAGTAAGAGCTGGTCTTTTATTTCTAAAAGAGGCCCCTGCGTGGCCACCCCCACAGGTGTCTGGAGCTCCTGTGTGAAGGGAAACAATAGAAACCATGTCTCTACTCTCTTCATAAACCATCCCCAAATGCAGATTTACTTTTTCTCTATGTATGGGTTAAGCTGTCCATAAGGGGCAGAGGCTGAGTCCATACTGGATTCCTGCCACCTGGATGGGTTTCCATGCCAGGCAACCCAATATTCTTGCACCTGGAGCAAGCCAACATGTGGGCAGCATCAATGGCTGAGCACCTCAGAGTGATGCTGAGATCATAGCTAACGGATCAGAGCCAGGCAGAAACACCAGAAACTGGAGTAAAATACAGAGAGAGAGAAACTCCCCAGCTGCTAGCTAGACATGGGAAAGAGCTATTGATTGCCCGAATCAAGGCAAGGGAAAAGTGACCTGAGACTACCTTCCAGGGCTGTCAGCTGTCACACAACATTTAAAAAGCCATGTCTAAAAGAAATTAAAAGCAGTGAGAACTATTGCACGCTTTTAAAGTCATTCCAGTTCAGTTATGAAAATGTATCCACAGTCTATTTGCCTAAAACTGGAGTGCTGTGATCCTTGTTTACCAAGTAAAACAAACACCCCATACAGAAGGGGGAAATGACCCACGAATGCAAGTCTTTACAAGCCTCTTCATTACAGTGAGATCAGAGTGTGCCATGTGTGCCTATCATTTTCTCAGGGCTTTTTCTTCTCCTTTTCCTGCTTTTTGTCAATGCTCCTGACTTCCCGTCTGCTTTCTATTTACAGTTGTTAAAGGGAGGGACAAAAACACACACCATTAGTTTGAAGTGGGACAGCAACAGGGACTAAAATGCAAATAAAAATTAACCTGATGAATGGTTCTTTCCAATACACAAGTTTGCATGAAAGGAGCATAAAGGATATACAATTATGTAGTTACATCAGCTGTACAGAATTTTGAAGCAAAAAACTTTGCCATAGACCATAAGTCCAGCACATGGGCACTATATTCCCTTGGTTCTCTCTGCAAAGAAGGTAAAAAAGTTGATACAGGGCACAGTTTTGGAATATTTTCCTCTCATCACAGAAAACGTTTTTTTTCTTCAGTTGTGCCAACTCTGTCCCATCTCCTTTAGGACACTTGTGCCAGTCCGAGAGAGGTTCTTGCTTTGTAATTTTTCTTCCTCAGAAGTCTTTATCAGTAATGCTGCTCAAAGCCTCCCAGCAAATTCCCCTTTGCACTATTTGTCTCCTCTTTCCCAGTAATACATTGGTCACCATGTAGGTACTTCTCAAGTGTTGAATTATGCCACCGATGAGAACTCAGCCATTTACTCCTCTCTATCAGAGATCTGTGCAATTTGAGCTTCCCTGATATGCTATTCCTCCAAACAAGTCGCTCCTCGTCATTCATTTATGACACTTAGTGACCCTTCCTGAGCCTGGAGGATCTCACCAGCTCCTTTGACCGAACAGACACTCACTGAGCACCACAATACATACACCTTGAAAGAGGCAGCTCCCTCAGGATCTTTTTCCCTGGCAGAGCCTTAGCCTCATTTCCAACCTGCCTCCTAAAATGTCGTGCCCTTCCGGCAGCATTGCACACCCAGTGCCTATCCCCACTGATGCAACTGCTATTTTCCACTGGCCGCATCCTCCACAGGCTCAGGGCAGGTTCATTCCCCCACCTCTGTGTCAACAGCGCTATTCCTCCCTCAAAATCCTCTTGCTCTGAGACCTCAAATGCCAGCTCAGCATCTGTGTGTGCCTTCACCGCGGCAGCCAGCAGGCACCACAGCTCTCCCCACTGCACCTCCTCTCCTTCCATGGATGCTCACCCACCTTCAGCCTCCAAACTCCCCCGGGTACTCCCTTTTATCCACCTCAAATCTCCCCTGGTCACAACAGCAGACTCCTGAACTCATCTACTCTGCAGCATACTGTGATGAACAAAGCTCCACTTAGATTTGAGGGAATAGATATGAACAACCAGCTGAGATTTTCTGTCCAGCCCCAGTTCTACTATTTTAGCTTGAAAAGAAAAGCAACAGTTGGTACTAAAATAGTAATTTGGCATATGTGCTTCATTGCTTATCAGCTCGTTCCCTCAACGACAAAGACAGGAAAATGCCACGGGGATCATTTCACCAGGAGAAGGCTCAGAAAACCTGGAAGTCTGTGATGAAAATCATTTAAATGGCATAGTCAATGATCAGAATGAGTGTCTGTGGTGGTAAATGGGAACATATTAAAATGGCATGGGAAGTTTAATCTGTGATTGATCTCCCAACAATTACCCTGCTTTCTAAATCTCTCCATATCATTTAACGAGGTGATTCCAATGTTCTAATAAAATGTGGCAGGGGAATGTTTCCAGATGTCCAGTGTGTAGGCAAGTAAATGCTTCTCTGAAACCATAATCTGTGTATTAAACCAACCGACATCATCTTCTGATTGAATTACCCTTCTGTCTCAATTACAGAGAAAGGAGTCACTGAAAAGTCATGAGATTTTAAAAAATCGTTTCAAATAATGTCAGTTTTATACAAAACAGAAATCCTCCCTCTCTGTTGACTTCTTGGCATAAAACACCACTGTTTCACAAGTGCTGAAATATCTGCTTTTACAACATTTCTCTAAAATCGGTTGCTTATTCCTCCATTAGAAATGGAAAACATTGCTACTTGTGCCCCGTGACTGAGTTCTTTATCTCTGTTCACTGCAAAAATGAGACCAGCAGGCATAGGTCCAGCTCTCAAACTACACTTTGAGAATGGAGGAAAAAGTTGTGGTGAAAAGTTCAGGACACTGGGAATCGCACTGGATCAGTCCACTTGTCAAACACACCTTGTAGCCAACACTGGGAGGTCACTAGGGTTCCCAGCTTGCTGTGCAGCACTTCTTCAGCATGAAGATTGATTTTTAATTTTTTTTAGTTATTTTTTCATTTACAAGGGTGCCTCCTTCAACTGCTGGTCTGATTTCTGTACTTCAAAGAGCTCATACCAAAGTGTTCACATGACACATCACCAGACCCATGCCCGCGTTGCTCATGTGTAATGCATACAGCAACCACTGTACCACACCAGAGGATGACTGTGAGCAGCCCTGACCTCTCCCAGACTCCCTGGGTAACCGTGTGGGGTGACGCACGGCTGCAGCATTTCCCCCGGGTTTGCCAGACCTGGCCCACACAAACCATCCTTCAGCCAAAGACTTACGGTCAACTTCATGATCTTTAAAGTGTTTTCATGCCAAATATCTCAGAGGACTTTGGTGTGTGTACCTATGTGTCTTGTACAAAGCAACTCGACACCTTAAGAGTTGAGGGTGAAACTACCCCCTCTCATTACTTCTCCCTTCGCTACCTGCGATTTTGGGCAGTGATATATAACTACTACAGTGTGCAGGACCCATGTCTCTATTTTCCATCCACTTGAGACTAGATGGTTTATCTTTGTCTGTATTCACCCATCAAAAACAAATAAAAACTCAACTAATCCCTGACAGCTGAGGTCACACCACGTCTTGATTTCAGTAAGTGCAAACACAGCCCTCTTAGCAGAGCGAAAAGGGAAAAAGAGTGGCACACTTAACCCCCTCTGCTCTGTAAATAGTGTTGTTAGCTCTCAGCTATCGCAAAAGCATATCCCACATTGCATATGGAAAATATTAACCAGATATTGACTGCAGCTCTATTCACATGACAGCAAGTAATGTATTCCGTCCTCCAGGTTAGCTGTGTTTGGATATGAAGGTCTATCTTGACCCTTGAAAGGTTAGGAAGGAGGAAGGGAATACTTTGAATGGTCAATATTTTACAATGTGCATTTAGGTAAGTGCTTAGTGCCACAGCTCAGAGCAGCAGCCCAAGGCGGGTATTTTGTTTCATGCCTTTGAATGTTATATCAGTTTAACAAGCTGAAATGTGCAATCGAGTTTATTTTAGAAACGGTAAAAAATGGTGCTGAAAGCAAAATTTGTGCATGAAGTGTCTGTCATATCCATGGAGCTTGAAATTATAGAATACACTTACACAGATTGTTCACTTTAATATGCTGCCAAAGGGTGTGAAGGCCAAGTTGTAGATTAAATTTCCCTTTCTCTTCCCTGCATATGACATAGTGATATGACCCAGATGATAATACACAAAGAAAAATTGCCTGGGTTTTCCTACCCACAGGGTTCATTTGGTTAACCCTCTGATTATTAATTCCAGTAATTAGTGAGTGCTCAATAAATAGGGATGTTGTGAAAGCTGATCTTCTGAAACTGAGGTCCCAGCATTCTCTTTCGACATCTAAGAGGACTGCAGTCCTGCCTGGCCTTCACAGCAGCCACTTACGGTACGATCTGCACACCTTGTTGTCAGAAAGCACAGAACTGAATACTCCTTGTCATTGCACGTGCTTGTCAGGAGCTATGCATTCCCTAAAAAAAAAAAAAAAAGAGATATGTCTCTTCTTCATAGAGGTTTTCTGGCACATAGCAGTACTGCTGCCACTAACTTTTGCTGCTGGGATATATGAAAGCTGTATCTGTTTCTCCATTAATTAACTTGGGGTGAGTAAGTAATTCACAGTGAGTATTTGCCTCTACACAGGAGGGAGGGGGAGTAATGATTACGGGCTAAGAAAGGTTATATCAATGCATTTTTGTTTTTACCCAAGAAAAGGTGGAGCACAACACTCTTCCTGCAACACTATCTTCATTTCTAGAGCCAGCCTTGGTGTCCCTGCATATTTCTCACTTGGGCACCACATTGGCATCCACACCTAAGGATGGGACACTGTCTTATTCCTCTGAAGAGCTAAACTTCTCTCTGAAATTCCCCAAGAACATTTAGTGGAGGAAAATCCATAAGCACCATATTTTCATGGGTATAACCCCAGGTTGTCTGCAGCCCCGACTCCCACCAGTGTACCATATGCTCTCCGATAGTCTTAATTCTTACTCTCCCTTTCAAATCTATCCTTCCAGATCTGTGAGGGATATCTGAAGATGTACACCATTTACACTTTTATTCAAAAAAAAGAGGATTTTTAAAGAGGCTGAAGTTATTTCGGACTGGGCCATGCCTTTGAAAAAATGGCAGTCCTGCTTGCTGAAGTACTCACTTCTACTTGCTATGCCAAGATCTCAAACCTACATCTTCGTCAGATCCGGTGGGTAGTACAGCAGGCCCTATTTCTCCATTCCTAGATATGATATCTATTCATAAGCTTGTCTAGGCACCAGCTTGTTCCATTACTGCTGCTGAGTTTCTTTCTGCTACACTTCCCTGCTATAAAAACAGGCAGGCAACCATGTTAAAGCAGCAGCATATTTTAGGAAGCAAGAGGAAATGAAGAGAAAGGAGGACAAAAATATATCAATTAAAGCAGGAATTCAAAACAACTTTTAAAAAAATGGTAAAAACAGCTCAGCTTAAAGAAATTGTTTATCTTAATTTGTAGGTAATTCAAAGTGACAATACAAAATCAGTTAACTATAAAGTGCATGCGGAAGACATTTAATATTCAGGGAATAAAACAAGAAATACTGCTGTCAGAAGTGAGGCAAAACAAGAGACGGAATCAATTAATCTGAAATTATTCATAAGATTACAGAGCAGTGTATAGCTGATATGTTGGACAGTTTTCTCAACATTTCAGTCATGAGGGTGTACACATTTCAAGCTTGCCACTTCAGGAGACAACTACATGGAATAGCCCAGCAGAAACCTTGATGTAAGAGGAAAAGTTTTACTAATGTGAAACTGTCCAGAGTCCTCTCCTTATCATAACAAGTACAATTAAAAGTTCTTCCGCTAATGAATAGAATACTTCCTTCATTTACAAAACAACGTATTGTAAGGGAAACTGTGCACTGAGTAGACGTTCATCCTCAAAGACTTGCTTTATTAAAAGTTCAACGTGAAAAGCTCTAAAGAATTTCAGCAAAACAGTTTGGAAATCTTCAGGGATATCTTTTGCCATGCCTCAAACAAGACCCCAGGGAAAAAAAAATTAGAAAACATTAAGATTGATGAGATAAGAGTGATCCTGCAATTATACAACACCTCAGGAGAGGTGCACCTTTCACAGAGCACAGTTGCAAGATCTATCATCGGCATCAAAGAGAACTGCAAATAATAGCAAGCCCAGAGAACTCCAAACAAAGCTGAGAGCCATACAGGAAAAGTGGTAGTGTGATAAAACAGAGGAAATCCAGCTGTACGCTGATAAGCATGAAAGGATTTTGCGAGTCAACGTGAAGAGGCCCCGGTCTGGTGACTCCGGTCTAATAACAATGAGCAAATTGCTCACAACCTTCAGTCCTACGTAGGACACCTTGAAGAAAAGGCTGGAAGACTATTGTTTGCTGCAGCCTGTGTTTGCATTGCCTATACACAGCCAAGTTGCTAACTATTCACCTCAAAGTCTCTAACCTATTTCAGAGGGCTGTAAGAACTTTGATATTACTAGTTGTTTCAACAAGATGAAAGTCATGTCCCGGGCTGCCCCTGTTAAACTGCAACAGCCTCTGGCATTACTGTTGATGGATAATCACAATGTGCAATATGGGAAGCCAAATAAACCCAATGTTACAGGGAGCCACCGTCTTCAGAAAAACAGTGTTTCTCTCTTCAGCTCACACAGTTACTGTGGGTACAAGATGTAAAGATTTGAGAATTAATTTTACTAGTGTTAAGGGAGATACATAGCCTATTATTCACTCTTTTGAGCTGTTTTGCCTCTGTCACATATTCATATTGTGATGAGTCTTAGGACTTCAAACTAACAGCAAAGTGCATTAACATTCAATGACTAGCAGATAAATCTAAAATGCTAAGTGGAAATAAGCGGAGGCAATTATGCATTGGAATAAGACATTGAGGAAAGTGGTAAATTTGTCATACTTTTAAGTCTTTAAATCATTATTTAATATCTTCCTAAGAGAGGTGTTGTAATTTAACAAAAATTTGCTGGATTCAGTAATGGAATTATGTGACAATGTTCCTTGGTCTGTAAAAGCTTAAAAGAAAATAATTCATTGGTTAGTAAAATCATTTCCAAACTGAAATTTAAATGTTTCCAGTGAGTGAAACCTGCTGCCCACCCACATCCCATGGAAGTACTCAAAACTGTGCTGAAGTGGATCTTAAATCATGCATAGGACTTCTGTTGGCCCTCTGCAGCTGGGAGAAATGCATCCTGGTCAATCAGGCAACTTAGAGGTCAGGACTTCCAGCTACTAATCACAAACATACATGTATGTAGCGTATCTTTAATGTGTGCATATGGAAGTCTGCTTTATTCTGTCACTGACTGGAAGCCCAAAAGTGATACTCCTTTGACTCCAACTCACCAAAGCAAGCAAAATCTCAACTTTATAAAATGATATGCCTCCAGTACAAGGGAATGTTTTCCATATGCTGTGGGATTAAAAACACAGCATCATATAACAGAGAATCATTTGGACAGATACATTCTGAGGAAAGGCTTCATTCTATAAAGAGTTATAAAATAAAAGGAAATGAGAGAGAGACATTTTGTGTACAGAGTTAACCATTAATACCCTGAAATAAAAGCCCAATTTATTTTGGCAACATCAGATTGTTCTGATCAGTGATGGCAAAAAGTACTGATTTTTTAAGGAATACTCATACTTTTACAACTGAGGCCATAAAGAATCATTATGATAATTTCATTTAAGCATCTACTGATCAACAAAAAACCACCCACATAATATCATGGAGTAATTCCTTTACAGGAGCTAAAAAAATTTGGTGGAATGACAATCCATGTCTTAAAATGATATTTTTTCTTTGTTTAGAAATATGAAGCTGGTAAGACAGCTAGTCTACACTCCTCTACATCATCCTTTATCTCCTGAATGCTGTGCTGTTGTCTCATAAGTTAAAAAGGCCACTGTTAATGAATGCTTTCTCCATATGAAAATACTTACAAACTGTAACTCCATCATTCTAGAGGTTTTACATGTAAGAAGATGGAAATGAGAGTTAAGGCAGAAAGAGATCCCCATCATAAAACTGCAAATACAGTGCAAAGAAACCAACTCCTATTTTCAGATTCCTGTCCTGCAGGCCAGTGAAAAATATACTGGATACAAGACCCGAGGCTAAACTGAGCTTAGTTTGTATTCAGATTCAAATATCGCTCAAACTTAGAGTATTTAAAATTTGTATCACAGAGGTATTAGACTGATGTAATTTCTCTACGTAGACTAAAATGACCCTGTGTTCAAGGTGGATAGGGCTTCTCTGGTCCTGTCTGTTGTTCAATAAGATGTTATGTCCTGAAAAATTACGCTCTTTTAAGTTTTTCTTAAATAAAGAAAAAAAATTAAACCAAATATATTTAAAGTTAAAAACTGACAAGAACTCAGAAGGGAGTGTATGTTTGTCCAGAGAAAGGCTCATCCCTCAGTTAATTTTTGTTAATATTGATCATGGCACTTGCAAATTTGCTAACAGCTTGAAAAACAAATATGATGAAATCTTCTAAGTGTCCTAGAACACTTCAAATACATTATAAGAAATGAGGAAGCAAGGGGTTAAGAAGACTTTCGCAAAAAGGTGGGAAGAAGAACTAGAGGCTGCATCAGTTAGATGATGTTTATTGCCTCTTCAGTCTCCTCTCCCTCGAGGTTCATGCACCACATGGTGGAGGCTTTGGTTATGGAGTGAAAGAAGTAAATATCTTATTTGGTTCACCTCCTGTAGGCTTCCTAGAAACAGTGGGAAGAGAAACTTGAATGAGCAGAGGACCAAGTGAAGCAGGCAACATTACAGGCAGCCCTGAGGCGGCTGCAGTTCTCCAAGTGGCCCATGACATACATGATTAATGTAAGTGGGGAAACAAAAAGCTAAATCTGTTTAATCAGCAGGACAATAAATTGGAGACTTCCTGACTTCTGAAGGGTCGTAATCCACTCCTGTACTGTACCTTCTGGAGCATTCATTAGGCAGCATGGAAGAATGTGTCCTGTCATTCCCACTAGCATATGGCACATGGAGGGTCTGCATCTCCCCTGCAAAAGGCACGCACACCGTGCTGAGGAAATCAAAGGGATAGGAGGTAGAAGTGAAAATAGGACACAGCACATGATCTTTTGAGGACAGTTGTTTGCACAGTTTACACATTCTGAGAATACATTTCATAACTTAAAAGCAGTTTGTGCACAAGTTTTCCTCATCAGCATACCCCAGGAGCATGCCAGTGCATCTAGAAATGTCATCCCAGTGTCAGTGTTTCTGTCAGAAGCCTGTGTTCCCTAGCACAGACCTGCTTGTCTGCTTATCAAGACTGGTTTTAGACTGAAGATAATGCCCAGCTAATGCACTGGCTCCTAACAGCCTTGAACTTTGGCTAAGTTTCAGTTCTATGACCAGAACCTTTTTCTACTTCAGTTGCTAAATCTATAAGCTCGTTGGAAACTCTCAGGACTTTCATAGTTGTTTGGTGGCCCTGTAGTTTCCATAATTTCAGTGGTTACAGAAAATACAATGAAGGCAATAAGAAATGCTACTGACTAAAGACCACACAACTAATAGCAGGTCATACATGCAGGTGAACTGTGCAATACAAGAGGATCATCTCAGAGCAGAGAGCAGAAACTTCATTTCTTTAGGCCCGTGAGTTGAGAGGAGCCGTGATGAGTACATATGCACTGGCATTTGGGCTTTCAGTCAAAGTCCAAAGAAGGGCAAATTATCAGGCAGCAACACCGAGCACTTCTATCTCTAGGTCTCTGAGGTTCCCACTCTAAGTGCTTCATCCTGCCCCAGCTTGCCAATCCCCTCAGATCAGCCCAAAAAGCAGATGCTGGAGTAAAACCAGGGTGATTAAATTGTTCTGATTAAAAATAACTCCCTCAAAATAAAAAAGAAAGAAAAAGAGGTGAACACTTCTAATACAAATCTGCAAGCGATCAGGTTGACTGGGCAGCTGCTTACAGAGCTGTTACAGTACAACCAAAGGGGCAGCAAACTGTGGTGGAGATAGGAACAAGCAGTCAAAGCTTCCTTTACCAGCACTGTCAGCAAAGCCAACAGAGTCCTAAATTCAAACCCTAAATCTTCTAGGGCGTGATCTGACCGACACTTAGGAAAGATGGTTCATGCTTAAGCGCCTGAATGAAAGGGACCTTAGTCTCTTTCTCTTTTAGTCGTGACTTGAAGTAATGAAAACATTTTAGACAGAAGCATGATTGTTATGTTGATGATGTCCCTTCAATTATTTACAGAAGCAGTGCCAAGATACCACAAGAAAGGCTGAGCATAAAGTATTTCCAGCACATCAAAAAGCAGGAAGTATGGGAAATCTTCCCACTAGAAAAGCCTGATCTCATGAGATTTCCAGCTCAGTTGCTTAACTCTTGCTGTCCCAGCAGCTCAGAGAGCTTACATCGATTTATCTCAATTCTGCAATCTCAGTGATCCACAAGCAAGCTAACAGAAAAGTGGTGGAAATCACAGACCTGTCATTGAATGAGAGTTTAAGTGAGTCTCTTCACTGATGGAGCTTGAAGAAAGACGAAGGTATAGCTGTTTACTTCAACTCGCAATTTGGCCTTCTTTCCCTCAAACTGGGGCTTGTGGTAATTAAGTCTTTAGAGCTCAACAAGAGTGTGCATTTTGCTGTGCTTTGCTGGACTGCGTGCCAGGGGAAGAGGGCAGTGCAGACCTTGATGACAAGCAAACAAAACCATACATGAAGCACCTGTGTTTTGTCCAGCAAGCAGTAGCATCTGGGAACCAACCTCATGTCTGCTCCTGGAGCTTCTGGGAAAACTGTCAGCGCTGAAGTGCCAACAGCACAGGGCACAGCAGCCAACACAGCCACCTGGAACAAGCCCTGCAGCAGGGTGCAAGGAAAGAGATGGAGGGCAGCAATTATCCCTTTTGCAGGATTAGCATCAAGAAGCCTTAAATCTTCCTTTTAAACGGGATGTAATAATCTATTATTAATGTATGGAAACAATAAATTGACTGCGGTGAGGAATGATGCCTCTTAGCAGCTTAGCTGACCGGCTGGTATCCCCTGGAGGGCCCAGATCCCCGTAGGATCTTCTCTCCCCTGACCTCCAACTACCTTGTATCTGATGGGGGGAATCCTGCAGCAGCTCCCTGCTCCCCCTTGTGCCTTCCAGTAAACAGAGACTATGTCGACTAGTCCAAGAAGTCTCCAAACCCTGCAAATTCCCTCCAGAATCAGGGGTGGCAGTAACAAGGCACAACAGCCTTTCTCCTGCAAAATACCGTGTATCAAAACAAAAGCATTTCAGAGAAAATGGAGCAATGAAACAACTTGTCTAGTTCACCGGCTGAGTGCTTGTCTTCTACAGAGGCTCCATAAAGGCTCTTCCATACTCTAAGCTTCAATTACAGAGTGACCAAACCCCAAGGGTCATCTTTCTCTGTGCTTCAGAAGGAGCTGCCTTTGAACACTGCCTTTTATTTCTGATCTCTAAGTTCCTCGCTTGGCAAAGAGGGATATTTTCACTGCCTTACATAGGTAACTAAGTCATTTCTCTTGTGAAACGAGGCTACTACACAGCAGGAGTTTAAGTTCAGATGGTCTCTTTAGGACTGACTTAGAAGAGCAACTTCCACTTTTGCTACATCCCTCTTCTCCACCTCTTCTCACTGCAGTGGGCTAAGCAACAGCATGGGGAGCAGAAGCAGAGGCACAGAAGCTACAGCTTTTGAGCATCTCAAATATAGGTAACACCTCCATCAGCAAAGACACCCATGGACTCTTGGACTGTGGGCACAGTTCAGGAAAGTGTTCCTAGCATAAAGTACTGAGTGGTAATAAACATATGATGATGGGAATAAGTTAAGACTTGCTTTTCTGAGTGACCTTGGCTAATGTAGACAGAAAGTAAAACTCAGGCTTGTGTATACCTCCCCTTTCAGAACTGCCTATCTACATGACAAAGATACTGACCTATCTTAATTTCTCCAACTTGTTTCTACATTCTTTGCTTTCTTCTGCAATTGGACTGTCCTTGGTACAGTGACCAATCTGAAGCACTCAGACAAATTCTTTCAGGCTTGTATTCTTTTCCTTAGTGCCTGCAGACCTCTCTTTTTTTGTTACCCCTAAATCTGTTCACCAGTCCTCAGGTGTCTCATGAAGCCTTAGATTTTTCATAAGTCCTTAGCTCACATCAGCTGCTTGCCCTTGACAAAAACTAGGTATGATAGATGGACATGCATCAGCATGGAAAGGAAAAATACTGTACCAAGGATGAAAATAAAAGCATAAACAGAGGTTTTAGCTGGCATTTCAGTCTATTCAAGTTATTGCTTCAGCTGTCAAAATGATCCCTGGATAAGCTAAATCCTGACACCAAGATACTGGTTGCTTGGACATGGTATGAAAGCAACCTTACTCCTTGGGCTTGACAGTTTAATAAAGCTGCCTTTATTGAAATTAAGGTCTGAGCTAGATAACCCACAAATGGCTCCATGAAACAGTGTCCAAGAGGTCTGCAGCAAGGGGTTCGTATAAGGTGCAGGCTCAAGCTGCTGATCATCTGATGTGGATTAAAAGTGTGTGTTGAGGGGGAAGCCATCACCAGATCACATTTAAGAGCAACCAGACCCATTTAAGAGCAACAAGAGAACAGATTACACAGACTGCAAGGTGAGGGGGTGGAGAGCAATGGAGCAGGCTATAGGAATGCAGGGAACAGTTCTCTCTTAACCTGGAGCACAGCAAAGGCATATTGCTGTGCCTTTAGACACACAGTCTTACCTCTCTCTTTCCCTTCAAGAGGCAAGCTGGTGCAACTATCAAAATGCATTTGCGTACTCCAGAACAAAGGCAGTTCTAACCCCCTTTCAACTTGACTCAGCCTCACTGCAGACTCAGCCACTGAAGGACAGCTTATTGAATGGCTCAAACGTGACCAAGTATCTCAGCCCCAAGGTGGAATGGGTTTAAAATAAACTGAAGCAAGCCACTCCTAAATCGAACCAAGTGCCCACGCCACAATAAAACTTCTTTGAAGTTAAATGTGTCAGAAAAGACCCATGTTTTCAGCCTATAAGAATACTCTAGATCTTTGACATGCTTTGAGTAATATCTTACTCAAGACTTTGTTTGGGTTTATTGTATTAATGCTGATAGGCATATACAAATGCTTGGGTACTAACATTTTGATGTATTTTGTAATTGCCTTAATCTCTACCTTGCTGAGGATTATTTTCATTAGTATGGAGACTGGCTTAATTAAAGCACAAGCATAGCAAAACAGACTAAGACAAGAAAAAGCTCCTTCGCTGCCTGGTAGACAATGTCACTTCTACCCCAGATGCTCTGGCCAAAGAGGATGCATCCCAACTGTTATGCTGGAACCAAACCAGAGGCAGAGAAGTAAGAGCCATACCTCTATAGTAGTACATTGAAAATGACATGATCTTAAGATTCACAGATATATAGCTGAACATAACCATCATACTTTCAGCAGAAATGTTCAAGCTATTCAAGACAAGTTTTTGCTGAGTATCCAAGAGCACAACACAAAGCATTATTAGGTCTTTTTGAGTACTAATGCATGTTTCCAAGAATAAAAAGTGATCACAATTTCTGGCAAGAAAGTATTGGAGGTGACAACATACAAGACACAGCACAGAAATGTCTTTGGAGTGAGAAACAGAAGGTTAAATCCGTCTTGGAGCAGTTAGAGAAGTAGTAACAGGTACCAAACAGATGTGGACAAAGTAGAAATCATAAGAAATCATCAAATCATAGGAGTGGGAGTTCTTACCTGATTCTTTAAAAATCACTAGAATCTTTTTGAGCTTCTGAAGCAGGATAAAGGAAGAGGTAGATCAGAAAGCTTGCTGATGTCTGCAGTTGAATGAGGACTGTGTCATACTCAGAAACAAAAGCAATGTTTTAAACATTGAGCTCAGTGGCACCAGAGCCACCTGAGTAAGAACAGAACCCTGTGACAACAAATCCCTCCATCCTTTGTAGTTTACATATGTGTAAAATAGACTCTGTGTATGTGCGTGGACGTGTGCATGTTATGGTGGCAAAGGGATTTACTAGGGTTTTTCAGGCATATGCAACAAAAGAAAGGAAATTATGAAACTGTCTCCTGGGAAAGAAGCAGCTATGCTCCGTTCGGACAGTAATGGTTACCGAACTATTTAATTACTACTTTTGCCCATCCATACCTGAAGACTATTTTAAGTATGTGGACAATATTTAAAGACAATCTGAGTTTTTCTTGTTGTTTCAGTTCTACTCAGTGCTCCTTTGTAATACAATAATGGTGGATAGACAAGTCCTGCAAGAGATTTAAGATACTGAGATGCTTATTATAAATCACTGTTTTGCTTTAATTAATGACAAAATGAGCTAGTAGCAGATTTTCCCTTCCTGTCTCTATTTTCATCTTCTTATTTTAATGAAAATACTGCTATTCTATTGTAGCTCTTTCCTGATGGAGCAGCAGTTCTTGTTATTTAAACATTAACAGGACAGAACCTTCTGACTCCCAATTAAGCTGTCAGAATAGTTAAACTATGAATTCTCTACATCTAGTAATACTATGTAATCCACAGAAATGTTCCCCCCAGCAAAAGATAAGGGGGAAAAAGTGTTTCAAACATATGGCCAGCATGTCAGCAGCTTTTATGAAGGCATCAGAGAGAGCAAAGACGCAATTTGCCCTGCCAATGCTATTTCACAGCCAGAGAAACACAGTAGTTGATTTAGAGCACACAAAGAAGTTCGAGAGAAGTTTCTGAAAGAAATCAGACCTCTGGGTGCCAGGTTCACAGGCCAGAGAATGGGGCCAGCTCCTTGTTTACAGGGGGCACACAGCTGCAGAGGAGGGAGTAAAGCAGTTGTGTGTGCTTTTTAGACAGGCCAGGGCTACTCAGACTTGGCTGGCATGTCAGACTGAACTGCTCTTTCCCTTGAGCTCAGAAATAATAATGGTCTGTTTTCCCTTTTTTTATGTCCTTTCAACCATACTGCTATTTTTATGCTTCGCTTGCTGGCACATGGATCAATCACTGTAGGACCTGATTTACAACCTGTATTCCAGACATTGCTTCTAGCAAGGGGGGAAATAGGGACAAGTGTGTTTAAACACCCATTGTGTGGTGTCTTGATTTGGCTCCAAGAGATACTTGGAGATATAAGGCTGAGGAAAGAGGCTGGTTCCTCTATCATTTATACCAATTAACTTCTGAGCAGAGAATCAGTCTGACTGTTTCCATAGAGTGAACCCAAGACTTTCAGTTCTTGTCAGTAAATCCCTCTTTAAAGGGCTGTTTTGTTTTCCCAAGACATATAGCACAATCCTGCAACTCATTATGGATGGCTTTTCTAGATTAAAAGGAAAAAATATTGTTTTATTGGAGAAAACTAAACAAATCTGACATCCCACACCTTGTATTGACCCCATCTAAGAAGCCTTTAGTTTAAAGCCAACACATGACCTTCATCTCCCCTGGCACTTGGGGCACTGGCACAATCTCAGAGTAGAGCGCGATATCTGTTTTGATCACTGGGGACTGGTTTTAGGTGTATCCACAGAAACCCCATCGCCCTCAGAGCCCATTCAAGAGAAGTTACAGAAGCCAGACCCCCTTCCACAGCTACCTAAAACTCCTGGATGGGACAGCCTGCACAGAGGTGGTGTGGCCCAAAGGCTCTTTAGATGATGGGGACCCCACTGACAGCAGACGCATGTCCCTTTGTGGCAACAGCCTGGTGGTGCCAGGCTGGATGCCAGCATGCCCAGCACAGGAGGGAAACAAGGCTCAGAAGGATTTTACTGAGGGCTGTAACAACCTGGTGGGGATGGATCCCACAATCCCAGAGGTAAGACCCACCTTTGACAATGTTGTCAATGTAGATTCACACAGTCCTCTGAAAGCTACTTAGCAAGATGTCCAGAAAAACCACCATGTGCATCCCAACCCAAAGCTCATTTAAATACACAGGAGTTTTTAGGTTATATTTAGCACATTTTGGCCTAGATTAATAACACAGTGCTGAACAATGCAACCGACTGACTGCATACAGCTGATGTAACATACACCATCCTTCTAGTCTTCAGAAATGAGGAAGACTGTCAGCCAGTACACAGATATATCAATCCTAGCATATGTATACATAGAAGGCACTTTACTTTCCAGTCAACTTTGTTATTGGTAGGAGTTTTATCTATAGAAATGGAGAGAGAGACTATAATCCTAAACAATCTTAAGTAATCCTAAATGAAACCAAACCAACCCTTTCTTAAGGTTTATATTTGGTTCATCAGGTTTTGCAGTAACGTTCAAAGTTAAACACAAGTTGACAACCATTGCTTTGCACCTCATTCCATAGGAACTTTTTTTTTTTCTTCTTTTTTTGCCACTGAATCACAGCAGTAAAGGCCAGATCTGCAAGGGGCCTTCAGGTACCTGGTTTCTACTAAGTGGGAGTTTAGCAGGGCTTTTGTGGATGTGGTAATCACCACGTTAGACGTAGGAAACCACCCTTTCACACATTAGCCAAATGGGGATTTGACTGGGCAATTCTAAACCTGGATTTATAGTGTTTACAAGAGGGGTCTGGCTCCCTATCAGAGCTGCTGATGAAGGCCCAACAGCTCATTGAACATCAGTGTCCTTATCAGCTCCCAAAGCTCCTGACAAGGTCAGACCCAAGTGTGCCACCATAACACGCCAGGGAAGCCTGGCTTTGTCTCTCAGAAAGGAGAGAGGTGTCTCTCCTCTCTCAGAAAGGAGAGAGGTGAGAGAGGCTCACCACAGACACCAAGGGTGGCTTTCCCATCCCAGGAAGCACAAGAGACAAAATCCTGTCACATATCATATCCCAAAGCATAAGAAAGGCTACTGTGTTGCTTGGTGGCTAGCAGTGTGATGGAAGAACCACCCCATATTGCATGCATCTCTTCATGAATTCTCCCTCCCCACGTGGCCTCACCTACGACTCTCTCAGTCAAGGGAAAGGAAGGCACTTCACATGTCTGTGCCAACACCCATTGCACAGTTGAGAGGCCACTCGCAACATAAGCAGAGCATGAAAGAAAAATGAAACTCTACTGCAGGCTGGAAAGTCTCTCACTAGCAGCACATCTTCCTAACTAAGCATCAAAGACAAACGTTTATGGATCCAATCAGTCAGTTAACACTGCACCTTCACACAGACTAAGCATTAGCTACCCACCCATGAGAACATCTCTACAAGGGGTCAAGCGACAAATATCCCTCTGCATACCCCCTTGCCCTCTTGCAGAAACAGTCTGAGGAAAATGGTCTTACAAGATTTTCATCCGGCTCTTCTGACACAGAGGCAGACAGAGCATGGAAGATAATGTACTGAGAGGCAGATGGTTCATTCAGTCTCTTGACCCTGTCTGTGCCCAGAAGAGTAAAACTCTGTGCCTTTATGCCTAGCAGCTGGTTATAGTCCCATGAGCTGTACATGGCCATGCCAAGATGATGCAGCTGCTGGAAAGTCCCCTCAAGACTGGGACGTAGTGGGAGTTGGCTTCGGTGAGATTTAGTTTGGGATTAGTCCTTGCAGGAACAGAGAAAGCAACCAAATGTCTTCTAAGCAACCAAAGCTTCTATGTCACAGAGAAGCACAAATCAGATGCCTTCCTACTGGGAAAACAGGTACTCCAGAGGAGGCATAGGAGTGATGGAGCTGCATTGCCACTTCACCCCATACCCACACAAAAGTTGGTTAAATGCAGCAACATCTCCTTGAACCCTGAGTTATATTATAGACATGTGAGGGACTTTTGGGGTACTGGAAGCAGAAAAATTACAAAGCGGAATGACTTGACCACATTTGTTGCTGTGATTAGGCTAATTCCAGTAACAAATCTGCCCTCACACACTGCTACATTGTGCTACTGTGGTCTGTACATATCCCTGCCAAAACGCTGAGGCTACTGCTGAGAACTCCAAGAGGAATTTTGCATCTTTTGTTCTTGTTTTGATGAGCTCCTTGGAAAATAATGTGGTTGTAAGCTATTTTCTGTACTGACCTGTATCTAGCAAGTGGTTTTCAGCTCCCAGATCCCCGACAAAAATCAGGAGGAAAAACTTTATGTTTCTGCAAACAAAATCTGGGTTTGTACCAGTACGATTCTCTCCATAGTCCTTCCCATTCGGCGTTCCTTCTGCAGCACTACCGCTCCTCAGAGCCGCGGGAGTCCGAGGAGGGGGACCTGGACATGACTGCCACCAGCCTGCCTCTGCTACACCTGCCCACACCCACTGCTGCCCAAAATGGAGGTGAGCTTAGAGGAAGGGAGAAATTCAGCTCTCAGAGGAGAGAATCCATCCTAGAGCAGTCCCAGCAAGGGCCCAGGCACTCTGCTGCCTAAGGAGAGAACTCCTCTCCCTGCCACGGAGACTGAGAGGCCACTGTCAGACCACAGAAAGTCTCTGGCGGCACTTTCAGAAGGGGGGAACATTTTTGCTGAAGTATGATTCTGGCCACAATTATTTGACTCTTGAGTGAGGTTATTATTATTTTTTATTATTGTTTTAGGAGGCTCCTAAAGGAGGCTTCATTAGGAGAGGGAGGTCTCTGTGTATACAAACACTCATATAGTAGAAAAATCAATAAACAGCCTTCTCTATTATAATAATAAAAACAATGAAAAGGACTATTGAAATCTCAGACTGTAAGAAGAAGAATAAATAGTGCTCTAGTGAGTGAGTTCCTGTTTCTAATTAGACCTGGACAACGTGCCTTGTTGGGCAATGAGGCCATTGTCTTCTCCTCAGAGGTAGGAACGCAATGCTTCTCGGGCAGTTTTAAGTTAATACAGCAGTGATAAGGGTGAAATGGAGGCATGTGTGTCCCCAGCACTGCTGCCCTGAAGGCAGGAACTTTCTTCATAATGTACTTGCCCAGAAACAGCCCTGCAAATTTCACAGTTCTTGAGTACAAAAAGAAATATGCTTTTTTGTTTGTTTGTTTTTCTGTTCAAGATAATTGGTGATTGCCAGGAAGTTATGAGACTCTGGTCAATAAAGATTTTGGTCATCAAAGTGGCAATTAGAGCAGGTCATGAGATTTCTGACGACATGTCATTTCACTGGAAAACCCTGAATCGTCAAAGCCAGAAAGTTTCATGTTAAAACATATCTGTTTCAATGAACCGACATCAAACCACAGGTAGTTTTCCACTGGAAAACTGCCTGGCTTCCTACCAGCTAGCCTGGTGGGCTGCTTGGGACACAGGGATCGTAGGCTCACTGCCACTGAACTGGGAGCCTGGTAGTGCTGGGAGACCTGGCTGAAGTCAGCAATCCCACAGTGTAAGCTCTCAGCCCCGGCCTTGGCTCAACGTGTTGCTCCGTAAGAGGCAGCAGTGAGGCTGGAAAGAAGTACATCCTGGGGACTGTATTTTATTTTGGAAATACCATGCGTCATTGTTTCCTATTCCTATTTTTTTCCCTATAAACTTCTCTTTTGTGGTCAATTTTGAAATAACTGGTTTCATTCCAAATCAGAACAAAACCAAATGTCAGAATTTCCCA
This sequence comes from Limosa lapponica baueri, assembly GCA_002844005.1. Classification (NCBI taxonomy): domain Eukaryota; kingdom Metazoa; phylum Chordata; class Aves; order Charadriiformes; family Scolopacidae; genus Limosa; species Limosa lapponica. Next base: position 1,214,824 of record KZ505666.1, on the reverse strand, counting down.
CGAACCAGGAATTTGATAATTTGGCCAGTCTTTCTGGTAATAATCCAGCAAATCTTCAATTAAATTGGATGTGCTGCTTGATGGCAGTGAGCAGTTTGATTTCCTATACAACTTTGAGCGCTTCTCAAAGCACTTTCCAAATCGAAATAAACTGTAATTTTGCTTTCAAGTGCTGGTAGGTGAAGGCACAAGCAGTACCTGGACCAAGACTCTTCTACCAAGGGAATGTCCCCACTGCTTGGTGAGGCTACCACAGCATGACCTGCCAAGTCACAGAATCACAGAATCACCTAGGTTGGAAGGGACCTTTAAGATCATCTAGTCCAACCATTAAAAAAAAAAAAAAAAAAAAAAAAAAACACCAAACCAACAAACCAAACAAAAAATAACCAACCAACACTAAACCATATTCCCGAGCACCCTCAAAGAAGGGGGCAGCCCTGCTCTTGGAACACAGTGAGGGACTGGGGGAGATGCCACGGGCCAGACTACCAATCTATATCTTATTAAACAATATTATAAAATAACAAGCTTTAGGAATAAGATGGGCCAGTACAGAGCACAGATTCAGCTGATAAGAAATATGATGATTTGCATGAAGTATCTTCCACTTACCTCTTTATTATTGACCTTATGAAGTGATAGAGAATTGGCTTGGGAGGGAGAATACAAATCACCAGCAGTTTCCCCCATAACTGGTGAGAAACCAGGATGGCAGCACTTACTTCCCTATTGACATTTATACCAACAAAACATGTTTCAAAACCCATCCTCAGCAGGGCTAAAATCTCCAATGCTTTTTATGTCCACACAGCACAGGACAAGGTGTTACAACAGGGATCTGAGAATGGCCCAAGGCTCCCAGAGGAAGGGTCAGACTCCAGGTCTGAAACCAGTTCTTCAGAGAGGTTATGATTTCCTAAGCTGCCACCACAACTACCACCACAAAGGACTCTATCCTGTGCTACCCAGCCTGGCCAAGATCCCAGTGACAACAACAAGAATGCTTCACTGGCAACATGAACACAAATACTGCCAAAGCTACTAATGGAGATTTCTCTGCAAAAGAGAGAGGCTCCAGGATGGTCAACAGAGGGAAGGTCAGTAGCTGAAGTGGAACAGCTTTGTCTTGATGCCTGAAACTGTGAGCTCTGGACTCTTTTAAGTTCCAAACAACCTAATTTAGATTATTTTTTGTATGTGAGAATTGTGCAGCCACTATTTACCCACACGTGTTTAGGTAGGAGTATTCCTGTATGTAAGCACTTGTCAGGATTAGCCACCTAGAAATTATACCAATTTAAGAGGAAAGAGAAAGGGAACAACAAGAAACAAATACCAGGAGAGAGCATCCATCAACATCTTTCCAACAAGATAAAATGCCTTCAAATGAATGTAGGGTTCAGTCAAAGGAAAAGCAGATTTTAAAAAAAATTATCCAGATTTTGCAACTAGTGAGGGCTACGCAGGATTTCTGCTTCAGAGGCAACTGAATCCAGCTGAGCTGATACGTAAACTTGCTTTGGTAGACAGCCTGCAAGCACAGGAAATTATTGGTGTGTATCCAAAACCCACTGTCATCAAACTAGAAGCATGGAGAAAGCATTACAACCTCTGTGTCACTATGCTGTAGCCATCACTAAGGCCTTCTGTATGTTTGCTTCAAAATAGTTCTGGGCTTACCATGGATACTCCAACAGAAGGACACCTGCTACACTGCTTTATTTCTTTCCCAGAGAAGCTGCTTGAAGCAGCAAGACCATCCCACAGAGCACTGTGCTTCTGGGGCTGGCCCCCAAGATTTGCCCTCTAGAACGAGGACGGCCCGGGAAAAAATTCCTAAAGTCATTTTTTGAGGCAGTAGGTTGGAGAGGAGACTTGCTGTTCCATCTCTGCCTTTGGGAAACAGGGAGACACATGGGGCTGCGCTCCTTATCACGTGCTCCCAAGGGACCAGAAAGGAAAGCAGTCTCTGCTGCACAGCTCTCAAGAAAGATCCAAGTAAAAGAAAGGTGCTCTGAGTTAAACCTCTGCAAATATACCATCCCACAATCTGGAAGGCAAAACTGGACCTGGTCATCCCTCCTAGCCTATTAGCCTCTAAACTCTGGATTGAATCCCAATTTATGGCCAGGATCCTGTAAGTCTTCCTAAGGTGGAAAGAGATTAATTACATATATAGGAAAACATTAGCTACCAATTTCCAGTTTTAAACCTGGAAATCACAAAGGCATCTTCAGACCACTGCCAGCAAGTCTCAGGCGTAAAACACAAGAGCAAACAGTTGTGAGGTACTTGGTAACAACCTGGCAGTGAATTCATCTGAGGGTGGCCATCTGCGTTGGTGTTGTATGCGAGGCTTGCTTTCCACTCTCTTCTATTAATAAGGTTAATAAGTAGAACCATGTGCTGTGCTTATGTGTGACACGCTAGGCACACTTAATGCACTGCAGAATCTAACAGCCCATGCTTTAGAAGAGTTTAAAAGAACAAAATATGTTTGTGAAGGTAACTTTCTTGAGGCAAACAACAAATAAGCTGAGGCCAACAGATCAACTGAACTTCCTTCATTTTTCTGCTCATGTCTTCCAGCTGCTAATATGAACCTTGGACAACAAGATGTCAAACAATCACCTTTACCATTGATGTAGCTGATCAGTATCAGACAATGGCACTGGTTTTGTCAAAGAAATAACCATGGAGCCTGTAACACGTTACTGCTGATTAGGAAAGTTGCAAAGAGGAGAGATCAAAAAGACAATAGAAAAACATAGAGAAATAAAATGGAAAGTGCATCAAAAATATCAACTCTCCTCTCAAGAGACACAGTCTCCCACTCACAATTCTGACACAATGGACAAAATAAAACAGGTGTAATATGGTTTAGTAAGTAAGCAGCCTCCACAATTCAGCCTTGCTATTTGTAGAAACCTTTCATTCACTTCTTGAGCTTTGGATACAAGAGAGGGTATAAATGAGTCTGAAATACACATCAAAATCTACCAAGCCACAATTCAAACTATAATTTGGTCATTTCCACAGAATAAGCTGAATTGGAGTTTCTATAAAGAGTTTTTTCCAGCAAGAGAGTTTCTATACTGTGCATGTGACTTTCTGTATGCTATTCCCAAATCTGCAATTTCAGATACATTTCCAGAAATCTATTCTATATGCCTTATTTTCAACAGTTGCTGCTGTCGATGGTAGGGCTCCTTTGCTGCTCAAAAATGTGTGTCATGCTCTTTCATGATGCACTGGTTCATCTTTTCAAAGTCTTTATGATTTCACATTAAAAAGATCTCATCAGATCAGTGGGAGTGCCAGCAGTGATACGTAATGTTTCTTACAACCACAGCTGTGGATGGTTATTTCACAGGTCATTTGGCAAAAGCCACACAATTTTATAGGCTTTCAAAACATTTTCAAGGAAAAGAAAAAGTGGAGACCTTTTCTGGAGATGTCTTTCCAATAATCTCTGACCTCCCTGTTTCTACCTCTGAGCTGCCATAGATATAATGACTTTCCATGGGTGAAGTTATTACTTCTAAAAAGGGGCAGCATTCCAGTGCTACCATGTGCAACAAGTTGATTACAGCCTATCGGATCCATAAATCAAAATGCCATGGGCTAGTGTTTGACTGGCTGCCCTAATGTCAAGTGCAATTTCTCGGTAGCAAAAAAGTAATTCCTTATTAAGGAATTGTGTGATTTTATATGATGTAGCCAAACAGAGAAATACATTAGACAAACAAAAAATTCAACATTGACTACTAAGACCTAAGTAACTTTTACCAAACTTGCTGTGAGCAGGGACCATTTCAGGACAGTTTCATTGTGTCTGTGAAAGTGTTTAGTTACAATTTTATCTCTGAGTTGTGATGGTGTTGATTTGGCAAGCAATGGGGCGTTTTATTCCAGCTGGGTGGCTTTTAATGGGAATAGGAATCCATGCTATTTGTCAGATACTTGAATTGACTAGTACTTGTTATTTTAAGGTATGAGTGTTTAAACAGATTTGGAAATAGGATTTTACAGAATCAAGGCATGGGAGACAAAACTAACTGCAAACATTTTGTAAATGTATAGCTGGAAGAGCTTCCCATTATCTTTTTATTTTGCTATTTTCATGGAAAATAGTAAAAGCAAGCAGCTGAACTTAATGATACTCTTCCATCCCTCTAGTACAGCCCATCCAATTGCACAAATGACAATACTTTGGAGGTATGTCTTTGTTTTTTCATCTTTTTTCTTTTTTACAGACATAAATTCCATTGTTTAAATCTCTGCCCCAGTAGCCCTAGCCTACATCAAGAAGCTTCCTGTAGTTCACAGAGCTTTCAGTTTTTTCCTGTGGAAAGGGTGGTTTTCAATTTCTAATCTCAAAACAGATTACGCCATTTATGTATCTATCCTGAAATGGTTACAGAGGGCTGACATTTTGGGATTATTTGGAAGGGGACTTCACAGTCTCAACAATGCTGGTTCCAGCGTGATTCTCAGTTTAGGGTAGTCACAGGCAAGGAAAGGAGTTTCTGGGTCATTTACTGTAAGTTTTGGTTTGAGCGATCTGAGAAATACCAGAACTGAAGCCTGTGCCCTTGGGTAACCACTAGGTCAATCTACAAGGGAAACCTCCACTTTATGAAGAGCTTTGGCTTTATTGTCTTCCCAAAAGCAACACCATCAGGTAGAACATTAGATCACCACAAGCAGCGGAGAGCAGCTATTGTAAATCTTTTCTGAAAACACTCTTTCAAACACACTGTGTTTCATTTATGTTTCTGGAAATATATTGTTAACTTTCTGGGAAATATTCCAATGGGCAAGTCTGGAGTCAGCAATATTTTTTTGGAAAAGGATATTTTAAGGAGTAACCTCAGTTACTGATGTGATAATTCCCAATTCCAAACTCATCTGAGGGAATTACATTCCTCCTATCAGGAAATACTATGCAACCTGTGAGTTTAAGAAAATCCGCCCAGCATAGTTTGCAAGTCAGACACCAAATTAGGAGTGCTCATGAATAAAACTGCACGGAGGAATTTTATTTCCTGAATCTTTTAACCAAAATAAACCCCACCACCCCCCAAAAAAAGCCCAGATGTTTTTAAGCATATGGATAGATCGCATAAAGGCAGCTGAAACTTCTTATTAGACCCTCATTAGTCCTATCCTTTTATTCCTAGCCTGCACATTTTACTCTCATGCTTATATTTGCAGTGCTTTAATTTCAACCTGTTGTTTTACTACTTCTATATTCAGGTGTGCACAGGGAAGGAATGGCCCAGCTACAAAATAGCCTGAATATCAATGAGGAAAAAAATAATTCAATTAATGAAATTTATGCCTTGTCCTTTCATGTTGTCAAAAGCATGCAGTACCATATTAGCAGGCCCTGGCAACACAAGTTTCTTCTGGTTGTTGTAGCAACAAGTTAGACCTCAATTAAACGACAACTATATCATTTTGGACATGCTATTTCTCTGGTCTTTCAAAAAGACTTCTCTAAATTTGAAAATTATTAATTCAGTCAGATACAGAAAATCCACTGTAATGTTCTCAATAAAAACTGTAGAATAAAAATTCTAGCAATAGAACTTCATAGGCTTAGGCTTAATTCACATGAATTGAGGAAGAAATTGGTAAGAGGAGTTCACAAGCCAGAGCTAGTCCTAAAATGATAGATTCAATCTTCCAAGGGCCTTCTCCATAAAGAATAAAACAAAGACACTTTGTCTTCCATCCCCGGAGGGTTCACTAGGAAGAGTCCAGAGTTATGTTGACCCAGACATGGGTCTCCAAAGTAGATTTTCTAGCACTGCTCTGGTCTGATACCTTATTAAAAATTACGCCAGTACCCCATAACCATTAATAGGTGTTAACACTAAAGACACACTCAGAGGGCTAAAGAGCAGATGCAAGGCATTTACGGTCTAGGGGAAATGGCTGAGGGACATATTTTCCCCCTTGGATGTGGTGTCTCACTTAATCATGACAGGGGGGATATTTGAATCTTTTTATGCTGAGTTCGCTTTGACTCCTTCCAATGTGAGTTCACAGGAGGTGCTAAGAAGCAGAGGTTTTTTCAGGAAGTTCAGGGTAGGCAGAATTGTTTTTCTTCTGCATCTGAATGAAAATCTGCCAGAAATGTGCAAGAGCTGGAATATTCTCTTTATTTTCATAGCACAGTAATTATTTTCCTCACAATGTGGTTCCAAAAGCCTTTAGGGTCTTTCAACCCCTCCAGTCACTGGCTAATGGCTGGCACAGTTTAGACTGATATTTGCTTATTCTCCATGTTGTCTATCCAAAAACTTCCCATTAGAGGAGGCTGTTGCTATGACCTCACCTCGACCATCCTTGGCCACAGTTCAAAAATGACAGCAAAGGAACAGTAAAAGTCTGATGTGCTACTTCCCGTTTGCCTCTATTACTAAAGCAGTGAGTGCCCCTGCAGTGATGAATGGGGCAGCTTGGAGGGGTTGGCTGTGGGGCACAGTGGTTCTGGGGACCTCATGGAGTGGAAGGGGCTTATCTTCTGTAGCCCTGGCCACACAGCCACTTGCCGTGGGAGACAGAAGTACATGGCCTAGACTTAGAGGATAGCAGAAATATCCCATTTTAAAAAGAGTAAGTTTTGCTCTCCCTGGGGCCTGGATGGTTGTCTACACACTATAATTTCAGGAACTTTTACAGGGGGAAGTCTCTTACAAAGCAGCCTCGGCTGGGTGTTGCACTCCCAAATCACTGGATAGCGCCATCGATCAACCAAGAGGTCCAGAGGGACAGGGTGAGGAAAACAGATACTAGCTGTACTAAGACATAGTAGTGTCAATGCCTTAAATTAGGCATGGTCACAGTCCCTTTCAACAGTGGCTCAGAGGTAGCTCTGTAAAAAAGAGGACTGAGACATACCTGTTTTAATATTCTCATGACAAATGAAGGGGTGCTTATAGGTGTCCCTAAAAGAAAAAATAAGTAAATATTTAAAAGGGTGTTGCAGTTCAGGCACCATTGGCAAGTCCACTTCCCCTGCTTGGGGATCTGTGTTGGGGAACAAGAAAGACAGAAAGAACTGGAGAACTGAACTGTAAAGAAAAGCAGGTCCCAGCTGGAGATACAGTCCTTAATATTTTGGGTTTTCAGTTCTGATGAGAATTTTTTACCTCAAAAGGACTTTAGTCTGTTAAAAATCAATGACTAAATTCCTTTACAGCACAACCACTTCCAGCAAAACTCAAATGTATATTTGGGATAATTCATTTGATACAGGGAATTGCAGCTCTACCTTTATTTGTGTATGTTGACACCTTAGAGGACTGTGGTCACAGATCAGCATCCCTGCTCTGACCAGGGCTCTTACACGCTGGCTGAAGAATAACCGCTCCTCTGTGCTTCCCATCCTCCCAGGTTTCCCTTATTCCCAAATAGCCCAATAGGCTGAGCAACACAGCAATGAGCAATACCACAAATTCCAGAACAAAAAAAGCTGTTTTTCCCTCTGCTTTGGGATATCTAGTTGACTTTTCTGACATTTAAAAAAGTGTAAGCAAAAGTCATAGCTTTCCCTCTGACTGAGCTGTTCTTTCAGTCTCTCTCAAGAGATACTCCCCTGAACTGATACACCTTGAAAGGGGGAATAAGGTTGTGTTGATGACACTTTCCTCAGTGAGGATCACAGCAGGGTCTCCTTAGCCAGACACCTATACGTATGGAATTGAATTCAATCACTTTGACCTGTTTTGTAACTGGTTTGAAATGGGCCAACTGGCAAATTTGCAGGGAGGAACAGAGAGAGAAGAGTGCCTTGCACACAGACACACACACACTCTCCAAGTATGTCTTTGTTGTAATACAAGAGTGAAATTTTATCTGTTATTATAGATAAAGCCTAATGACTGATTTTTAAACTCTCACCTTTTCTCATATACACATTTTCCTGTCTGCATACGTAGCTAGAACTAACAACTGCGCACACAAGTGCCTGAATTTCCGTAAATAACAAAAAAATTTGTTGGAATTGCACTTTTTCTGTAAAAGGCTTAGCCCCTACAGGCAGTTGTCACAAGACTATTGACTACAGAAATAGTATGGGAACTGGGCCTGTCTCACCAGAAGAAGGCACGCAGTAGCTAGCTGTTGTGGCTTAACCCCAGCCAGCAGCTAAGCACCACGCAGCCACTCACCCACTCCCCCCTGGTGGAATGGGGTAGAGAAGCGGAAGAGTAGAAGTGAGAAAACTCATGAGTTGAGATAAAGGCAGTTTAATATGTAAAGCAAAAGCCGTGCACGCAAGCAAAGTAAAACAAGGAATTCATTCGCTACTTCCCATGGGCTGGCAGGTGTTTAGTTATCTCCAGGAATCCACATAACGGTTCCTTGGGAAGACAAAGGCCATAACTCCAAGCATCCCCCTCTTCCCTCTGCTTCCCCCAGCTTTGTATTCTGAGCATGACATCCTATGGTATGGAATATCCATTTGGTCAGTTGGTGTCAGCTGTCCCAGCTGTGTCCCCTCCCAACTTTCTGTGCACTCCCAGCCTACTCACTGGTGGGGCACTGTGAGAAGCAGAAATGGCCTTGACTCTGTGTAAGCACTGCTCAGCAGTAATGAAAACATGCCTGTGTTATCAACACTGTTTTCATCACAAACCCTAAACATAGCCCTATACTAGCTTCTGTGAAGACAATTAACTCTACCTCAGCCTAAAGCCCCACATTAGCAAACATATTCAGTCCCAGCTGGAAAACCACATTTTCTTTCATCAAGACAAATCTTGCCCTGTTATAAATAATACCTAGATTTAACCCTGGTGCTTGAAAAAACAGCAAAACTCTCTATGCAACTTTTAGGTGATTTGTCTAAGCAATGGTTGCAAATTTCTAAATCCTGCCTATAATAATGCATCTTCATTATTCATACCTGATCCATTGATAATGCTATTTAAATAAAGCATAACTAATGCAAACATCAGTATACTAAAATTCAAGAAGGTTACCATAAGGTTATCGCTAACCTCAAGTCATCTTACTGATTGTACCTGGGTAAATTGAGTGGCAGTGATCCAAGTTTGTAGCACATACGCATATTGTAATGTTTGCCTATGAGTATCTGAGATTTGTCTCAAGTGATTCAGATTCATACCTTGCATGTTTTCTAAAAAATAAAAAAACATATTTTCTAAAAAATGTGCTGGTCTGAAAACTGCTACTAAGAAACTATCTGAAAGAAAGAAAGAAAGAAATGCTTGTATGTTCGTTGGTTCACTCACTAAAGCACTTCTGAAAAGCATTACAAGGGTATGAACAGAGCAATACAGCTTTTAAGAAGGCAGATTTCTAGAAAACTGCTAATGAACCTATCTTTAGCAATGATAAATGATAGCAGAAAGAATAAAATAGTGAGAGAATTTGTTTTTGTTGAGATTTTTTCTTGACTATTTCTTTACTTCACTAAGACTTTTGGCTCAGCCTTCTGGAGAACAAATACATTGCATGATATAAAATTCTTACATAGAAAATGAAACTGAAAAATATTGACTGAGACAACTGACAGGAGAATACTAGTTGTATGCAAAAACCAAACAAAAAGGTAGGTTTTGATTTATATTCAGGTAAGTTTGGTCATATGTGTGGACCACACAATGAGTGTGTTTGTTCTATACAGAGAGAAACTGGACCACCAGGGAATTTTAAGCTTTCACAAAATGCAGAAATATACTGTGTGCAGAGGTACTTTGCACTGAGTTCACTGAAAAGCACATTGCTTTAGCCACAGAAATAGAACTACTCTTTATAACTTTATCTCATTTGCAGGACTGACTTTTGGACCATGTTTCTGCTAAGCAACCAGTCATCCATACATCATTTTAAGAATAGTGTTATTAACTCATAAATAACAAACACGGCACTTCTAATGCCCACTCACAAATCCCATCATTGACACCTCATGATACTCCGGCCCACATTCTTGTACCAACTGCTGAAGATACAATCAAGTCTGTGGGCACAAGAAGACAAGGTCTTTCTAGGTGAAAGCACATTTTTCACACTCGGTAAGAGAGCATATGCAATTCCAAGTGTAAGACTGACTGGTAGCTCAAAAGGCTGAGAAACCAGAAGGGTAATTCCCCTTATATCCTAAAAAACCCAAGTGCCTCTCAGTAAACACACAGGCACATCCCCTCTGAACAGAGCTTTCTGAAGGAGCCTGCAGAGCAATGGCATAACCATGAACTTGGGAAGAGAGCAATTGTACATTAGCACTGAGCCTTCACCACAGTGATCAGGGCACCGTCTACCCCCAGTCCACATTGCTGCTTCCTACAAAGCCAGGCTGCAAGTGACAAGTACCTTTAGGTACTTTTGGTAGCTCGTTTGACCAAAACAACTTTTCTCTTTTAGGGTGCGCCCTAAAGTCATCCCAGCTATCCCAGCTGGGAACCAGCCAGGAGGAAGAAGCTCCTACCCGTGCCCAAGTTTCCTGGGAGGGAAACTAGGGCAGAAGATAAGGAGGAAAGCCTTACATCCCACCTGGGCACGAGGTGCTGCAGTACCCCAGGCTATATCTCTGAGGAAACACAAACGGCTCCATAACAGTTACAGTTGTGAAAACCACTCTTTCTTTCACTGTTTAGACTGGGTCTGTGATCCCTTCAACCCTGCAGCCGGGCACGGGTCAAGTGACTGGCAAAGCAGATCCTTGTGGAACACATTCTTTCTGTTGCCTTCCCCCCTTCCGGCCCCTCTCTGCAGTAGCAGATGGGAAATGTCTCTTATCCAAGCCCAAAAGTTTGAGATAAAACGAGGATTTAATTATTATTTTCCCACTATTGACTTATGCTTTACATATTCCAATGAGAGTGGGTCGAGCTGATTAATTAGGGGGCAGGGGGTGGTTCAACAAAGAAAAAAGTAACCCCTTAGGTTTTCAAACTGAATTAACTGAATAAACTGAAAATCTGCTTTGTATATAGCAATCTTAGGTTTTCAAACTGAATTAACTGAATAAACTGAAAATCTGCTTTGTATATAGCAATCTTAACTACCAGAAATGGAGTTTTTTGTCAAAGAACCCTACAGTTCTGAAAACTTTTGCTTTTATCTAGGTTTTAAGTCTAAGTAAAAAATAGTTATGCTCAAGTCATCTTTTTTTTCCTCAAAGAACACAGCATTTATATCAATTTCAGTGTTCCTGGAATTAGTAAAAATCTAAGTGGTTATAATTGACTGTCTTTCTGATAGAACAAAAAACCATGGGGAAAGTGGCAGTTTTCCAATGTGCTTTTTTAAAGCATGTGGTTGTTTAGACTGTTAAATATGCTTTGACATAGCTGTGAGATGTTTAGGAAAGCATTCTGCAATGACACTGGCTGATTCTCCTCAGCCATTGCATGCATAACAGATAAATTTGCTCACACAGCATAAACATGTTTCAATGAAAAAATAATAAGTAAAAGGTGGAAGATCAGATTTTGAAGAATAAGTTTTACCCTACATCTAGGAGCGGTGTCATCATTTCTATCCATGCATGTGTATCAACTGGAGGTTTTGTTTGTTTAATCACACTTTGTCATCTATAGCTCAAGACGCCGCCAATCTATTAGAAATAATAGCAGAATAAGCTTTTAACTTGTTAATTTTATTAAACCAAAGATCAAATTTACTTTCAGCCTCCTGTGCCAGAAGACCCTGGCTGTTTATTCTGGTTGGAGAACATGACAGTCAGTGCTATTTAAAAGGAATCATTTTTTTCTCCGTCCAAAAGATAAATGTTTTAAAACATTTGAGCACTCTAATTTTTCTTCTTTAGAACACATGGCTCTATGTTGGCACTGCTGGGAGTTATTATTGTATTTAATGGCATACTATTATCCAGCTTCCAGCTGCCTGGGAACACAAGTGAGGAAAGCACAGCTAGATATTTTTACCATGTATGATGCATAGCCCACAACATATAAGGTTGATCCGAGGGCTGTGGATAGTATCCAGCAAAAATTGAGTTGTGGGGTTGCTCTTGTTTTGGTTTTAAATGGCTATTTCAAAACTTCAGCTGCCAGGTCCTTGCACCGTTTTCTCTTTATCACACAAAAGCAGCACGATCTATATTATTCTTCAGATCGTAGTAAGGAAATAAAATGTAAATGAAGAATCCTCCTCAGTTTTGCTGCTTGTCCTGGCTTGGCTTTATCTGCCCACACTAAACATGCACTGGGAAAAAAAAAAAGCTGCCAGTGTTTTAGTAACTGAGGCATTAGCAAATCATAGGAGCTTCCAGTTCAATACTGGTGCAGTAAAATAAAGGTCTTGTCCTCAAAGAGAATGGATTCCTGAACACAAGCAAACCTCTCCCAGACACAGCTACAAGAGAAACACCTCCGGACCTCATGGTTTGATTTAAATCTAAGAGCTTGCCAGCACAAGCTGCGTTTCCTAGAATATTTTTGCACTTCTGTATCCTAAGTGCAAATATCTCTCCTGCAATAAATTCAAAATAACTCTTTTTCTCTAACTTCAGTCTTCCTGCACCCATTGCAGGGCAGCTGAGAAACTCAGTAATCTACTTGGTCAGCTGTTGCCTTCTGTCAGTATTCTCCATGCCACCCTTGCTGAACGCATCCTGATACAACGCTGGCTTATTATTAAGGGTTTTCACTGGCAAGAGGAAGCCTGTTCTTGCAGCTCCACTGGCACTGGCAAATTTGCACTTGCATACAATTGGTGTGAAATTGGAATGGTTAGATAAGTGTTTTCCCCTTCAAAAATCATTGTGAGATTAACACACCACATTTCCCCCACTGGTCACTTACACCAAGCAGAAGTGCTCACATAAGTAAGTTGCAGCAATTCAATTCAGAGTTCAAAAGATGCAAAAAGGAGAAAGAAGGGAGGGGGGAACAAACAAAAACAAAAAAAGAAAAGGGGAAAGGAAATATTCCCTGAAGCTATGTCTAGACTGTGGGATCCAAGAGTACTTCCCACTCTCAGATCCTAGTGTGCACCCTTGCTGAGTCCTGACTCCTTGTCTGGATGAGGTCCGGGCAAAGCATCGTAGAACGTCACGGGAGACTGAAAGTCTGCTGGGAAGGTGAAGAAAAGATCAAACTGAAATTATTGATCCTGATGCAAGATTTTACTTACTGCTTCTCTTAGAACACCTTGCTACATGATTAAGAAAGTTCCTCCAGCCTTTACATTTGAGAACTTCTTTTTCTGCATCATTTCAGTCACAGTTCACCAGCAGCCTCCCTGATTAAATAATTTGCTCCTCAGCAGCAGGCAATGCAAGCTGCTCAGTGCAATCCCTCTTTAAAAGCCAAATCCTACTGAGAGAAAGAGAGCACAATTCACTAGTCTGGGTGTTAGAGAGTCTGGAGTTGTGATTTTTTTTGTTCTCTTCTGTCTCAGCTTCAGTCAGTTTGCTACATCAATTACCAACACCACAGCCTGGTTCTAGGAGTGAAGACAGTAATCCAGGGGGTTGTCTATATATATCTGCCTCAAGTCAGACTTCTCTTAAATGTTGAACAAGGATAACATCTCTCACACACACACATCTATTCAGACAAAATTTACTGCTTAGTTTGAAAACAAAAGGAATGAACCACTGTAGCATTATTTTCGATGAAAAAAATAGGCCAATCTTATCCAAAGAAACTGAATATATTCCCACTGCAGTTATCAGATTCAGGGTCATACCATCTGGACCAGCATGATTCCTTATTACTTTGGGCCCCCCCACACAGGCGCTGATAGCTTCTGCTTACATATTTATGCTTTCCACTGGGGGAGACAAATCCTTCAGGAGGCTCAGCCTCAGGCAACCTTTCCTTCCACTCACATTAAATGGTCTCCATCGACTGGTATGTTTTGTGCCCGTTCTGCCTATTTTCTGGATGGTCTGGAAATGCCAGAGGTGTCAGGGTATGGAAGAGTGAGAGGGACATCCACCAGGAAGTGGATGGAGAGCAAAGCGAGAGGATGCACTGTCCCTGATGCCTTGCAGAGCTGCTTGCAGAGAGGAAGAGCTTGTGCCTCGCCAAAAGGGAGGCAGCAGGCATGATGTGTGTTTGGAATATGTCTTGGAGTCAGCAGTGGAAAGGGAGGGATTCATCAGGCCCTGTGTAGGCAGTTGACATATGAGTCATCTCACTCTAAGGGGGATATATAAAAAAAAAAAGTGGGCTGTGCTCTAGAAAGTGCCTGTTTCCAGAAGTGACTCTAAAGCATAGAATCATAGAATGGTCCAGGCCAGAAGGGACCTCCAAAGGTCATCTAGTCCGATCTCCCCACAGTCAGCACGGACACCCTCAACTAGACCAGGTTGCCCAGGGCCTCGTCGAGCCTCACGTTGAATATCTCCAGGGAAGGGGCCTCAGCTACCTCCCTGGGCAACCCGTTCCAGTGTTTCAACACCCTCATAGTAAAGAACTT